>QEPC01003743.1:673198-706590 GCA_003113815.1 Sphenodon punctatus | reverse complement strand
TTCCTAAGCGTATTCTGCACAAGCTCCCCATCTTCACCTACAAAGCCCTTCATAACCTTGCTCCCCCCTACCTCTCTGCTCTGATCTCCCTCCAAACCCATGTTCAAGCACTGCACTGCACTTCTCTTCCATCCCCTCCCTCACCCTCCCACACCTCCCCTGCTCCCCCAACCACCTTCATCCCTTCTCTCTCCCTGCCCCACACGCCTGGAACTCCCTCCCTGCCCTCGTCCACCTTGCCCCCACCCTCCACACCTTCAAGTCCCTCCTCAAAACCCACCTCTTCCGCTCCGCCCTTCCTAACTCCTGCTAATCATCCCCATCCAGGATTATCTCCCACCTGTTATCTGCAAACTCCCAATTTACTGTAACCAAGCCAAGAACGTGTACCTGAGTTTTCGAGACCTCATGAATGTTGCATCCCTTGTCTCCCTCTGTTCCCCCTTCCTTGTCTCCCTTCTCCCTGTCTTCTTTAGATTGTAAGCTCTCGGGCAGGGACCGTGTCTATTTTATTCTCTGTAAAGCACCAGGTACATTGCTGGTGCTATATAAAAGCTAATAATAATAATAATAATATACAATTTATTACAGGTGCAGGTACTCAGTTGTTGTTATATATGTAAAGCAGGGGTGAGAAACCTTTTCCCTCCCAGGGTCTACTCTGAAAAGCTCCAAGGGGTGGATCATACAGAAGTTGAAGGAAGGGGTGGTTAAGGGGTCCACTGAAAAGGAGTGGATTATGTTTTGATTTAGGTTTACACTTTTGAACTTTGAGTGCTTTGTGGTTCAGGGGCTTTGCCTGCTTCCACAGACAGCTGGAGATGGAACTGTGCCCAGAGAACAGGATCCTCATGTTGAATAATGGGACGGTTGGGCTGGGCTCTATACCATGTATCTGCCCCCTATCCTTGTGTGCATTGTTGCATTCCCTCATCTCTGCTCCCTTACCCTGAGTTCAGTCTTTTAGTGCTTGGAGGTAGGGGAACTGGATTCAGGAGTTAGATCCAGGAAACGGAAATGGGCCAAATAAAAACTGGTCATGGACTACATTTGACCACTGGGTCAGAGGTGCCCTACCCCTGCTGTAAAGGCATCAGATATACATTATTGATCTCTCCTCTTGTCTAGAGCAGATGTATTCATCCTCTAAACTGACAGGGAAGATTTAATTACCTCACTCCAGTCCAGTGAATGCCAACAGGCTAGCTTGTTTGATCTTATCTCCTCGATCATCTCTTGCAGGTCAATAACCAACAATTACTCTACATCAAAGTGCTCACAGACAACTTGTTATTTCAATGGAAGATGTCTTTGAAACGTAAAGACTCTTTTGTTCAGCAGTTCCACCTAATGATTTGTACTTTGCTTTTTTTCCTCCTTAATAGAAAAACCGAACAAAGGTTCTTGCATGACTACAGTTGAGGATGTTCAGAACGATGACCTTACTTTTAGGGATTGTATATGATCATATACTTTTAAAAAAAACCAAACAACTGGCAGGAGGCACTTGAGCCACCAACATCATTATTGTTATTTTGGCCCACAGAGAACAGAGAGAAGAAAAGAAGAAATGAAACAGACCATATGGCCCATTTTGCTTGCTCTAGTTCAGGTGGGGAACCCTCAGCTTATGGACCAAATTGTCCCATGGCTGAGTTTTATTTGACCCTGTTCCAGTTCCTAGACTGGCCTTTGTTTCCATCCCCTACCTCTCAAGCACTCAAGCAGCATGCTCTGGGAGAAGGTAGCAGAGATGAGTGTATGCACTCGAGGATTGGGGAGGGGGGGTGGGGGGAGTCTATGGCACAGAGCCCTGATCTTGGACCCTCCCTTCCTTTGCCCCATTCTGAGCATCCCTACCCCCAACTCCTATCTGGCCCCTGGATCTTGTACTAATTTTCAAAGCTGCCAGCAGGAGGGAAAACATTCCCAACTCCTGCTGTATTCACTACATCATGCTGTCTCTGCAACACTGATCACAGGGAAAAGAAATGTTAACATTATCTTTTAATCAGTGCAGTGTATTATTTGTGCCAGTATAAATGTCAGCATGACAGAGCTCAATTTTTGTTTTTTTTATTTCACTTTATTCCTACTTGCTCTCTGTAATAGTGAATGTAAATGAAGAGTATGATTATAAACACATTGGAATATAAAGGCACATGAGCTACTGTTGTGGGTGTGAAATGAGAGATGAGTGATAGAATGTTGGAACAACATCAGAAACAACTGAATTCAATTGTATGCAAAGGCTTTCCCCTCTGATAAGTTGCATCATGACAACTTGAGATAGCACAAATATGGCTAGGCCTTTTCGTCATACCTTCCTCAAGAGAAAGGAAGGATGCTCTTTTTAGTTAAAGTGCAGTATTGGGACTTAGGACACCTCCACTGCATCCCCGTGTGTGACTTCTTGGATGACCATACTGCATTCACTATTTCCCCAGAGAAGTAAAATGGTTATAATATCTGCCCCACAGGGGTGTTGAGAAATCAATTAGATCTATAAAACACTTAGAAAGTCAGGGGGAAGGTGCTACAGATAGGAAGGGTAAGTGCTATCGTGACCAATGACAGAATGATCTGTTCTCCATAGCTCACAAATAATCACATCTGCCCTGAAAGCTTGCACACTCACCCCAAAGGAACTTGGTCCACTCGATGAAGAGCTCCTCAGAACTCCTTTGTCTCCATCTCAATCGTAGCAGCCATTTTGTTTCTCTTTCTCCCCTGCTCCCATGTCTACCAACAGCCATCTCTCATTTAATTCTGATTGTCCAATTCACTGCTTTTTGCTTGCAGCAAGGAAGATATGGGACCCTCATTAGCTCCTACCAAGGCCACTCAAGAGAACCCCCTGGGGAAGTAATTGACTCACTCCTCTGTCCAACCCAGCCCCCCATGACTGAAAACATCACCTTTGCCCCAGAGTCCCAAATCCTTGTGCTCAGTCAGCAGTTCAAGTCAGATAAAGGACCGATTGCAAATTTCTTCAAAGAACTTACATGAGTAGCCTCATCCTTTCAGGTCACAAACAAGTGAAAGGAGAAAAGAACAAAGGGTTCATCCACACCACACTCCCTAAGCGGAGAGGCAGCAAGAACGCAGCTTGCCTGCTGGCTTCCCCTGTGGATGTTTTGTGAAGTGGGTTTCTGTGGGGTTGATCACATCTCCCACTAAAGTCAATGGCGAAACTCCCATTGATTAAGTGTGAAGTCACAAGTATCTTTATCATTCAAAACAAGCAAGAACAAATAAAATACTGTGAGACTGAAATCCTCACCTCTTCCCACACAGCACCTCTTACTCAGCTCTGATGCACCATGATTTCACAGCACTCCAGAGGTGAGGCACTGAGCATCAGCACCACCTGTTTCCCAGCCCTGTGGGGCTGCTCTTCAAGTGGTTCTGCTCATTCTTGGCTGGGAGAACCCATAGGGTGGTGATGGGTGGTGGCTCGTCGTCCCATTGGGAGCTCCCGTGTGGGGTCCCACAGGATTCCATCTTGTCCTCACTCCTGTTCAATGTGTATCTGAGGCCCCAGGGCCGGATTGTTTGGAGATTTGGAGTGAAAAGAGATGGGCGAATGTGGTTCGGATGTTTGGAGTTCAGACCGAACTCGACCAGTTCGGTCAACCGAACCAAACTTGCGAACCGAACTCGATTTTCGAACCAAACCGAATTTCTGAACTTGGCTCTGCTCGCCCATCCCTAGAAGTGAAGTGCCATCAGTATGCTGATGGCATGCTACTCTTTTCATCTGACCCAGGCCCTGCAGTCTAGATGCTTACCTAGTGCCTGGCTGCCATTGGGGAATGGATGCAGGCAAACCGATTGAGACTGAATCCAGACAAGACAGAGGTGAGGATGGTTGGCTGGCCTTGTAACCTGGGGAATATAGGAACCCCTGCTATTGATGGGATTCAGCCACCTTTGGTCACTCAGGTTCGCAGTCTTGGGGTGTTTTTGAATCTCCTGCTGTGCCTGGATGGTCAAGTTCTGGCAATGGCTACTATCATCCATATACTTTCATTACCTCAAGATTAGACTATTAACGCGTTCTATGTGGGGATGGGTTGCCGCGAGCACATTACACCGGTGCTCCGCTCTCTGCACTGGCTGCCTATAGTTTTCCGGGCTCGATTCAAGGTGTTGTTTTTGACCTATAAAGCCCTAAAAAGCCTGGGTCCTGCCATGGAGCGGCCCTGAGTTCGGCCGGGGGTGCCTTCCTGAAGGTCCCTTGGGTATCCCAGGGGGTGACTTTGGAGAGGGTGTTCTTGGTGGCCGTACCTAGGCTGTGGAACTCCCTTCCAGCAGAGGCCTGGTTGGCTCCGAACCTCCCTTCCTTTCAGCAAAGATGCGAGACCTGGCTGTTCCACCAGGCATTTGGGTGAGGGAGATGGGTGCTGGGTGGGGGTGGGTTAAGGTGGTAGGGATTTGATCATTCCCCCCAGTTTTAGTTTGTTAATTTATGGTGTATTGTTTTAATCTATTTATTTATTGTTGTATTTTTGTATTCGTGTTTTATTGGTTGTTAGCCGCCTCGTGCTGCTATGAGCAGAAGAGGCGGGATATAAATATTTAAATAAATAAATAAATAGTCAAGAGCGCTTTTCACCAACTTCATCTGGTGAGAAGGCTGCAACCCTTTTTATCAGATTTGGATTTGGCCACAGTCATCCATGCCTTCCTAACCTTGAGGTTAGACTACACGGGGCTGCCCCTAATGACTGTTCAGAAGCTGCAGAACAGCCATGGGGCCATTTTCCACTTGGGCAGGTTTTTTGTTGTTTTTTAAAGCAAGAATCTTGAAACAATAGCGAGATCCTGGCAAGATCTTGCTAATGTTTCTTGAGTCTCATGAGATTCTCATAAGAATCAAATTGATTCTCATTTCAGCCCCAAGTGTGGGAGCCTCACATACTTTAAATCCCAGCCCTGCTGCTACTACTGCGTACGCTGCCCAAATATACCCAGAGTATATTAGTGCTGTGCTTACCTCCAGATACTGATGAACCAAACGCAAACCTTGGTCTGTGATATTGAAGATATTCCGCCAGTCAAAGTCCACCATGCCCTCCCGGCGGCTCTCTGGAGGTCCATTGTGGAGAAAGTTGATCACATCTTCAGTAGTAAAACCTTCACCGCCTAGCCGCCTGTTTAAGAAGTCCATCACTGTGGGGTTTACCAGTGTGTCCTAGGGAATACATCAGCTCTGTCACCACATCACTTCTCTCTAGCACCCTGAGAATGACACTACTCCATCTAGACTAGAAATGCTAGAACTACACCTGACTGAATCCCAGAGGAGTAGGGAATGGCTCATTGAGAACATGGTAATCCTA
Source organism: Sphenodon punctatus (assembly GCA_003113815.1). Classification (NCBI taxonomy): domain Eukaryota; kingdom Metazoa; phylum Chordata; class Lepidosauria; order Sphenodontia; family Sphenodontidae; genus Sphenodon; species Sphenodon punctatus. The sequence continues at coordinate 701,245 of QEPC01003743.1, read as the reverse complement.
TAATATTCATTTCAGCAGAAGGGATGGGAGTGAGAAGAAATATATCCCTGTTGGGAGTCTAAAATCTCCCTGTACTCATGCACAACAGCTCAAAGCATCTGATCCTCAAGCAGACAAAAGTGATTGCAAATCCCTATATGAATTGTTTTTCACATCGGAACCACACCAGGTACTTCACAGTTTAAATCAGGCCTATGGGGAGTCGAGTCAGTCAACGCACATTTAGACTGACCTTTGTCGATAGGAGTATGAGGCCAGATCCCTACAGCTCTGTGACTAGAGAGTTATTCCAGCGATCTCTGGCTGACATCAATCACATGGCCTGCCTTGGGGCTATCAACGGCTCAGCTTAAAGCAAACCTGGTGAATGGTCTATGCCATGTGATGAGCCAGCCCCAGGATTGTGGGGGAAGAGCAGGTGGCACAAAGCTACTGGGTGTACTCACAGGTGCTCCATGCTCCTAGCAAAGACGTGTGTGAAATCACACAGGCTGTGGACATGAGAGCGCAACCACCCCTCTTCAATCCCAGGTCCCAGACAGGGCTGCTGCAGGCAGAATGTTCCCATCTGCCCTTGTCAGGGAGGCACAGGGGCTCGTGTGAATGGACCAGGAGGGGATGCTGTCTGCTGGGAACCAGCGCAGATCCTGGGCAGACAGCAGCTCTTCTCATGGGGCCTGTTCCATGGGCTATGTTTTCCACATTCTTTTTGGAGAAGCCACCTCAGGTTTTGGCTGTAGCTAGACCCAGGTTGTGTGTTCTGAATGTGCTTTCCAACAGATTTTGCATGGCTAATGGAAAATACAGGGCTAGGGCTTCACATGAAGGGGGAGATGCCACACCAGAAGGGGGGGAAGGATGCAGGTCAAAGGCAATCTTCCATCCCTTTTTGATATTGCCACATGAAAGGGCCTGGGGAAGAGAGGTTCCAGACTGTGACTACAGTTACTGGGTGCCTTTTTTTGTGGAACTGGGCCAGTACCTACCTATAAGTAATGAAGGATGGTTGACACCTGTCCCCTCCTCCACACGTATAAAGAACGGAGGAAGACCCTAATGGTGCTGGCCCTTGGGCACCAGCTGAAGGGTGGCCCTAAAAGGTGTTGGCCATTGGTGGGCCGTTAGCAGGCTGAAACGGCTGTGGCCCGGATTATTATATTGGTTTCTCTAGAATTAGGGCAATTGATGTTGATGTTTGCTGGAATCTAGCCTGACTTATGATTTTGAATTTTGATGCTCTAAGCAAGATAAGATGGAATCTAAGAATTACGATGATGTCCTCAACTCCAGTGTTAAACTCATCCAAACAAATACCTATTCAACTTCAAATTACTAACTTTGTTGTTAAAAAAAATGGCAGCCTGTAGTTCAGCCTGGTCTTAAAACTGATATTGCAGAGGAATTGTTTGTCTTAAATGAACATAAATGAAATGTTCAATTGAAAGAGTTTCATTCTGTCAATAACCATGATCAGCTGGATTTGACAGATCAAGATCTGTCTTTAATGCTTCACTCAAATTTGAGTAATAGTTTTTTAGGACTGTCTAATAAAATAATAATAATAATAATAAATTATTATTATTGTTATATAGTGTCCCCTGCCATGGCACTCGGAGCACTTTACATATAACACAATTTCTTAATCCTCACAACAACCCTGTGAGGTAGATTAGGTTGAGAGAATACTGGCCCAAGGTCACCCAATGAGTTTCTGGCTAAGGGGAGACTAGACCCCCCCCCGAACTGAGGTACACCACCCCACCTCCCAGTACAAGTACTGCACACGTAGCCATTACACCTTATTTAAAATGTCTCTAATTCAAAACATTGAAATGTCTCATTAAAGGACCAAAGTCAGGAGTTTAATAATTCTCTTTGTAAAAGGAGACTTGTTGAAAACTCTCCTTACCAGTTTAATATTTTAATGAAGGAACTGGAGGTTAAATTTATTCATGGTTTAGAATTTTTGGCAAACAAGGAAATTTGCTCTAAAATTCAATGACTATTACCATTTAATCACTATGAATTTTTACTTAAAAAAATTAATTTGTCTGTGGAATAATTAACAACAAATTAAAAGTTGACCCAGATGCATATAGACCAATTAGCTTAATTAGTATTGCTTCAAAGCTATATGGGAAACATCTGCTGACTTATTTACACACTTTGGTTAATGATTTTAATATATTAGGTGAGGAACAAGCAGAATTCGAAGCTGGTTATTCCTGTATAGATCATTGCTTTACTTTAAACTATCTTATTTCCAAATAATGTCACCTTTCCTGCTTTTGATTCCATGGAAAGAGTTTTATTATTAAAAAACTTGATCGGTCTCAAAATCAACAGAACTTTATTATATCTGATTATGAATTATTATTCAGGGACTTCTGCCAGGGTCCAATATGGAATACATGGAGAACGCTTAAATTTATTTCAGACATTTAGAGGTGTCCATCAAGGATGTCTATCGGCATCTCTTTTGTTTAATTTGTTTATCAACGATCTAAAGTCAGAATTATAAGCAGACCATTTTAATCTGCCTCAGATCTTGATGGATAAGATTTCCTGCTTATTATATGCTGATGATGCACTTGTTATGTCCTTTGGTAAAATTGGTTTACAACATTTACTTGATTCATTTAATAATTACTGCAAAAACAATTATTTGGAAATAAACAACAAATCTAAAATTATGGTTTGGGGACACAGGAAGACTAATAATAGAAAAAATAGTGGAAGTAGTTTCTTCCTTTTGGTATGTAGGAGCCATGTTTTCTTGAAATATGAAATGGAAACATTAACAACATGTGGAGCATGTAACCCTAAAAGCAACTCAGGTGGCATCTGGTAGCCTACTGTTTTATAACAGATCTGGCAGAAAAGCCATGATGGCAGCCTTAAAGACGGCTAGAAATAAGATTCAACTGACATGGAACTGAATTGTGAGGATGGGATAAGAATAGTATGGGCTTGAGAGGTTTTGAGCTGCTTCTTAAGGAAGCTTCTAGCAGTTCATAAAAATACCCCAGGCAGTCTGATAGGACAGACATAATAAATATTGTGACAAAAGCCCATTTGAGAGGTTTACACTATTGGTTGAAAATTCATATTTATGCTCCCAACAGATTTCCTAAAATGTGTGTGTTAGAGATTGAAAATCTACAAGAACTCTTTTCCTTTTTCTGGTTAAATGAGATTAAATGTACACAGGTGGCGAATGGGTTCAGTAATAAATATACGAGTGTAGATTACCTCTTCCTTCAGTTAGCTGCCCCGAGATGCATTTAGCAGGAGGGGGCGGCATACAAATGTTATTAATAAATAAATAACAAATAACAAATAATAAATAACAGTGAAATTCACCTGCAATTAATGAATATCAGCATACAGACTGACTTGAGTGTAGTTCATTGGTCAAAACGTGCTCCATTTTTGAAATATAGTAAAAGTGAATTATCTTTAGAACCATATTTGAATGTTGTTTTGAGCAATAAACAATAACATAGGGAAGTGATTACTAAACTCTGATTTGCCAAGTTAAATTCTGCCGTCTTAAAGGAAGGGTGGGCTAAAGACCCCTATCAAAATAGATTTTGTGTATGTGGGTCCAATGTTGTTGAGGATATCTACTATTTCTTATGGTGTTGGCTGTTGTATCAGAATGTAAGGACTAGATATCTGATTCCAGCTGTGGTCAGTGTAAGATATAGGATTGTGAAAGAGAAAACAATATGGCTACTGAGCAACAATTCTCTACCCGTTTTATTATATGCTCTAGGCTAGGATCCTTTGTCGTTAAAGCACAGAAAGTAAGAAGCGAATTCTTAGCATCCATCAACTAAATTCTTTTTCCTTTTTTGATTGTATAAAATCTTACTCCATGATTAATTTAAGTTTGAACTGTAATGAATCATTTTGAATTTTATGTGGATTTTAAGTGTGAATGGTTTTTATATATTTGAATGTATAAATATTCATTTTGTATTTTTATATTTTTGTATTTTCATCTACTTAAAAAATGTTATTTCTTTGTTGTCCTTATTTGCTATAAAAATAAAAATAAATAAATAAATAAATAAATAAAAATATGGCCGTGCCCTTTTGGAGGGTTGTGTCAACCCCTTTCCAGTAGGGCTATGTCTTCTTGGGATCGTCATGTAATCATGACGCTCTGCAAGGGGTGGGGAATGGGGGGGCGGGGGCGATACATCAGAAAGGGGGCAGAAAAGCTGCTCTGCTCTTTTTTGGCATCCACCCTCCCCGCCCCTGACTCCTGACCAATTTCTCTGGGTGATGCAGACACCCAAAGATGAGCTTAAGGTGAAGGGTCTTGGGGGTTGGGTGAGGGGGAGGAGACTTAGGGGACAAGTCTCCAAACAAACCCAATGTCCTCGGTGCACATTTTTAGGGATCACATCTTTAGGGAATGAGTGACGACACAGCCTTCACAGCAAACAAATGTTACCAGCCAATTTGCATTCCCCACATTGCACATAGAACACATACCCGGATCATGCTCATTTGCGTGCTGTCTTGAAAGAAGTGCCACACTTGGAGTCTCACCTCTCCCAAGGCTTCAGTCAACAGCCTGAGGCGTTCAAGTTCCTCAAACGTGGAGTTTGCCTGCAACAATAAAAGGAAAATGAGAGAAATATCAGCCTGCTGGAAAGACACCATGAACACAGACACTGATGTGTATAGCTAGCCACACTGCTACCGTCAGCTTGTATGGATCTGAAGCACACTAATATTACTCAAAGGAATACGTTAAAGGCATCTTAAGGAAATAATTACGGAGGGGAACTGTTGGAAAATGGGGTCTCCTTGAGTCTCCCATTCACCCATTTTCTTTGAACCCATTTTTCCACGGGCCCCTTTCTAAGGCTTGCTATCCTAACCTGCAGTGCATTCACTGTGTGCCATTATTGCTTTAAAACCTCTGACTTTAGAGACTCAACTAGTTTAAGGTGACCAGCTTTGGAAAACTGCAAAGTGGGATGGCCCCTCACCAGCCCCATCAAAATGATGTGAAGATTTGCAGACATCTGTATAAATTAACAGATTTATATTTATTTATATAAAGTGGGGCCGATCCCATGCGCAACCCATGTGGAGGGGGTTTGGGATTGCAGCCATTATGCACATTTAAAACAGACCACTGCTAACTTTGAGGTTAGGCTGGGGAAAAAACTTATTTAAAAGAAACAAACAGGTTTCTCTCACATTGAAAGGAAACCTGTTGCCTTTTTAAAAAATGCTCCCGCATTCTTTTTCACAGGTGTGTGATTTTTAGGCACAAGTGTATGGTGTTCATAGAAAAACAGCCAAAGGTGGGACATTTAAATAGTCTGGTCTTGCCTCCCAGAAACAGCATGATGGATGAGAACTACTCTGGGTGTGACTTTCCCCCCCTAAAGAGTGGAATTTTGGCCGCTTTGCGACGAGCGGCACGTGATTGCGCATCGCCATTGCGCATATTTTGAAACATCCACATGATCTAATTAGACAAGACGGAAGTGGGGTATTATGCGCATATTACGGCGGTGGCGCATTTTTAAAGTCTGCAAATTAAATAGCTCGATTGTGAGCTATTTAATTTGCGGACTTTAAAAATGCGCCACTGTCGTAATATGCGCATAATAACCCACTTCCGTCTCGTCTAATTAGATCATGCGGCCGTTTCAAAATATGCGCAATGGTGATGCACAATCGCACGTCACTCGTGTAAAAGCGGCCTTTGTCACCTTAAACTAATTGGTTTCATTTGCTATTCCTTCCTATGATGAGGGACTTGCATTAATGTGCATTGCACAGTCTCAGCATCAAAGCAAGGAAATTTTTTGGAAGGAATGGCTGAGCTCTTGTTTATAGAAGGGGCTCTCTTGGGAGGTGTTTGGTTAAGAACTCTAGTCACACATCCATCTGAATCGCTTACATTCTTTAGTATCTGTCGTACAGCAGGCGAATCAGGAGTGAAGAGGATTTTTCCCATCAGTAAGGGTTTCACAGCACTCCAGGCTATTTTGGTGAAAGGGTTTGATTCTGCAGTCTGGATCAATGCATTACAAAAGGGTGCTACAGGAAGAAAGGAGGACAGACTTTATGTAATGATACCCCAGCTCTATTGTTCAGATCATCCTGCAGGCTTTACTCTGCCTGGATTATAAATACAAAATCATGCCAACACTGGGATCTCACCAAGCTCAGCAGCGCTTTGTGCTGTAACCAAGCAGCTATCCTACAGAGGAAAAGCAGCAACATACTACGAGGAGCACCACAGTATTTTCATCCAGGGGAGTTAAGTGACTGAGGCCACTTTCAGACATGCCCCCCCCCCCCCGTGCATATTTGGACTCCGGGGGGGAATGCGCAGCCCAAATATGTGCGGGGATTGGCCAGTCTGCCCCCCCTGGCTTTGCTGGCAGAGCTCGATTTCCTGCTGTGCATCCCTGCGCATCTCTGCTGGCAAAGCTGCACACAGGGGGAGGGGTGTGTGTATTTCGGATCTGCCAATCCCCACGCATATTCAGGCTGCGCATCCCCCCATGCAGCCCGAATATGTGTTGGGGGGGCGGGGAGGTCATGTCTTAGAGTGGCCCCAGTCTGCTTGCTGGGTAAATTCTAGGGCTGGAAGTAAAGAATGACAAACCGTGTGGAAGCTCAAATATAACAGTGCGGAAGCTGCTTCCACACTATGCAGCCACTGACTGGGCTTGACAGACAGGGATGGCAGGTGTGGAAGCCCAATCACTTGTGGGAGTCACCTCTGTTTAAACAGGACTCCTCTTGCGCTCAGGCTGTTTTCAGATGAACGCTCGAATGCCGGCATTATTTAGAAGACCGGCATTATAGTCATGTGGTTTTAATCGGGATTAAGTATTCAGATGATTGCGGTCATGTGGATATAAATCATCAAAGCAGTATGGCTGTCTGAACGTTTATGCTTGCTGGTACAGGGGGGAGGACTCTGTCAATCCCATGGTTCACTGCAGCTGAATTTCAGTTCCCTTCCTGCTGCTCTCATCACGGAGGTGGGTATGGCTCTGCCACTCCTGTTGCAGAGGGAGATCCGGGGTGTGTGCGTGTCAGAGGCGAGGCACACGGGTTCATCCCATTTACCTGCTTCTGGCTCCTTATAAGCAGCTTGTGGGCGCCTCTGCCTGAAACGCGGCAGCTGGGAGCTGGCGTGGATCTCCTGAGTCCCTTCGGGGGGGGGAGTGCCAGTCCCAGTCTCCAAGCCCGACCAAGAGAGGACACTCTCAAGAACCATGGGTGCTGCTCAGTACACTCCTGAGACTCGATGAGGGAGGGAGGAAGAGCATGTCTTGCGAGGCTCCTGCCTTGCTGAGGCTCAGAGAGTGGGGAGAAGGCAGAGCTTGTGCTGTAGGTGGCTGCCCAGATGCAGCCCACTCAGTTTAAAAAACAGATAAGGAAAAGAGAAAAAAATCTTTCATAAATCTAAAAGAAAAAGAAAAGAAATCAGGGAACAGAGTCCCTGCATCCTGCCTGGGTGCCTCTCTTGGCTGCTGTGGGGGCAGCTTTGAACCCCTCTGCTCACAACATCCTTGCTGCCTGTCACTTGCTGTCATGGGTCCCTGGAGCGGATGAGTAGAGGGGACAAACTCTACCTGCAAATCTCTATGGTCTAGGCATTCACAATATCGTTATGCCAACATTATTTGAAACAGATATAGATAAGATCTTTGAATCCAGGTTGAACTATACCATTGTTTAACCAGGATTCAACCTGGAAGTAGAACTATTTATACAGGTATGGCTGTTCAGACGATCACTTTCCATCCAGATTTATATGGAATAATATTGGCATTATGCTTTTCTGGAAACAGCCTCTGCCCCCAGAATCAGACACTTGTCCTGGGGCAGTCACATGGTACATTTTTGACTTGCCCTGGAATGAGGGGCAAGGGAGAAAGGGGAGGTCAGATCCTCTTCTGCACTAATCCAGGGTAATGCCATAGTGCAGAAGTGGGCAAACTGTGGCTCTAGAGCCACACACAGCTCTTTGGTCCCATTGTGATAAATGGTTGCAGTTGCAGCTCTCAGGATTAAGAAGCTGTGTTCACCTCTGCCCTAGCAGTATGAGCTCCAGAATGGGGTTTACAGTGGAGTCTGCTGAAGTCAAATTTCTCCGATCATGTAAAGAAGTTTGACTTAGCAGAAATGCTACTTAAACAGACCTTAAGAAAATGGACCTGGAGAAAACCAATGCCCTGATTAAGTTAGCACCAGCTTTTTTCATTTCCAGTCCCCTTCCCTCCCCTCAGAAGGAGACAGCTGAGCGAAGCCACGTGTGTACGTGGGTGTGCACTGTGTAATCTTGTCAGTTCTGATTCTGGGAGGCTTGGGTGCAGGGCCAGCTTTATAATTTGCAGGGCCTGAGTGAAGATTATTATTAATTATCATTATCATTATTATCATTATCATTAATATAGCGCCAGCAATGTACCTGGTGCTTTGCAAAGAATAAGATAGACCAAGAGCTTACAATCTAAAGACAGGGGGAAGGGGGAACAGAGGGAGAGACAAGGGATGCGACAGTCATGAGGATGCGAGAACTCAGGTACACGTTCTTGGCTTGACTGCAGTAAATTGGGAGTTTACAGATAACAGGTGGGGGATAATCCTGGGTGGGAACGGTTAGCAGGAGTTAGGAAGGGCGGAGCAGAAGAGGTGGGTTTTGAGGAGGGACTTGAAGGCGTGGAGGGTGGGGGCCAGGCGGATGAGGGCAGGGGAGTTCCAGGCGTGCGGGGCAGCGAGGGAGAAGGGACGAAGGTGGTTGGGGGAGCAGGGGAGGTGTGGGAGGGTGAGGCAGAGGGGAGGTGTGGGAGGGTGAGGGAAGATAAAATGTGAGGTTCTTGGTGTCCCTTCCCTGTAATCCCACCCCCTTGGGGGCACCCTCCACGGGGCCTTAGAGGTAGTCATGTTTGGGACCCCACACCCTGCCCTGGTGAAAACAGAGCCATTGTGGGGGCCCTGAAAGTAGAGAATAGCAGAGGCCCAGGAGGGTGGTTGCCCAGGGTCACCCTATGATAAGGCCAGCCCTGCTTGAGTGGGCTGAAGACAGGGAAACGTGGTGCTAACTTCATCCGTGGCCCATCTGAGACCCCCAGAGTCAGAAGTGACAGGATTTCAACACACACACGTCAGCTTGGCTGTCAGTGTAAATAAATCTTCATTTTCAGAGAGCTAGAGAGCTGGTTTCCTAATGCCCTCCCAGGCCGAGTCTTCCCAACATGAAGACTCACCCTGACAGGGTATATACTACATATTTTGCTAATAAATCATTTAAATCCCCAAAAGCTCCTAATATTTTTAGCTGGGTGAACAAGATTTATATACCTCAAAAATCTGAGGTATTAGGCTACCTGAGGCTGGAGAAAACAAATTAATTCAACTTATCCAGAAATTCAAGTTATGCATCTTCTACTTACTGGTAGATTCCACTGCACCATTTTATGTGACAGGAGACCAAGAAACCTGTTTAGATCCACCATCAACTTTGATCTGGAATTTCTAATCCCCAGTGCTTTTGCAACTCCTCCTTATGGCCTGTTGATACTTTATGTAGTTATCATGTACTTCTGACTTTGCGACAGAGCAGCATAATTTGGAGGTGGGTCCAGATGTTGGATTAAAGGGTTCAAGATGGCTCCTCTCTGGGTGCTTTTAGATGTTGCACCAGGTTTGCAGATTTAAATAATCCACCATTAGAAAAATTGCACGGTGACATTTAGATGTGCCACTGCCATTGAAAACCACCACTCGTGCATTCTTTCTACCTCGATATCGAGGTTTTACCAAAGGGGTTTATAAAGAATGTCTGAATGGCGGTTTTCAATGGCGGCAGCACGTCTAAACACCACCCACACAACTTTTCTAATGGCAGATTATTTAAGTCCATGAGCCCAGTACAATGTCTAAAAATGGGCTCTGTATAAAGACATTCCAGACTGTTGGTAGGTCACATCCATACTAAGGAACTTGTGCAGCAAGGAGCGTGCATCCACCATACCTCCCTTGCTCTCTCACACACCCCGTCACTGCCCCACCTAACCATGGATATGTATGCTACTCTTTTCTCTGCGGAGAGGGTGGGAAATACTCATTGTATATAAATTCCAGCCCCAAATTCTCTTATGCCAGGGGCAGACATGGGAACGCAGATCATTCACAGCACCTGCTTAAAATATTTGACTGTACAAAGCAGCACTTGAGCATGACACCCAACCTCCAGAGTCGCATGATGATGGGAGTACTTACTGGTTGTGCTGTCATAAGAATAAAGAGTTTCTTTCTTGGTTGAGTCAACTCCCAGGAAGACCTTGTAGTTGTTATCTTCATACCAGTTGAAGGAGAATATTCTGGAGCCGCCTCCCTCTGGATAGCCACAGAGAAGATCAGACAAGGCACTCATCAGGTGCCCTAGCGATTCGGGCCCTCCACCTTGTACAAGCGGTTGCAGAACCGACAAAAGGTCCTGAACACTTGGCCTCCCCACTAGCTGTGGCAAAACAAGATACCTTATTAATTAATGGTGGCACTCCAAAAAGAGAAAGAAACTAAACAGCTAGGAGTGTTAAGACAACGATGGGGGAGAGAAGTGGGTCTGGCAGGAGACTGCCCCCTCTTGTACTGGTGACAAGCACAATGGTTGCTCTTGTGCGCACTGTCTCTTCCTGAAAAAGGCCAACCCACTTCATCGCCACTTAGGTCTCTAACTCACTTGCTAGCAGCATGAAAATAGACTTGGCAATACACCAAAGACGTCTTTTCCAAAGAAACAGTTTATACTTGGAAGTATTTGCCTGTACTGAACCCTGTATTGTGTATAGGGTCAGGAAACAAAACAATGAACCCAGCCAAAGGCAAGGAAGAGCTGTGAGCCTCACCCAGCGAGGGTGGCGATAGGTAGTTTGTTAGCATGGATGCTTACCTCTCGTATCGCTTGAGACACTTGAGAGAGCACTCTCCCCCAGGATCGCAGATCAACACCTTGTGAGTTACTGTCCAATACAGTGTGAAGCTGATAATAAATTTAAAAAGTGACAATGAGAGGTATCCACAAAAATAATTAGCATTTTTTACCAACTCTCTTCTGAACTCCTTGATGGCAACAAATCTATCTCACGTGTCACCAGACAGGACGGCTCAGATAGGCACAGCATGCCCTTATGCAACAGGCTTGCTAAAAAGTGTACAGACAGCGCAGCAGCAAAAACATTTTTTTGTTCAGAGTCAAAACACCAGCCATCTCCCTCAGCTTCCACTAGGTGAGCCACAGTGCATAAAATGAAGATGGACTTCATTCCAGCAGTATGAGCTGGATGTTCCCACTACACAGGTCGTGAGAGACATTCACAGCTCTTTTGCAATTTTACCTTCCCTTTCCCAGAGTGTCTTGGCTTCACTGGAAATTCTTTAGAAAGCAGACACCATAAATGCCACGGCTTCCAGTGAGGCTTCAGGCATTTAGGATATCCCATTCTGAGAGAGTCCAGTGGAAGGGAACCAGGATGTACTGAGGTGATTTTACACAAGGAAAAGGAATCTTAAGAATGCCAGTAAATGTATATTACTTCACTAGGGCCCCTTCCCCTGCCACATGCAGACTGACTGGCTAGTTGAGACGAGCTCAACACAAAAGTATGTGCTCAGCTCAATTTTCATTTTTGATTTATATTTCAACCTTTAAGTTTCTCTGATTTTGGGAGCCACCTTATTCTTTCTTTTCAGCTCTCTGGACAGGATCTTGAGGTGCAATTGATCTGTCCTGAATTCAGGAAAGGGAAGGGGGTGTGAGGGCAAAGGAGCATGGTGGTGTACAAAGATAAAACTATTCAAAGTTCCTTTTTGCATTTCTTGAGTCCTAGTACTGGCTTTATACAGGGCCATTCCCTTACCCTACCCCATATTGGAGCAGAGTTGCCAGGTGCCCCTGGGTAATGTCCCTTTTAAAGCAGAACTCCATAGCTCCACAGAACAAAATTGATGTCCCATACTTCATGAACTTCACAGCTCCAATTCTGGCCTGCAAAGTAGGCAGAAGGTGACCAACATACACTGGCCTCTAAGGGCCAAGGGCCACTGAATACACAGATAGTGATCAGTATTGCACCCTGTAGTTCCAGCTACATCCCTGCCACTGCTAGAACAGCAGCAGAAATGGCCTTAGCCCCTTTGTCAACTCCACACCTTAAGATGTGATCACCTATTCACAGAACTAACTTGCTTTCATGGCAGCTTGTAAAAGCAGTTCTCCTACACAGGACGGGAGTGTATTTTCCTCCACCTTTCTCTCCTTCCTCAGCCTGCAGGGTTTTTTTGGGACTGTAACCAGAACCGGAACAAAAACCTTTTGCAGACAATGTGCACCTCATTCCCATTAATGTCATTAGTCTCAGCAGTGTGAAATCCCTTTTTTGATATCTTAGTTTTCTTTGCTTCATTATTTGGGTCACTTCAGTATTTGGCTTTTTAAAACAAACAACAACAACAACAGAATGTGATTGGTGCAAATTCAGCAATCACATCCAGAGTCATTTTCAAAAATCCTGCCAAATAATCCTGCCCCAGTGAGCAAAGTAGCAAAGACTGACCACGAAATACCAAAGAGATGGCAACAGCAAACAAAAAAATATTGAAATAAAGATTCAAAAGCACAAACAAAGCAGGACGTGAATATGGTTTTGTATCTGCTTCACAAAAACAAAATAAATCAAATCTGTTGAATTGGGTGTCTGCTCTGGACGTGTGCCCCATCTCTAATTACAACCTAACAGCTGGGCTGAGAATGAGATTTTAAATTAAGCAACAAGCTTTAGAGTCAGGCTGTTCTATGGAGCTAGGTAACTATACAGCTTTATAAACCCAGGCTATTCCTTCCAGACATCAGAGTGGTAGTAAAGCAGAGGAGAGCTGCCCTTTACAGGTAACTACAGCTGGTCTGAAACAGCCATTCTGATGTTGTGTCAAGTTCCGCAATGGCTGTTCAGCATTTTCATTGAAATTCTGACCAAATAATTTGTGCATGCACCAAATGACCACGGCCATTCTGCCCCTGTGAAAAATGGCTGTTGCCCTACCCCAAAATGGTGACTGCAGCTTCCGTATAGGACAACAGCCATTTTGTGCATGTGCATATTGCCAAAATTCATAGAAATTGTTCTGATCAGAATTCCTATTGGAATTTCATTTGATCTGAATTCCAATTGGAACAACTGAAATGCCCAGTTCTGTCAAAATCGGAACATGGGCAGAATACCAGTTTCAGCCCTACCAATAACTAAAAGAGCATTCACACAAGAGAAAAAAACCCCACGTTGTCCTGTTTGCCCCAGGGTTAGTTAAAGTGTGCTAACAGATTATGTTGCAGGATGCCTTGGTGGTGTAATGCACAATTCCCCCAGTTGTATTGCCACACAAACCCAGGTTTAACAACTGTCGCTTTTCCTCTTGCAGGTCTTGTGCAAAGTGGGAGCAGAAATTTTCTACTTTCAGTCCGACCGACATCAGCGACATGTTCTTGGGACTGGTCATGTGGCTCATTCCCTATCTGCTCCCTATTTGTGGTCTATGGTCCCCAGAAGCTCTGCTGGTCCTCACAAATTCAGTACCATGTCTCCAAACCTAACGTGAACAAGGGACTAGCAGCGGGAACGGCAATAGCACAACAGAACTTAACTCATGGGAAGCAATGTGGGACTGGCGATCTAGCAGCAGAATGTGCAATAGTGATTCACCCACATGAAATTCAAAACATGGTAGTCACAAAGTTAACAGCTCTGCAGGACGCACATGCTTGCGTTTTAACCAGCCAGCTACAATGAATGGGAGTGTCTGCAACAAAAACAGCCTCCAGTTATTTTCCCACTTTCTCCTGTGCTGCTAGGAGCTAAGAAAGGAGGTGATTGTGAAATTCCAGAGAGCAGCCTTTCCCCTCACCTTGATCTCTGAAAGGTTTTGCAACACTGATCATCATCTAATGTAAACAGAAAGCTAGCAAAATTCTTTCAAAGAAAAACGGAAAAGAGCGCGTGAGAGATACCTGACAGGGCCAAAGCGTTCTGTAGCAGTGGGGGGGAGGGGAAAGGGAGAATGAGAAATTGCCACTGATAATACCCTGTGCACAGCAATCTTTGAGTGCACTCATTCTTAAACACAAAACATGACATATTGCACATGATTCATGAATCAATAAAACCACTTTGAAGCAGTTGGGTTCTAGAATGATGGTATTTTCAGAATGGGCCAAAGCCTGCCCACTCATTAGGTTTATTTATTTATTTATTTCAATTTGTATCCCACCATTTCCCTTAGGCTCAGAGTGGCTCATATTTCAACTTATTTACTTTTAACAATTAACATTTAACCATTAACATTAAAGTAATTAACTCAACTAGTAATCCTCACAACAATCCTGTGAGGTAGGTTAGGCTGAGAGATCTGTGACAGGCCCAAGGTCACCCAGTGAATTCATGGCTAAGGTGAGTCTTGAACCAGGGGCCTCCCACTACCTCCTGGTCCCAGTACTGTGCTCTTCACCACTACACCACACTGGCTCTCATTTTGAGACTCTGAATCTCATTTTGAAAATGAGGAATTGTTGTATGGATTAAGATACAATTTGGAGGGGATCTCTGCTGAGTTTCACTGCACACTGAGACTAGCAGGATAGGTTTGCATATTCATCTAACATTTTTGGATAATTACACTCATCAAGAGTATATTGCACACTGGAGATAATGCGCTGTTGCTAGACAATGGGCCCTCAAATCAGAAGAGTCTTAATCAACATAGGGTTTGTTGTCCTGGGCCTGATGCTCCCCTGCCCTGAACTTTGTGCAGTTGTTTACTTCTGTGAAAAATGAATGCAGAAGGGAGCACAAATGAGAATAGTCCAGTCACAGTCACTTTGGGTAAGAGTAAATGACTACATAGAGAGCCTATGGGAAGAAAGCAGTGAATGGGGCCAGGAGTCCTATTCACTGCAGACTTTGATTTGTAGTTATGCTGTCCAGTTGCTGTAACCCCAGGACCATAAAACCATAGAGTAGCCTAAAACATAATCAGTGAGACAAACCCATGAACCCATGCTTCTAGTGCTGCAGCATGAAGTCCAAGTTACACCATATTCACACCTGACGATCCAGTGCTGTTAGAGTGATGTGAGGCACAGATGCGGCAGCGGGGAGGAGTCTAATGACGGAAGTTGCGCTGGTGCAAACAGGGATCTGCTGCGGCTAGTCTCGCACATGACAGGGCTGTTTGTGCCCTGTCATGCACGAGCAAAGCTACGGCAGATCCCCGTTCGCACGCGCTACTTCCGTCATCAGGCTCCTCCTTGCTGCTGCGTCTGTGCATCATTTTAACAGCGCCAGCCATCAGGTGTGAATATAGAATCAATTACATGCCAGGCCAAGGCCATCACACTTGTTCAAGGAGAATTTGTGAGTACACGTACATTACCAATACCAACATTGAACAGACCAAACTATTAAAGCACCTTATCTTTGGATTTATGATTTAAACGGCTTGTGTATTTGAGATGGGGTAAACGTGGTGACTATCAAACAGGGGTGGGAATTTGGATTAAATTAGTAACTGCATGGAATGGGCTGTGCCGGATTAATTTGTACCGAACCGAAACAGCATAACAAGCAGCCTGTTTTGGTTTGGTTCTAAAATTTAAAAAAATAAAAAGAATTGCTGTGCATGCACGAAGTGGCAGCTGGATCTTTCTGCGCATGGACACCCTGCCACTGCCATTTTTGGCAGTGGTAGGGTATGCATGCGCAGAACGATCTGGTGGCAATCCTGCCACTGCCATTTTGGAGAAGGGCGCACATGTGCAGAATGGTCCAGTGACCGCTTTGCACACGTGCAGTCATTTTAATTTTTTTTAAATTGTTTTTCATTTTTTAAATGACTATGCATACACAAAATGGCCACCAGATTGTTCTGCACATGTGCACCCTTTTCCAAAATGGTGGTGGCAGCATCACGGCCATTTTGGAAAAGGGCAGCCAGTCTGCCCATGTACAGTGGTCATTTTGCACATTTGCAGACTGGCTGCCCTTTTCCAAAATGGTGGTGACACTGCTGTCACCATTTTCTAAAAGGGTGTGCATGTGCAGTACAGTCTGGAAGTCAATTTGCGCATGTACAATAATTTTTTATTGATTTAAATAAGGATCCGTAATATGAATTTGAATTTAAATCCGATAACCAGCTACTGGCTGGTCTCGAACCTTCCCTTTTTAGGGAAGGTTATTGAGCGGATAGTGGCAAAGCAGTTGCAGGGGCATTTGGACCACACTGGTTATCTGGACCCTGCGCATTCTGGCTTTTTGTCCAGGCTATGGCATGGAGACTGCACTTGTGGCCTTGGTCGACGACCTTCGCCATGTTTTTCATCCCCTTGAGATCTCACGTGTGGAGTTCCGCAAGGCTTCATTCTGTCCCGTCTCCTGTTCAATGTGTATATGCAGTCACTTGGTGAGGTTGAGAGATGGTATGGGGTGCATTGTCATCAATATGCTGATGACATCCAGTTCTACCTCTCTTTCATCCAACCCAAGCCTGGCAGTCTTGGTGCTTACCCAATGTCTGACAGCTGTGGAGAACTGGATGAGGGTGAGCCGACTGAGGTTGAATCCCGACAAGACGGAGGTGATGATAGTAGGTAAGGCAGTGGATCTGATGGATCCCATCATTGAAGGGATTTGCCCTCCCTTGACTTTCCATATGCACAGTCTGGGCGTGCTCCTTGATCCACAGCTCCGCCTGAACCTCCAGGTGGGGGCTGTGGCAAGGAGTGCGTTCTGCATCTGGTATGACGGCTTCAGCCATGTGTTTCAGATAGTGATCTGGCTATCATCATCCATGCTTTCATTACCTCGAGACTGGACGAGTGCAATGCGCTCTTTGTGGGGCTACCCTTGGTGACAGTTCAGAGACTGCAGCTAGTGAAGAATGCAGTGGCCTGTCTCCTTGTGGTGTCGGGCCACTGTGAGCACATTACACCGATGCTCCGGGCTCTGCGCTGGCTGCCGATAGCCTTCCGAGCCTGATTCAAGGTGTTGGTTTTGACCTATAAAGCCCTATACGGCCTTGGCCCGACTTACCTGCGGGATTGCCCCACGCCCCGTGCCCTGGAGCGACCTCTGTGGTCTGCCGGGAGCGCCCTTCTTGAGGTCCCCCGTGTGGCCACTATGGAGAGGACGTTCTCGGTGGCCACACCTAGGCTGTGCAACTCCCTCCCAACCGAGGCCCGGTTGGCCCCGGATTTCCCTTCCTTCCTCTTTATGTGTAAGACCTGGCTGTTCCACCTGGCTTTTGGCGAGGGAGATGGGGTGTAGGTTAGGGTTGGGGGTAGGGTTTGGTTCTGTTTTCCTTCCCTTTTATTGTATTATAGATTTTATGTGTTTTTATGATGTGAGCCACCCCAGGCTGCCTGGAGCAGGAGGGGCGGGATAGAAAATTGTTTCAATAAATAAATTAAATAGATAACTTTGGGAAATAAAACTAAAATAAGCCAAAACGAATTGGCATCTGAAAGACCACCCTTACTAACAAACCGGCTCCAAGAGCAGCAGTGCTCCAGGAATTGATCCTATTTCTTTTACTCTGCTTCACTATGACCAGAAACAAGATTTGCTTGGTTCCTGCCACAGAAGCCATAGGCTCAACACAGAAACAGCTGCATTTGTGGTTCAGATGCTGAAAGCACACACACACCGCCCCTCCCCCGCAACGGACAAGTTAGAAGGCAGAGGAAAAGAAGTGCTCATGGTAACAGTGCTTAATCCACAGGGTACTCTGGACACATAAATAATTCTTAAATCAAAATTCTTTTAATTTAACAGAGGTGTTATGGCTATTACAAATTCAGCCATGCTCCAAAAAGCATGGAAATCGTAAATTAAGGCTCCTGCCTTAACTTGAGCACCATGTAAGCAGTAAAGATGTTGTAGTCTTGCATATTGTGCTTGCTTACAAATTAGGCTCCATGCATCCACCCTTTGCCTTGGGCCGCTTTTAGACGTGCGCAGCACACACGTAAAATCACGACACATGTAAAAATCCCATGGGTGGGGTTTAGATGTGACATTATGCGCACTAAAGCCAGTCGCGCAGTCTTTTAAAACCGTGAACTAAATACTTTACATGTGGCGTGATTTTATGCCATGTGTGTGCCGCACACGTCTAAAAGTGGCCTTGGTCTTTCAGCTCCAATCCTCTTCCTCTGAAGGTTGGGGGCAACATTGAAGCTGGGGACAGCAAGCTCCTCTATGCCCCAGAATTTTGTGCTTGATCTGTCTCCATTGTGGCCACAATTTCTCCTTCATTTATAGTTCCTTTCCCAGGCAGCAGCTCAAGTGCATCTGCTCACTGCACAGGTTAATTGAGGGGAATATATGCCCTCTTATGTCATGTAATGAGGTACTATGCTCTGCTGTATTGTGGGTGTTGGAGAACTGATGGTAATAACTGCTGCTTACACTCAGACTCCCCTGCTTCTGCACTAGCTCTGCTTCGTTCCATACTCCCCCTGGCTCAGTACTCACAAAATCATTCCTTGGTATCAATTTCCATACTTTATGGAGCATGGCTGAATTTGTAACAGCCTTAACTCTTCTCTTAAACCAAAAGTTTTTTTGATCTAAAAATTATTCCCCTCCCCTTTTTTGAAAAGGGAATACACTAAATCCCCCCTTCTGCCACAGTACCAACCTGAGTTTGATTGGCAGCCAAGCAGCCAGCCCGCAAGTTTCCCTTTCAGCCCAAACTTTGCTCCCAGGTGTAAAAAAGATCCTACTGGTGAAACTGACCTCCCCATCAATTTCACCAGTGGGAGGGGGAAGAGGGACTGGAGGCGGATATTGTTTTGCAGATCCCTCCTCATCACAGTGTTTCTCTTGCAGTTTCAAGTTCTCTCAGTTATGCACCTGAAGGAATTCTATGCAACTCACCTACAGTTCCTCAATGCACGTGACCACATACAGTCTCTCACTCTCCTACTCCATTCCTTCTCCCAGTGAGTTTCCCTTTCAACCCCAGCTTTGACAGTTTCACTGAGGGGAGGAGGAGAAGTGAGTGGTGGAGAGGGAGATTGCTTCAAAGGCTCCTCTTTTTGGATAGTTTCCCTTGAGGCCCCCAGCTGTGTCACTTTCACCAGAGGATTTGGTTTGAAACTGGGAGCAGTAGCCTTGTTAGTTTCACCTACTGAGGAGTTTACTTGACAACTGGAGCAGCCAACCAGTGAGTTTCCCTTCCACCCCCAGCATTGTTATTTTCACCAGCAGAGTTTTCCACCTGGGAGCAGCCTCCTCAGTTTCATGGATGTTGGGGAGATTGCTTTGCAGACCCCTCCTCATTGGAGCATTTCCCTTGCAGCCTTGATCTTTGTCAGTTACGGGCCTAAAGGAATTCTGTCCAACTCATGTCAAATTCTTCAATGCACCTAACTCCATACAGTCTCTCTCTTGCTTCTATTCTTTCACCAGGAAAAAGGGGGGGGGGGCAGAGTAAGGAAGCCAAGGATAGGAAATGAAAAGATGGTGAGGGGGGACTTGGTCCTTGCACCCATTATTCTGGCCAGGGCCCTGTCATTCTAGCCACTTCCAGGGGCTTCATAGCTATTATTTCACTCAATTCCCCATAATTCCAGCTGCTCCAGGTTGCCTCTTATGTGTCATTCCACCCAGCTCTTTGTCATTCCAGCCACTCCCTCTGGCCTCTTACATGTCATTGCACCTAGCTCCCAGTCATTTCAGCCACTCCTGGAGATGACCTACCCATCCTTACTCCCTCTCTCCCCCACCCTCCAATTCCAGTCACTCCTAGTGGCCTCTTACCTATTATTCTACCTAGTCTCTCCTGGTGTCCTCCTCCCTGTCATTCCACTCAACCACATGTCATTCCAGCCGCTCCGGGTGGTCTCATATCCATCAATCAACCCAGCTTCCCACCTCACCCATAATTCTAAATGCCCCAATTGCCACCCCGCACAGTTCTTCTCCCCCTCCTGTGTGGCTGCCTCACTTTTCTCCCTCCTCTTGGCCTTTTTTAGTCCCTCCAACACACCTTCTTTGGAATTCAGATCCTCTCCCCCACTCCTTTGTTCCAGTTAAGCATCTGCCATTGTATTGATTTACTGCCCATTAAGGGCTACTGGCATTGCCAAATCTCCATTACTTCCAATTGGTATTCCTGTTGTCTGTTGTTTCCAATCAGCATTCCTTATGCTTTGTCAATACACCTGCTGGGGAGTTTGCTTAGCAATTGGAGCAGCTAGCTACTGAACTTCTAGCATGCAATATACTCCCCTGGTGTCTGTGCAACAATTGGGTGCAATGAATGCCACTCACATCTGTACAACAGCCTTCAACAAATGCCACCCAGGTCCGTACAACAGTAGACTTTATGGAAGTTTATCTCCTCAAACAGACAATGAGAAGCCACTTTTTCCCCACTCTCCGCATTTTCCAAAATGGGCACTTCAGAACATCAAAACTATGCATCGGATTTTCAAAAACTAAAACCATAAAATCAATTCAGGATACATTTGAATGTTTTGAGCACTGCTAGATTTCTTAATACTGCTCCCAGAACTAAGGGCTCATTCAGACGTGTGTTTAAATCGCACAGCTGCGTCGGCGGCAGCGTGCGATTTAAAGAACCCCGCACTTCCCGGTTGGTGTGAATGCGGTGAGCGCGCACATTTCCACTTAGCCCGAATGTTTGGAGCGCGGTTTGAAAAGTTGCTCCGAGCAGCTTTTCAAACCGCGCTCCAAACATTCGGGCTAGGTGGAAATGTGCGCGCTCACCGCATTCACACCAGCCCGAAAGTGTGGGGTTCTTTAAATCGCACTATGCCGCCAACGCAGCTGTGCGATTTAAACACACGTCTGAATCCAGCCTGAGTCTCCATGAGCCAAAAGAAAGCTATATAGGGGAGGAAATGTCATTCTGCCCCCAAATTCAAATATCTGCAACTTCTTGATTTTCATCAGATTTGCCTGAATTTTGAATAGATTCTACCCCTCACCCAAGCAATCCTCCCTACCAAATGTTAGTATGATGGGAGAAATTATTCCGATTTTATAAAGATTTTAACACAGTGATGCAGCAATCTTAACTTTGGGCAAAGCCACATGAGACAGCGTTACCCCGATTTGGGCACCATTGCCATGAGATGCAGTGGCTCATGTGGCTGGTGACTGCCAGATATTCACCCCGCCCTGCGGCAGGGCAGGCAGCTGGCTGCTATGACCTGAGTCCTCTGAAAAAGGCTGAGAACGCAGGGTATAGCAGTCTTATTCAAAGTAGGGTAAAGCTGCCCAAATCATGGTAGCATGCTGCTGCTTGTGGACCCAGCCCCCATCTGCCATGCCCCACATCAAGGTCCACTGTGGGACTCTGAGCGGCAGGCCCTATTGCCATCCTTGTCACGGCCAGGGGTGGGATAGTAGGCGGGCTGGAGGAGGGCGGGTGAGGTGGGGCTGGGCGCTTCAGCCTGCCCCAGGGCCTGGCGGGACGTCTGCAAGCAGCTGGTCTCCCCAATTTCCCCATGAGAGGGGGTGGACCATCTGCCCTGTTCCTTGCACTAGTTTGGCCCCAAAGGGTGGTGGCTGTGATTACCCGCCCCTGGGTGCGCTAGGATTGGTCTCGGCCAGACTCATCTGGCTACACCCTATAGAGCCACTCTTGTGGCTCTATAATAAAGATTGCCTTGGATTTAGAGAGATTTCTATTCATGGGGAAGCTCAAGAATGTCAAACTATTAAACATTCATGCTGTGGTGGCATACTGAGCCTGAGACCCCTCAGGGAGCTGGGTGTATGTATCCTTACTAAGTTGTATTTAAAGAAGAACATGTCTTTATGGTTTGGCAACTGAACTGCAGATTTCTAAAGGAATCTGCATACCAGCTTTATAGAGACAATCCCATTTAACTTTCCCGGCTGTGAACCCCAACCAAAACTCCATTATCAAGATTCCAAACACTCTTGAACTTCAGATTCACAACACATTTGCAGATGGATCTCATCTCATCAATGGTCCAAACCAAAAACCCTGCACTTGTTAATTCCAAACTATGAGAAAGTTTGGCTCCTGCCTCATATCCAAACTTTATGGCTTGTCCCCAACCTCTATTCCCACAGTTGTTTCCCTTTTTATCAATGTGGGTAATTGCTCTCATGCAACTAATCTTTCCCTTCTCTTTGATTCTGTAGCAAAGCCATACTAAAGTGTCAGCTGCACTTTATAAGGCTTGCCACTGCAGCATGGATGCTCCTCTGAACCTGTTGAATAGAACGTGTGCCTCTATTTCAAATGGCCAGCACATGAGCCATTATGTTTCCCCTTAGAAGGAAGAATCCCTCCTGTGAGGAGTACGCCTGGAAACCATGTCACAGCTTTATCCAATCTTGAAATGCCTTCTCTTTGCTTGAAAAATTTCAAGTATAGTTTGTGAAGGATGCTGGGTCAACAACTATGAAGGGTGAAGACCTCTAGCCAGAACAAAGACTGTGCAAAGTAAAGGACAATAGATTCAGTGATCGCTAGGAAAGAATCTCTCAGGTTCTGGGAGGAGCAGGATTTTATCCCAGGCCTCTGGAGTCCAAGGCAGGCTTTTTGCCCACCTAGTCATTAGAACTGCTTGGTGTACTCCCCCTGAGGTGGAGCCCCATACTTCTCAACCCCCACTTGCTCCCTGATTGGCTGGGCCCTGTCTACCCACTGGCTGCCCTGGTCCATATAATGTCCCCACAGGAAAAAGGAAGTGTCTCCACAATGCAAGCAGATACTAGCTTGTGGGAAGACACCTCCTTACCCTCCTGCATACTCCAGCTTCCCAGCCTTCCTGCTTTCATGAACTTCTCCTGCCAGCCCCTGGGGACCTCGTGTTTGACCTTGTCACCTGCTGAACTGGACCAGGCTAGGCTCTGACGGTCTTTCGTTAATACTAAGGTAAATCCATGTTGACTAACCCAAGTTAAAAAACCTAGTGAAGACAAGGCTTGTTTGCTAGTCAAAGTAAACTCAAGGTTTAACTTAAATTGACATTAGTTCACACACTTTTCCTAGCAAAGGTCGCTTTTAGACCTTTCCTAGCAAAGGTTACCTTTTTTTAAAGCTGCAAATTAAAGTTCTCGATCATCGAGGTCTTTAATATGTGGCTTTAAAAAAAGGTGCGAGTACAATAATGTGCGTCCCCGCACATCTAACCCCCACCTGCGCTCTTTACAAAGGCGTGTGATTTTCAAATGCGAGCCTGCCACGCTCATCTAAAAGCGTCCTTTAAAGACAGGCTTCAGCTAAGACATTCCCATGGCTGTGGTATTAGTAAGATAATAAAGGTATTTTAAAAAACACATTAAATCAAACTCACATTTTCTCTGCCAATGCCCCAAAGGTTTATAGAACTGCTAGAGTGTTTGGGTGTCAACAGGAAATCTTTTAAGGACATGGATATTTCATATGGAATATGGCCCAGGTTACTGCAAATCTACCAAGCTGTTAGGACAAGGCTTTGAAACATCACCCACTTATTCTGCAGCCCTTTGAGCAAACAGGTCAGGTTTTGCCCACATAGTCTCTCCTTTTCATGCACAATACAGACAACAAAGATCAAATAGTAATTTGCCAACCTGTAATTTTCTGCTTTAAAGCTTTTAACTCAGCTCTTTTAGCTGTATAAGGGATTCTTGCAAGTATCTAAATACAGCATTGGCAAGTAATCACGCTACTTCTGTAACCACTATCCCTAATATTTCTTGTAACAAAATTTAAATGGCTGCTTGGAGCTGGGGCCTATAAAGCAAAACAAACTTTGGAAATATTGGCAGCAAGACTTCTGCTCATACTCACCAGATGGAAAAGCTTAAAGAAGTCAACATTTGCATACAAGGAGTCTTCAACTTTCTGCAGGCGATCCTGGGAAAGGGCACAGATTGTGATGTGCACAGCACGCAGGTCCCTGCGGCTGCTGAAGATAATAAAGCGGCCCAGGAGACTCTGGCTGCAGGCGATGTCCTTCAAAGTCAAGTCAGGGACTCCAAAAGCGAACTGTAGCAAAAAGTGTTTCACTTTTATCACGGCAAAAACGTCAGTAACTAGAGATGCACTTTAATACCATAAGAGACTTGGGCCATGATCCACAAAGTACTCACCCCAGAGACCAACTGAAGGCAAACTCTGGAGTAAGTGGTTTGAGGACTGCAACCTTGGTAATTACATTTCCATTCCCCTACCAATGCTTGCATGGACCAACAGCAATGAGGTGGGTATGGTGGGGCTGAGCACACGTGCAAGCCCGCATTGGCCCTTGTTGGTCTGTGTGGGTGGCCCTTAGCTGCCTACCCTCAACAGGGCAGTCTAGGAGTAATGTCTGGGGGGGCATAAACAGACATGTCGGTGGTTCCTAGGTCACAGCAGGCCACCATCACATCTGTTGTTACCCACAGTCTGCCCAGCTGCCATGCCTGCCTGCGTCCTGCTTCTGGCCCTGGGAACTCGCTCTCTTCCCACAGAGATATCACCACCCCACATCACCTTTTTCCAAACTTCAAGAACTCTTGCACCTCCCAGCTGGAGTAATGCTGCCCTAGACCTTGCTAACCCAAAAGCAAAGGGTCAGTTCTAATCTTAGACTTAGAGAGCATTCACACATACATTCAAATGCTGCTTTTCCTAAATGCACTCAATTTCAAAATGCGCTTAAATAAACCCATGCACTATTCACACTGGGTTTATTTAAGCACATTTTGAAATCGACTGCATTTAGGAAAAGCAGCATTTTAATGTGCTCAGGTGGGGGGTGGGGTAGAGGAGGAGGAGCGGCAGCAGAGCAGGAGCGCAGCCGGGGAAGCAGGGCGCTGTGTAACTGGCATGATACT
Source organism: Sphenodon punctatus (assembly GCA_003113815.1). NCBI lineage: Eukaryota > Metazoa > Chordata > Lepidosauria > Sphenodontia > Sphenodontidae > Sphenodon > Sphenodon punctatus. The sequence goes on along the minus strand of QEPC01003743.1, from coordinate 676,319 downwards.
GACTAGCCTAGTCAGTATCATGTCCCGGGCTTCGCTGTTCTCCCCTCTCCAGGAGCCAAGGAGGCACGGTGCTGTGTAACTGACATGATACTGACTAGCCCTGACATTCCAACAAGAAGATTTATGTGGGTCCAAACCAGCATATGATTTCAAACCAGCTCTTGCAAAGGTAGGTTTTGGTCACTTGCCAATGCGCTTAAAAAACAAACGCAAGCACGATTAAAGAAGCGCATAGAGTCTTTCACACATCAAGGTAATATGCGGGGGAAAGAAAAAAACGCTGGTCTGCTGAATGCGGGAATGTGCTCTTGGATCCTAGTCACAGAATCAACTGAGCCTCACCCTTCTCCTGTTAGGCAACCAGAAGCCAATGTGGCAGGAGACAGAGGTAGGGGAGGTAGAGGGCATTAGAGAGCGTAACCTTCAATCACACACCAGGCCTATTTTAACAATTGGGCATTTTAACCTAAACCAAGAATGGCAAAAAGTCTTTAGACATTAATTGGAGAATTTTAAGGTTGAATAGGACCTCAACGGTCATCTATTCCAAACCCCTGCTCCAAGGCAGGATGCCCTGTCCCTACAGAATCACGGACAGATGCTTGTGCCCATTGGTTTCTTTGGTCTATCTGAATCCTAGTACTGAAGTGACCAGAGAGAAAAGAAGAGAAATAAGGAGAAGGAAGCAGCACCAAAGCACTTGGATTAGACCGCAGGCAGGCAAAAAGCCTACTTAGTAGAATGCTACCTATGAGAAAAAATAACAACTGTAAAGCATTACAGATCCCTCTCTCATCACATATCAACAGGGAGACAAATGCCGAATTAAGTCTGATCTAGTTACACCCAATTATTACTTTTAGTTCATTCAACCTGTTTGACTTGCAAAATATGTCCTATGTGCACATGCACACAGACATGTAAAGCCAAAGACATCAGTCAGGACTGTAAGCAGACTCAGAGAGAGCGCAATACCAGTGCGGGTCCTGAACTGCAATTTGGAAACCTCTGCTATAAGGAGGTGACCCATTAGAAGATACTTTGGTGTTGGACATCACAATCCCATGATATCTGAAAGTAACCCAAGCACCACAACTGAAGACACGTTGCAAACGTCACTGTGGGGACCCAGAATGTCAATTGTAAAAGGGCACTGTGCTTTGTACATATTCATCCCTATGATGATCTTTAGTTGATGGGAGCTACAGTTGATGCCATGACTTTGCATGTATCTGGGGTGATGCACACACTTAGAGAGACACAGAGTTAACATCACACACTTTGCAAAGAGCATCTCATGTATGGAACAACACACACAACTCAATTTGAAACAATATACATGAGATCATTTTTCTCACACTTTCTATGGCAGCCTGTATTTTATGGTTGCGTGCAATGCACGTGACCAGACATTGTGATTCCTACAGCAGCAACAAAAGCACGGGCTCTCTCCATACAGCTATAACAGTTCTGGAATAAGCACTCTCTGTAGCAGAGTTGCTTAGGGCAAATTGCAGCAGTGATAACTTGTCAGATGATCAATCCTTAAAGGTTAAAAATAAAAAATCAACACAGTGTGGCCTGCAACTGTGACTTTTTGCCCACGTGATGTGACCTGGGGCAGATTACTAATATAAGTATCGCCAGAGAAGTGCCATTACTCCACTCCACTGCTTAGACCCATGAACAACGTTAAATTCCAAACAAAGTGCTCATTAGCTATATAACGAACGATGTTCTGACAGCATTGGGGAAGGGAGGAAGCAGCAGAGGAAATGTCAGTATTTCCTTTGGTTTGTGCTTTACAGCGGGACCCAGACCAGGAGTGGGGAGAACAATGTGAGCACACTGAAAAAATACATTTGGATTCACTAAAAATAGCCAAACGTTACAAGCCATAGATCATAGATAGAAATAAAATGTTTCTGTCCTGAATTGCTGTCCTACAGGAGTAGGGTGCTGGGCAGAACCCAGAAAAAAACCATCCCACTTTGGACATTGACACTAAAATAATCCAGTGCAGATTGACTTAAAATGGTTGGTACTGGGGGGGTGGGGTGGGGGAGCAGGAGGGGGGCGGCACAGGAGTGGGGGCCGGGCAGGGGTTCTCTAATAAGGTTTTATAGGGCTTCCAAAAATCTGGGGAGGCACGTGCCAGTCCCTACGAGTCACCTATGCTGGTAACTAAAGGAATCTTGGTTTGCTTGGTGGAATACAAAATGCGATCTGGGGGTCATTGAAATTAATCGCAGGGCATGAAGAAATTGGTGTAGAAATTTCTTCAAAAACTACTTTTTGGAATGTAGTTCCTCTTCTGGAACATCCTAAGCAGAACATATTAGAAAAACATTAGGCCTCCTCCACCCTCTTCATTTTTCCTGTAGCTGGGCTGCTGTCTGCCCCCCTCCAGCTTTCAATTGTGTGTTAGCAGCACTCTATTATCCTTATCTCTGGTGCAACCTGAAAGCAGCTCCTTAGAGAGAAACTCCAGTAATTTTATCAGCACTTAATTGTTCAGCCAGAACAGGCCAGATGAGGTACAAAATATTTTTTCAGCTAGCTGGCTTTTTGATTAGTTTGAGTTTACAGTTGTGTGTGTCATTTCCTGCACTCCCAGGGTGCTGGTGAGGTCAGTACTTGAGATGCAGCCAGCTGTTTGCCAGCAATTCAGACACTCATAAACAAGTTCCTTTGAGAGGGGTCACCTCTTTGCCATTCCCCTTTATGGGGTGGGTGGGGGGTGGCATTTTGCTGGAGGATGGCCATATAAATGACTTGGGCTCCAAATATCTGAAAGACTGCAGGGGCGTAGCTACTGTGGTGCGGGGGGGGCTCAGTTGCACCCGGGCCCATGCCTCTGGGGGCCCATGGCTGGCCGGAGCATCATGGCCCCGCTGCAAGAGGGCCCAACCACCGCTGCCGGCCACCCTTGCAGTTGCTGCCTGCCACTTCCCCCCTCTGCAGCTTGGCAAGGCAAGCCGGGTCCTGGGCCCTGGGGAGGGAAAGCAGTGCAGTGCTGCAGCAAGCCTCCTCTCCCTCCCCAGCCTGGCTAGGATGCAGCGTTGCAGCTCGTCACCTCCTCTCCCTCCCTGGCTGGGCTAGGACGTAGCCTGGGCAATTT
>QEPC01003743.1:623581-665488 GCA_003113815.1 Sphenodon punctatus | reverse complement strand
AAATTGCCCAGGCTACGTCCTAGCCCAGCCAGGGAGGGAGAGGAGGTGACGAGCTGCAACGCTGCATCCTAGCCAGGCTGGGGAGGGAGAGGAGGCTTGCTGCAGCACTGCACTGCTTTCCCTCCCCAGGGCCCAGGACCCGGCTTGCCTTGCCAAGCTGCAGAGGGGGGAAGCGGCAGGCAGCAACTGCAAGGGTGGCCGGCAGCGGTGGTTGGGCCCTCTTGCAGCGGGGCCATGATGCTCCGGCCAGCCATGGGCCCCCAGAGGCATGGGCCCGGGTGCAACTGAGCCCCCCCGCACCACGGTAGCTACGCCCCTGTCATTTTTGTTGCCCTTCTCTGTACCTTTTCTAGTTCTACTATATCTTTTGTGAGATGGGGTAACCAGAACTGCACATAATTTCAAGGTGCTGTTGCAACATAGATTTATACAGAGGCATTATGATATTTTCTATTTTATTATCTATCCCTTTCTAAATAATTCCTAACATTCTGTTTGCTTTTTTGACCGCCTCAGCACAAAGGATTTCAATGTATTGTCAACAATGACTCCAAGATCCTTCTCCTAAGTGGTAACTCCTAATTTAGAACCAAGCATTGTGTACACAGAGTTTGGTTTTTTTCCCCCTATGTGCATCACTTTGCACTTGTCCACTTAAATTTCATCTGCCATTTAGATGCCCAGTTACCCAGTCTCATAAGTTCCTCCTGCAATTCTTCACAGTTCGCTTGGGTTTTAACTACTTTGAATAACTTTGTGTCAGCTGCAGATTTGATCACCTCACTCTTTATGACCTTTTCCAGATCATTAATGAATACATTACATTAAACACTACCGGTCCCAGAATAGATCACTGGGGAATGCCACTATTTACTTCTGCCACTGTACTAGAGGATTGGAAGGTAGCGAATGCAACGTCAATATTTAAAAAGGGCTCCAGAGGTGATCCTGGAAACGACAGACCAGTGAGTCTGAGGTCAGTGCCGGGCAAACTGGTGGAAACAGTTAAGAATGAAATTACTGAGCATATTGATAAACATGACTTAATAGGGAAGACTCAACATGGGTTTAGGAAAGGTAAGTCATGCCTCACTAACCTATTGGAATTCTTTGAGGGTGTAAATAAGCATGTGGATAGGGGTGAGCTGGTTGATATATTGTATCTGGACTTTCAGAAAGCATTTGATAAGGTCCCTCTTGAGAGACTCTTGAGGAAATTAAAGTGTCATGGGATAAGAGGCAGTATCCTATCGTGGATCGGCAACTGGTTAGACAGACAGTAAACAAAGAGTAGGACTAAATGGTCAGTTCAGTTATCACAGTGGAGAGAAGTAACTAGTGGAGTGCCCCAGGAATCTGTACTAGGACCGGTGTTGTTTAATATATTAATTAATGATCTGGAGAAAGGAGTAAAGAGTGAGGTGATCAAATTTGCAGATGACACAAAGTTATTCAAGGTAGTTAAAACCCAAGTGGACTTGAAGAACTGCAGGAGGATCTTGCAAGACTGAGTGACTGGGCATCTAAATGACAGATGAAATTTAATGTGGACAAGTGCAAAGTGATGCACATAGGGAAAAATAACCAAAATTATATGTATACAATGCTGGGTTCTAAATTAGGAGTTACCATTTAGGAAAAGGATCTTGGAGTTATTGTGGACAATACATTGAAATTTTCAGTTCAGTGTGCAGCAGCAGTCCAAAAGTCAAACAGAATGTTCGGAATCATTCGGAAAGGGATAGAGAATAAAACTGAAAATATCATAATGCCTCTATATAGACCTATGGTACAACCGCACTTGGAGTATTGTATGCAGTTCTGGTCGCCCCATCTCAAAAAAGGCAATAGAACTAGAAAAGGTACAGAGAAGGGCAACAAAAATGATCCAAGATATGGAACAGCTCCTGTATGAGGAGAGGCTTGATAGGTTAGGGGTCTTCAGGTTGGAGAAGAAACTAGAGAGGGAATATGATAGAAGTTTATAAAATCATGAGTGGTATGGAATACATAAATAGGAAGCGTTTATTTACCCTCTCTAAGAGTACTAGAACAAGGGGACACTCCATGAAATTGACTAGTAGCAGATTTGAAACAATTAAGAGAAAGTATTTTTTCACTCAGCGCACAATTAACTTATGGAACTTACTGCCAGAGAAAGTGGTCACTGCTGGTAGTGTAACTAGTTTTAAAAAGTTCTGGATAAATTCATGGAGGATAGGTCCTTTAATGGCTATTAGCCAAGTAGGTTTTGGGAATGTAATCTCTTACAGTTGGGGGCTGGAACAACGGGGAACGGATTGCCCATTGTGACCTGTTGGGTACTTCGCCCAAGAGAAAGAGATTGGCCACTGTCAGGGACAGATGCTGGGCTTGATGGACCATTGGTCTGACCCAATATGGCATTACTTATGTTCTCTTCATTATGAAAAGTGACCACATAGTCCTACTCTTGGTTTCCCATCCTTTACCAGTTACCAATCCACAATAGGACACTGCCTCTTATCTCATGACTATTTAATTCCCTCAAGAGTCTCTCGCATGGGACCTTATCAAACACTATCTGAACAGGTGAATTAATAGAGACCATCTCCAAGTCAGGTTTAGAACCAGGGAAACTGTACTGTTGGGGGCAAGATTGCAAATGTTACCAGCAATTTTGGGTGCCTCCTCTTTTGAGTGTCTACTGTGACACAAATTAAAAGGTCCTGATGTTAGAGGTGTCTAATAGTACAATGTACCCCACCTCAGAAATTCAACCCCCTTTAATAAAGGAGCTTCAAGTTCAGCACCCCAAAATCATTAGTCACTTTTGAAAATCTTGGCTTTTATTTTTAACCAGGGTCTTCTTGTACATATTCTGTTATAATGATTGTTGTGTATTATCCCAGCTGCTCTCCATGGTTACATAAACAATCCCTGCCACTCAACATCCACTGTCAACAGCAGTGGTCGTATCAGCCTGGTCTAATAATGATAATTTTTATAGCGCCCTCTGCCATGGCGCTCGGAGTGCTTCACATAGCACAATTTAACAACATTTAATCCTCACAACAACCCCGTGAGGCAGGTTAGACTGAGAGCGTATTGTGACTGGCCCAAGGTGAGACCAGTGAGTCTCTGGCTAAGGTGAGACTTGAACTGGGACCTCCCCCTACCTCCCGGACCAGGTACAGCTCTCTTTCATTAACAAGACCACAGGGGCATGCCTCAGGAAATGGCATTAAAGATTTACAATCTGTACAAGGAGCATCCATGTCCCATGATTAAAAGCAAACCATGCAAGAAAACATATGCACCAAAGACAGACAGCAAAATTCTACTCTTCCCACTTTATGAAAACAGACTCCATTCTTCTATAGAAATGGCCCACAAAAACTATGGCTTCTGATAATGTTACCAATAAGCTGAAGCCTTGGCTTTCTTTTTCCGTAGGTAGAATTCGCATTCAAGTTAATGAGAACTGAACAAAATTCCAAGTAAACCAGAGTAACAACAACAACAGATTTTGGTCCTTAGTGTTTTGGGCCATTGCTTTTGAATACTCTAGTGTGCGTGCATACATGTGCACATAAAGGCACTTCCGACAAGATCGCCTTCCAAATAAAGAAAATGTAGCATTTGTCATCTTGTTCCTCTACCCCCGACATTGCTTGACTTCTTTGTGAACAAGGAAGTTAAAACTTGGATTTCAAAACAAGCAACATTATTGACTCTATTTGAACTTGGATTTTAAACCTTAGTAGTCTTGCACATTACACAGGATGCCTGGCAGCTGGAACACACTTGTTTATTTTCTGAATGTTAAATAGGATTGACATGTTCTCTAAAGGAGAACATTCAAAGCAGAACTGGAATTTCAAAGAAAGCTCCAGAAACCTTGAGTGTGGCCTTTACACACTTGGAGCTTCAAAGCTCTTCTACTTTTCATTATTCCCACAAGGCTGAGCCTCTGAGATCTGTTTCTTCAGCTCATCTCCAAAGCATAGCTGCCAAATGTGTGTCCCTGGAAGCCTCCATTTTAGGGGGTCATGAAGTTTCCTAAGTTATTAATAAATTAGCTCCTTACGACATGCATAAACCATACACAAACACCATTGATCAGCTGATATATTGGGGTCACTATAGGAGTGTTTTTAGCAGTAAAATGGAAAGACAGGCTCCTGAAATAAAGGACTGATGAGGAAAGACGGGGCCGGGAATCAGAGCGGTAGCCTGAGATTTGGGAGAAGCAGCTTTAGGGCCCTGCCATGGATTTCCTGTAGAGTAAGTCGTTTAGGTCATGTTCATACAAAGGCATTTCACTGGGACAAATAGTCCTTTTCCTGACGTAACTGCTTACTGGGGCAAGTTTGCACTGCTAATGTAAATTATGCTGTGACAACTAGCACTGCTGGAATCAGGGGGAGGGTACCACTTCCACTCCAAGGACAGAGCTACACCAACTTGCAGCAGCCTGCGCGAACCTCTTCCACCCCTGTGTGTGGTGAAGTAGCATAGTAAATCTGCATGCTTGAGACACTATATGGCCATAGACATGAGGCTTCAAATCACGATGGAGTATTTTACTGCAGATTCGCACAAGCTCTGGTATTAGGGGCTCTCTCAAATGTTGGGGTATTTAATGAGCTAGTTCACCCTTGTTTAATCTGGAGTAGACATGCAATTTACATCAGAGCAACATGCAGACTTCCAAGTACCATGTGAATGCTTGGGCTGCCACCTCAGAGCCTCCCTGCCTCCCAAGACCAGGACGCAGATGGAAACATGGCACTCATGTCCCCATCTATAAAATGGAGATATTAATACTTCCCTGCTTCACAGGAGTGTTGTGAGAATAAAAACTAGGGGATGCCTGGCAGTGATCAAAGCCCAGGGTAATGGGAGTCATGCAAGTATCTTAGATGAATGGCACAGGTTACTATCTTTTAAATTCAAGTTATTTTGGTCCATCCCACCCCACACTTGTGAGTGCCCTAACAGGGTTCTAAATCAATCCTTTTTAAAATCACACAAATAATGACCTTTCCAATTTGTGTGTTTACAGTAGTCAATAATGAACTAAGCATAGGTGAGGACTGCACACCTCTTGGGTGGGAATGCACAGAAGTCTAAAACACAAACAGAAATTGCCTGCAATTCTTTCAGGATTAGTCCTCATTGTTTCCATGAACTGGGTCATCGTGCGCAATTCTTCCCAGATTTTGGCCACTTCTATTTCCGGTGCCTCCAGTAAGAGCTCTTGTGCATCTTGATACACTCTTGCTAAACTAGAAGAATAAAAACAAGGCTTATTTGTTTTAGCTCCTTTTCCTTAGGAGCATGTGTCTTTCCATACACACATTCACTTCCATAGGACTAGCTCCAGTACAACTGTTTTACAAGGAGCGGTCACATGCTGAAAGTTTGAGTGACTTGCTTTAGCTCATCGGAGACAACAAAACCATTAACAAAAGGAATAAAGCCTTTCCGAGAAATCACACAGCTCCTCTCTATCTGACTTACTTAATAAATCAAGGAGCTGCTTCTGTAGTACTGTTACACGCTGCTCAGGATTGCAAAGGTGTGAAACACTGAACACAAAGTACAAAGACTTTGATTCAGCATTTTATATGCTGACAACCAAAAAGCAAACGAAGAGAGAAAAATAGACACAGTGGGTCTCAAACAGCTACTCCTTTGCTGTCCTTGACTTTTTCTCATGGACGTTTTCACTTTGGAGTCTGAATATATAATTGCCCTTTGAGAGGTGGACAAGAGTCATCATTTTCTGAATTCTTTCACACTCTTTGCCATTGTCCTCCCTTCACTCAAGAGGTCCTTGCCCTGATGAACTTTGCCTCTCGTATGAGTCAGCATTGATGCACAATGTACTGAAGCCCTTGCAATGAGGGATCATACTGAATGGGTGACTGGCATTACCCTCTGCCCGCAGCCACTCAATTCTGTTAGTGGCTAGTGTCTGTGAGAGCTGCCAGACTGATTTACATCCTTTCTATATTCACAGGAGAGGTGGTAGCAAGAGCAAAATTTAATGTGCTGTCATTTTCCTTCAGCCCGAACTTGGACTGTAGAAGACAGAAAAATACCCTTTCGAAATCTTGGCCTTTCTCCTGAGACTTCCAATAAGGTTGCCAACTAAAAACAAAACCAGTATTTCAGTGTAGGGATATGAACACATAAAACTGGAGTGAGACCAAACTTATTCCTTAGAGGTAACAGAAGAGATGTCAGACCATGTCTAGAATCTAGGCAGAAGGGCTACTAGACAGCATCTTGAATTTAAAGGCTCTGTGCTTCATTAATGATACACTGATCCATCTAGATTCCCCTTTATGTTCAGCTTCCTACCAAGGGTTGAACTCTACTTGGGTAAGGAACACCGCCAAACATACTGCAGAGTATTTTCACCAGAGTCAGAAGGGGACAACAGTCCTTCAGAGGGTGAACTGCATTCCCCACCTTGGAGGTTTTTCTAACATCTGTCCTATCTGATGAATACCTGCTGTGCATTAATAAAAGGTTGCCTAGCACTTCCCCCATATCTCAGAACAGTAGGGCAGCCCATTAACACATCTGCTATTCCTGAGTGAAAGAGATTCGCTTTGCTTACATGGAATTGTTGTAGTTGGACACAACGCCAGGAGATTCTCCACGGGTGGAAATTCGGAAACAAGGGTTGTTCACGTTGCAGAAGATGCCCTGCAACCATGGCAGTGTTCCTGCAGAGGGCATCGCCTTATTCGGAAAATGACCTTGAGAATGAGAAACAGAGACCAGAAGACAAAACGTACATTGTTAGGTTTTGTTCTTGAGGCTGTTTGGGTGAAGAAGAGGAAAAGCTTCTTATGAACTCTCTCAGATCTGGATGCAAGAGGAAGAGTACAGCAAGAGCCTTTAGAAGCAATGAGCATCTTCCAGGTTTCTGACTCTACTAAGAGAGAGCTCCACAAATGTGCAGACACACTAACCAAACTTTGCATTCACCAAAATTAGTGGCAATTCTTCCATTCATTTCCATAGGAGCACAGTTAAACTACATGCTTTGGAAAATCCCATCCTCCAAGATTTACTAAAAATTATTATTATTTATTTGGTGCATATAAACACATATATATATATATATGGCATATATACACACACGCACACACATGGAGCGTATGGTGTATAGTTACTCACACATATAGTATATACACAGAGAGAGACCATAAATCGTTGAGGCTACATTAGAATATATCATCACACATGTCACAGACCCCCACAAATCTGGACAGCTCAGAATTCTGGGCTAACTCCTTCATTAACAAGATGCAGCAGAGGAAGGATTCTAAAATGTCCAGGTTTGTTTGGTCTGGATTCTGTGGTGTCTAGTGCTAAAGAGTGGATTTTTGGTTATTGCTGACCAACTGTTAAGTACTATGAACCCACAGGGAGTGCTTTTTCCCTAACTGTGGTCAGAGTGGATGTTACAGCAGGAAAACAGGGAGAATTCACCTGCAGCAGCAGCTTGGGAGAGAGTCGAGACACCCACAATTCTGGGTACCTGCAGGTCCAGACATTTTGGGTGTCTCAGTAGCATCTGGAATCGCAGGTATCTACTATTTTTTGTTTGTATTTTTAAAAAACAAACAACAAACAAATGATAAAATTGAAAACAAAATTTTGTTTCTCTGTAGAAGAATTTCCAGCAATGGTACAAATTCCAGCTTGTTCCATGCAGATCCACAAATATAATAAAATGCATGTCAGCCCAGCACTTATGCTAACCTGTGCAAGGAAACATTTCTGCAACAACAAGCAAGGGAGTGTGGAGATGAGGGTAGAAGCAGACCTGGGATACCATGATAGACAGGAAAATTAACAACACAGATGACCCTCAGACCAGACAGTAGCTGACCTTTGACTAAATAAATAATACTATTAGGGCCAAAATTGGTATGTGTGCCACATTTTACAGTCAGAGGAATGGGCATGACATTTTCCACATGCCCCTGGAATATGGACTTTGGTTTGCTGTAATCTAGGGGTACATGTCAGTCATATATTCTTACATTCATGTTGGCGATAGACAGGGTTAGCCTTCCTCAGCCAGATGAGGACTAGGAATAAAGACAAAGGCCATAAAAGCTCCACCAGAAAACGAAGCTGAGGGGGGAAAAGAGAGAGTATTCAAGAGACACATTAGATATAAATTCCAGTAATTTACCAAACAGTCCCAGCTGAACATCTCCATGAATGTTGCCTGCTCCATGGCAAGAATATTTGAAAACCCCAAGAGAAATTAAGGAGCCACAATGAAACAAGAGGCAGCAGGTGCACATAGCTAAAAGCAAGGGTGGAGAACCTTTTCCCTCCTGGGACCACTTTGACCATTAGCACAAGCTCTGAGGATTGCACTGAAGTTGGGTACAGGAGTGTGCTCAGGTCTAGATCATGAATCTGTGCCATGGATCCGTCCCCTCTCCTTGTGCACATACCCTCGTCTCTGCTCCTTTACCTTTTCAGTGCTTGGAGACAAAGAACTGGATTCAAGAACCTGGTCCAAGAACTGAAAAGGGGCCAAATAAAAACTACCTGTAGACCGCAGTTGGCTGTTCCCCACCCCTGTTCTAAACTAACAGCCGAGACTTATTTGTCTTACTCCTCTTCCTCTGGCAGGTACACCATGTACTGTAAAAACCTGCCTTATCTTTTAAGGTCTGGCCCTCTGTTTTATCCGACACACCCACAAAAACAGTTACTCTGTGTGAGAGAGAATTCTGGGTGCTTTGGAGAGGTTCTCTTCTATTCTGTTTTCTCCTAAGAACGGTTTTCATATTTGTCTACAAAAGCTCAATTAGAATGTAACATTTAATTTGTAGTAAGGTCTTCTTGCTCATCCAGGTCTCCACCCAACCCAAATCTGGGTTGACTCAGTAAAGGTGAGACCAACTTATTTACCAAAATCTAACGAACTAAAGTCGGTCTTACATACAGTACTGACCCCTGTGCAGAGTGCAGTCGTAATGGTTGCGATACTCTAGTCCTGTAGTCTAGGTCTCTGGTGCTATGCAGGTGTACCGCAGGCTGGTGTACGTTGATTGTGTGAACACTTCAGTCCAAATTAATGACCCCAGATTCAAAATTTAAACTGTGTTCTGGAAACCTAATTTTTGAGGATTTATTTTAATGAAGATTAAGCTCAGTCCAAATTAGTGACCATGTGAACAGTTAATCTGGACTGAGGAGCAAAGCTGCTGCCAGCAGGGTAGGTGCTCACACCTTGTAGCCCAGAAGCTTTCTAAGAGCAGGGCACACCATTATGGTTTCTAGGTGCGTGTTAGGCCTCAGCAGGATTACAGTCCAAAAGCCTACGGATTCCACAGAATCCAATCCTTAGTACTGGAAATTACTGTGCTAAAACTAAGGTCTCCTTTCACTGAAAAAAAAAAAAAAAGGGGGGATAGACCAAAACGACTTCAAGCTTTGGGCAGTAATAATAGTTTCCCTCCCATAAGGGAGACAAAATTGCAGGCAAAATCCATAGTATCAGCTGCCGCAAAAACACTGCCCCTCCAGCAGAGAGAAAAATGGTCGTCCACAAAGTAAAGCCAGGCAAGCGGCTTCCCGCAAGGTTACAGCTTATCAGCTAGCGTCCTCCAAAGATTGTAGACTCTACCAGCATCCTCGTTAGCGGCCAAAAAGTCGCATAGAAAATACAAACAAACGAATAGTTCAGCCAGATAAATAGCGGCCACTTCTTTCCTCAAAATGGGAGGAAGGCAGAGAAAAAAGAAAAACCGTCTCCGATTAGATTTCACCTCACTAGTTTTTCTCTGCCAAAACCCCGGTCACAAAGCACTCCATTGCTCCAGCTCCCAGCAAGCAAACAAGAAACTGCGACGTAATCCTCTCCGCAGTGGACCTCGGTCAGGCCAGAGCTCAAGCAGGGTGAAAAAAATCCTCAGGATGGCTGAGTCTCACTTCCCATGCTGCCACTCCCGGTGCATGCTGCTACAGCCCTCCAAGCATGCGTGTTGCCAGCACATGCTTAGTCCTCCCTGTTTCAAGGAATTTACTGGAAGTAACTTTGTGATACTTCTGAAACATCATTTAAAAAAACAACAAACCCACACTAATTTTAGAACAACAAGCACCAGGGTGTAGTATACTGTCCTTTAATTTTTTTAAAGCCATTAAATCTAACACACATGGTGCAAGTATGTATGAGGAGGCAGAGAACCGGAGGGAGTGGAGAAGACAAGGTAACTGAGGGAGGGATAGAGAGAGATGTGCACGGTGCCCGACATTTAACAACAGAGCTGTTTTAATGTCTGTAGACGCCGTTTTACAGCTCTGTTTTTAAATGCCTGGCATCTCTCTCTCTCTCTCTCTCCACCCCACATCCCGCCAGTTACCTTGTCTTCTCCACTCCCTCCCATTCCGCGCCCCCTCATATATACCTGACCTATATTCGCTCAGCTTATATATTTCTAACTGGCTACGCTACATGGCTGAGGAAGGGTCCTGTGTGGCCCAGAAGCTTGTTCATTCTCACCAACAGCAGCTGGTCCAATAAAGGATAGCATTCGAGTCACTTGGTCTCCTTCTCTGTCCCTCAGGACCAACATGACAACCACACACTATCTCTGGATTTCTATAAACATGCTGTCATGAGGAGCCAGGCACATCATAGAAGATATATTCAATAAAAACGGTATAAAAATGGTCTTAAAGTAAAAATAAAAATTCCATAATGAAAAACCCTTTGGATTGAGAGAGAAGTTATGGCATTTACAAATTCATTCATGCACTAACAAACATGGAAATTGTATGTGCCAGTCCTGTGGGGCGGGGGAGCAGATTAGGGCTGAAACTCGCCCTCGCGTTCTCTCATAAATCTTGGTGAGAAACAGCTTCTTGCTGAGAATTGCAAGAACAAGAAAGGGCTGAGAATCGGGCCGTTCTCATGTGGAATTTGCAGGGCTGAAAACTGGACTGCACCTGTGGAAAATGGTCTCCTCGGTGACCATTCTGCACATGCACTGGCCCTGGCAGCCATTTTCCGCATGCATTCAACAATGGCTCTGTGCACGCGCAAAATGGCCACTGGAGCCTGTGTATGCGCAGAACAGCTGTGCCGGTCATTTGCACATGCACAGAGCATTTTTTGAGGCTCTCATGAGAATCTCTGAAACCTCAGCAAGAATGCACGAGATCTTGCCGAGGTTTGTGAGAATCTTGCACATTCTTGCAAGAACGCAATGTGCTTGAGCGCGTGCGTGTGTGAGAGAGAGTGTGAATAGCACGTGTGTGTGTCTGCACAACTTGCTGTAAGGTAAAGTAAAGCAGGGTAATGGATTGTTTAATGTAACTAAGCTTTATAGCATCCAAACAAGCAGAGCAGACACTAGAGAAACTGCTTAATGTCAAATTTTGACCATGGAACTATTCTCACTAAAATAAAGAGTCGCAAACAGAACTCATCTCTTCTTTTTTCTGCAGCCTCAACATTTTTCTTCTCTTAAAGAACCCGCCCTCCCACCCCTTCCCCCAAAGGGGAACACAGCAGAGATGAAAGTATTCACACAAGGATCATTCACACAAGGATAGGAGATAGATCCAGGATCCGGACCCTCCTTTCCGTAAGCTCATCCCTTAAACACCCCAACCCCAAAAGGGGAGGGAGAAAGGGCAGAGGGACACAACCCGGTGGAAGGGAAGCCTAAAAGGGGATGGGACGGGAGGAGGCAAAGGAGAGGGATGGGAAAAAGAGGGGGCCAAAAGAGGGGAGGGGAATGGATGCAGCAAAGGGTGAGAAGGCAGAGGGAAGGAGGAACAGGGATCCTAAGGGGATTATGGGGAGAAGGCAGAGGGAAGGCAGGAGGGATCCTAACAGGGGCAGCATAGGGTGAAGGCAAAGGGAAGAACAGGGGTCCTAATGGGGGTATAGAGAGAAGGCAGAGGGAGGGATCCTCATACGGTTCTGGGGTGAAAGGAGAGGGAAGGAAAATCCCTGCTGTCTTCCCCTGGTGCATGGCTTTGAAACATGGGGTGGAGGCAGGCTTATCCCGAGCAGCCCCTCTTCCTCCCCTTAGGGCAGCTGCTTGGGATAAGTCGCCCCCAAGCCAAGCTCCCCAGCCACTCATCCCTGAGCCAGGTCCACAGCCCCGCCCCCCCAGTTGGCACAGTGGGGTGGGATGGGCAGCACGAGGCATGGGGAGCACTAGGAATGGCTCCCCTAACCCCCCCCCAAGCCACATTCACCAATTTCTCTGCATTGTCCCGGATGTCCCAGGGGGCAGCCAGGCGACTGGGGGCCAGGGCTCCATACCATCCAGGCAGCTGAGGGAAGCTTAAATGGGGTCCAGGAAGGAGAGGGGAGTTTAAATGCAGCCCTCCTGTTTAACATCTATATGCAGCTGTTAGGGGAGATCGTGAGGGGGTTTCAGGGCATGCAGTGTCATCAGTATGCTGATGACACTCAGCTCTACCTCTCTTTTTCCATCGATCCAGGCCATGCAGTCTCCTTATTTTCCCAGTGCCAGTCAGCTGTGGGGGCTTGGATGAGGTCAAGCCATCTGCAATTGAATCCTGACAAGACGGAGGTGATGTTGGTGGGCGAGTGCTTGGGGGACCTGGGGGTGGCTAAATCTCCTCTTGTTTGGGGGGTTCGCCCTCCTATGGTCTCTCAAGTGCAGAGTCTGGGTGTGCTCCTCGATTCGTGGCTCAGCCTGGAATCTCAGGTTGTGGCCATGGCAGGGAGTGCATTTCGGGTTACGTCTTGTCCGGTGGCTTCGGCCGTATCTCTCAGACTTCGACCTCGCCACTGTCATCCATGCCTTCATCACCTCGAGGCTGGAGAGAAGGCTGTGACCTTTTCTTTCTGATTCGGATCTGGCAACCATCATCCATACCTTCATTACCTCAAGGCTAGACTACTGCAATGCGCTCTACATGGGGCTGCCCTTGAAGATTGTTTGGAAGCTGCAGCTGGTGCAGCATGCGGCGGCCTGGCTTCTTATAGGGACGGGTTGTAAGGAGCACATACCACCAGTGCTCAAAAATCTGCACTGGCTGCCTATTGTCTTCTAGGCACAATACAAGATGCTGGTTTTGACCTTTAAAGCCCTAAATGGCTTGGGAACCACTTATCTGGAAGAATGCCTGGCCTACCATGTCCCATCATGGCCTTTGTGCTTGGCCAGGGACACCCGTCTGGAGGTACCAGTTTTTAACTTGATCTCCATGGCAAGGAGAGCGTTCTCAGCCGCCGCTCCCCAGCTGTGAAATTCCCTCCCCCAGGAGGTTAGTTTATGTCTGGGCTTGAGCGCCTTTAGGAGGCCGTGCAAAACTGCTTTATTTCCAAGGGCATTTGGCAGTGGGGGTTAGGGGAGGGGGTCTGTAGGGGAGGGGGTGAGTTAGGAGATTGGGGTGGAGAGGGGTTTGGGGGGGATGGTGTAGGATTGTGGGTATTAGGTTTGTATTTTTGCTTTTTATATATTTGTATTTTAATATTACAAGCCACCCTGAGCTGCTTTTGGTGGGAAGGGTGGGGTAAAAAATTTAAATAAAACCAAAACAAACAAAAACCAAGCTCCACCTGCACATCGCATCTGGCCCGGCCTGAGGCCTGGCTTTCCCCTAGGGTTTCACATTCACTTCACCAGAGTTAAGGTGTGTGGTAACTTGAAGGTTAACTTTGTTGTGTAGCATGACTTCCCCTGAAGCTATGCTGTTCCTGGGTCAGCGGGGACTCAAGGGGAGGGGTTAGAACTTTCTAGCAGTTGAACAGAGATGTCTACTGAGTTAAGCAGCTCCTGTGTGTGCTCCTGACGCACCAAGCAAACCAAACCCTTCAAGCTACAATAAGCTGAGAGATCAGGTAGCTCCTACCAACAGTACTGACAGGTGCAACTCTGACATTACATCATTGAAGTCAAACGGAATTTAGACATTTGGAGTCAGGGTTACTTTCTTTAGTGGGAGCAGAACCAGGCAGGTTTTCTAATGCTAGATGCCACTCTATGGCTTTGCCCACATAGGCTTCGTCAGAAAGCATGAACCAGTTCTTCCAAAATCACTTACTCTCTGCTTGTACTTGATGTTGCACATCAGGTCTTATCTATTCTATTTCCCCCCAAATACTCCACAGCCATTACAGAGAGATTCTGTGAGGTTCTGAGTACTTCAACGTGATCCAACATTGACAAGACACCTTATGTTGACATCTTTCACTGGGTTAGACTGACAGTATATTACTCAGCGCCTTAACATGATCAAGGTGCTAGGAAACTTTTGAGCTTAAATCACCACAGTCATTGTGTACATGAAGCCTGGAAGAGAGGAAGTGATTTGTAATGGGATGCTTTTAAATCCTGGCCTTTTGTTTAGTTTACATCCCAAGCATTTGGAAGAAAATCCTTCCAAAGGTTCAACATTCTCACCCCTTTCATCACAAGTTGAGAAAGCTCACAATACCCCAAGGAGTATTCAAGCAAAATCAAGAGAGAGCAGACAATGTTATTGATACTTCTAAGTGGAAAACTTCCCTCCTTGTTAAGTCAGGTCAAATGGGACTAGACAGACAGACTTGTTTTAAAGTGCCAGGTCAAATGACTAAATAGGTTCATTGAATAAAATAGTTAAAAATAATGATGTTTTATAGCAGCTGGTCTCTCTGTGAATTAGCTCTTCCTGAGAGTAACCAAGTTCTCCTAATAGTCAAGTGGAGCAACACGATTTAAAAAAAAAAAAAAAAAAAGCCTTCAAAATAAAATCAGACTCTTCCCAAATCTTGGGAATGCCACAACATATAGCTCAGAAGAGATGAGCATACGAAAAGTTACTCTCATACATGTAGCTGTTTTCTTTGAAAAACAAACACAAGAGAAACACAATCAATGGAATGCACTATTGCTCTAAGCACGTCATGCTGGTGTGTATTAGTGGCCTAGCCCTCTGCAATGAAATTGGGGGATACAGGATGTAACGAGCAGCTTCCTGGATTTTAGTCTCAGCAGACAGCTGAGAGGCAGCATTAATTTCCTTAGTGCTGGAGAAGAACTATGAGAATCAGCTAAGCAGAAAGGAAACACAGATATGTATCCCTTCAGGAGCTTGTTAAATTCAACTTAAGAAATGCTTTAATGCTGTAAAGCCTTGGGAGTCCTGCTGCTGAGGTGAATTGCAGAAATGAGTTTAAGGGCTGCGAGGGGAATGAGGACAAGCAGGCAACGGGCACAATTCTCCATCCATTAAAGCCAATGACTCATCTCCCATTGTTAATTTATTTTTATTTATTTTCAATACCCTAAGGTACATTTTGAATCTACAGACACTATTGTCTTCAGACAAACAAAAACTCTAAAAGAAAATAAATGAAACTATTTACAGTTAAATAGTACCTCAAAGTGGACCAATTCGGGAGTACCCGTTACAGCGTTGGCCCATTTACTACCAATTATGTGATAGTCTGACCGTATCAAATTAAATCATAGTTAAACATTGTTACTTTGCTATCTGACATGTCCAAATTTTGCTGCAGTAAATTCCAAACATTGTTCCATATAGAGTAGTATTCCTCTAGCTTATGATTCAACTCTGCTTGTATGCGTTCCATGGTAACTGTCCACCAAAGTCTTTGCCACCATTTCGACAATGCAGGTTTCTTCTTTGACTAATTATTGCTCAAAATCGTATACCTAGCTGCAAGTCGAAGTTACTGGCAAACTAGTTCTCTTTCGTTGATGATCTGCAGCTCAGGAAAAACACCAAGAATCGCAAACTCTGGTTGCATTGTAAATTGCTGCTGCGCTATGATACTGATGTACTGTCCAGTTTTTTCCAAAATTCCTGTAGGGTGGGACAATCCCACCAACAGTGCCGCAGAGTACCTGTTTAATCACACCCCTGTGAACATTTCTTTGGGTAGTCCTTATTCATACTGTGTAGTTGTTCTGGGGTAAAATACATTCGGTATGTTGCCTTGATTTGTGGTTCTTTTACCGCTAGTGACCTAGACCCATTGTTTTTAATGGTGGAGGATTATGCCCTAAGAAACTGGATCCTGTAAAATATCTGCATATGTACGGGTATTCCCATGGGGTGCAAGGGTGAGCAATCTACTGAGGACAAATTAAATAGTGCAATTCTCAGAGACGTTGCATTTCCAATACCTGTTTCAATGTCATTACTTATGCAGCCTGTGTAGCCTACTTGCTGGATAAGATGTTGGACTTGGAAGACCAGGGTTCCAATCTCAGCTAAAAGCCATAAACTCATTGAGTAACCCTGGGCAAGTCACTCTCTCTCAGCCTTGGTTCCCCATCTACAAAATGGGAGTAATATTGATCTACCTTACAGGATGAACTCAGGGTGAACTAAATAAGGATTGTAAAACACTTTGAATACTTAAAAAGTACTATAGAAATGCTTGCCAAGTTACCCATGTCATTCAACCATATAACAAAAATCCTCAGTTAAATCTAATCTCAGATTTGTTGCATTTAATTTCATTCACACCTAATTACAGCTGGGCCCACGTGGCAAGATGCATACCGCATTCACATCTTACAGTGGGTGGTGGCAGCACTCCTGCGAGGAGAAGATGTGGTGGGGGAAAGAGGCCGGTGCTGTCACAACTTCTGGTGCGAACGGGGTTTTACCGCGACAATACTTGCAACTGACAGGGTTCCAAAATCCAGCTTTGGGGTGAGTCCAGATCATATTATCGTTCAAAGGGCCTTTGCATGAAAACCCTTACTAATCAGAAATCACTGCCTGCAGTCTCTCTACTGTTCTATTTGTCCGATACTGACCTCTATTCTAAATTCACATTGTAAAATGCAGTCTGTTAACAGAAACCCTACATTGACTCCGTGGTCAAATCCTGCCGCTTCTCCATCCACAACATTGCTAAGATCCGCCCTTTTCTGTCTGTCTCCTCTGCCAAAACTCTCATCCAAGCCCTAGTCATCTCAAGCCTCGACTATTGTAACCTCCTCCTAGCTGGCCTTCCCTGCTCTCACCTTGCTTCCCTCATGTCTGTTCAAAACTCTGCTGCCAGGATCATCCACCTAGCCTGTCGCTTTGACCATGTGCAGCCTCTCCTCTCCTCTCTCCACTGGCTCCCCCTTCCTGAGCGTATTCTGCACAAGCTCCTCATCTTCACCTACAAAGCCCTTCACAACCTTGCTCCTCCCTACCTCTCTGCCCTGATCTCCCTCCGTACCCGTTTGAGCACTACACTTCTCTTCCATCCCCTCTTCACCCTCCCACGCTTCCCCTGCTCCCCCAACCGCCTTCAGCCCTTCTCCCTCGCTGCCCCGCAGGCCTGGAACTCCCTCCCTGCCCTCGTCCGCCTTGCCCCCCCCTCCACACCTTCAAGTCCCTCCTCAAAACCCACCTCTTCCGCGCCGCCTTTCCTAACTCCTGCTAATCATCCCCACCCAGGATTATCCCCCACCTGTTACCTGTAAACTTCTATTTACTGTAACCAAGCCAAGAACGTGTACCTGAGTTCTTGGATCCTTATGAATGTTGCATCCCTTGTCTCCCTCTGTTCCACCTTCCCTGTTTCCCCTCCCCCTGTCTTCTTTAGATTGTAAGCTCTCGGGCAGGGACCGTGTCTATTTTATTCTCTGTAAAGCACCAGGTACTTCGCTGGTGCTATATAAAAGTTAATAAATAAATAATAATGAATTGATTGTCCCCCTGAGAATAGGCCTACAAATGCAGCACATCCTAGCTCTGTGCATATGTGAACGTTCAACAGCTTGGGGAGAGAAGCAGTAACTTGGCTAAATACGCGGCATTATTCTCAGCATGATCTAAAGCAGAGCCCTATGGGTGAAAACATTACCTTTTGCCTTTTCCTGAGTGTCCAGTTCTTCCATAGCAGGAGTCTGACCTGTTGGAGGAAGCTCATTCTTGCGCCTCAACAGCAGCATCCCAGATCTGCAGAACAGAATTCCTCCATCTTTATCTCATGCATTTGGGTTCAAAAGAAAGGTGGAAAATATCTAAGTGGAAAAACGGTGTGGAAGTAATTGTAATGAGGGATATAGGGCTCCGTATCCCACAAATTTCCTCCCCCCACCACCCTGAAATTCCAAGAATATGTGAGCAGGGCTTATGTGGATCCACAGCCCCCACAAATTGTAGCTGAAAGTTACACCCATTCCTTAAATGCTTGATCCCTGCATATTATGAAGCAATCTCTGATAATCATATTTTGTATCCCTTGCCCCAGATAAATGCTGGTATACAGGAAACAGAATTTTTGCTTGTTTTAAATATTAGGGTTAGAAGAGAACCAATTTTCCAAAGGAGCAATAAAGAGGGGATGAGAACATCTTTTATAAAATACAGAGTTTTGACATTAATTTCACTACCAACACTTAGTTGAGTTTTGGAATACAAAGAGGGGCACCTTGTGCTCATTACAGATATTTTACATTGGACATTGCACAGAGTCAATTTTGTCTTGAGCAACACGGAGATCACTGAGTATAAATGAGCAACTATTTTATAACACAGTCATTGACTGCTCCTATTTAAATCATGCAAGTGTTATCTATTTACGAAAAACCAAGTAAATTTCAATTGGAAGCTATCTTGTCCCTTTTGATATGAAGATATTGATATAGGTTAAAGAGGGAGAGGTGAGAGAGATTGGGAGGAAAAGAAAAAAGTGTGTGTGTGTATGTGTGTGTGTGTGTGTGTGTGAGGGCATGGGAGGACAAGGAGAGTGCAGTAGAGGAAGCCCAAATATTAATAAGATCAGTCAAAGCATCCCATATTTCTCCCACTCTTCTTGGGCATCTCTGTTATAACCTATGACCATGGGAACTAAATTAATCTCATTGCTTCATTCTTCAATTGTTGGGTGTTTCCACTTCTGTATATCACTTGAGCTCAGCAGATCCAAAGTTTACTGTACTTATTTAATCTATTTGTATCTATGAAGGATGGCATACTTAGTCACTAAAGTGGTTTTATGTGATTCAAAGAAATTGATTCTGCAATTAAAGTTCTAAGCAGAAGTTTGAAATATTGGAGAGCTCCCACAGTACAGGAATAGTACTCTGCTGCACCAGAGTGCCAGAATTTATCAGATTTAGAGGCCTTTGTTGTAAATAAACTAAGAGGGGCTCAGTATACCCATTGTATAATGTTCTGCTGAATTAACTTCAGTCATAGACCTAAGGAGCAATTAGAGGCACTAGCTAAGATCCGTGGATTTTACACTAATTTCTAACCGCATTTGGGGGGCCATAGTTCTGAAAATGGATATACATACACCATCGAGAGCAACTGTCACTCAAAGTCAACGGGAGTTTTTCTGTTGACATTAATGGGTTTCAGATTTGCAGCTGATGTGCATATTGTGGGTATGTTGCTTAGACCTTGTTCTCACAGGGCAGCTTGCCCTGACGTTGTGGCAACAAACATTTATTTATGTGATGCATAATCATTTGCATGATGACCCACAGGATAGTCTGCATTGTAAAAAAAAAAAAAAAAAAATAGTCCTGCAGCCATTTGTCACAGTAGAATTAATGGGTTATCAGTCTCTGAATTGCGGGAGGCCAGAACTATCCCATAATTCAGGAGCTGGTGTGAATGAGAATGGTCAGTGCCCCAAGGCGTTTCTGTGCTCCAGAGAATAAGGCCTGAAATACTATTTCATGAGCAAAAGATCAGTGAGCTTTTTCAGCTGAATTAGCACAAAGGCAGGATGGTACCAACATTCAGGGTACAAATCCCCCATAATTAAAACTCAGTTGCAAAACTCCCATTGTATTGTCCTGCCTGTTTTATATTGAATTTGTAATTTAGATCGATTCCATTCTCTGACTCCTTTGTTCTGGCTGACCTAGAGCTCAGTCATTGAGTGCAATTTTTTTTGTGTTATGAAATGCAGAAAATTCCCAAGTCACCTCACTAAAGGGTACAATGGAATTTAAGTCTATTCTCTATTTGTTCTGAGATTTCAAGACTTCAGTAGTTTTCACTTCCAAAAATACTAGTTTTTCTATTTTTAAAACAAGTAATTCCATGAACTTGAAGCAATGTAGCCTGATTTCCTATGTGGGACAATACTTAATGTAAGTCCATGGAATGTTTTGGCTACAAAAAGGGCCTGTATCTCCTTTTCTGGGGACACCAACTGAAACTTTGGATCCCTACTTACCTTTGGGCCTTCTGTCCTACCACCAAATTGGGTTGAAATTGGCCTGCGGGATCAAAAGTTAAGAAATAATATGTGTAGCATTCCCTTGACTGGATCAGATGTGCAGAAAGTTAGTTGAGCTGCATCTCCATATATATGGGGAGTAAGAAGGAAAACAGAATAAAAGGGGACATACTAAAATGCAGGACATGGATGGACGTTTTAGTATATCCCGAATAAAAGCACTCAAGATGGTTTTCTGGTCATGTAAAATCAAATATTGATTAACAAGGTCACAAAATAATTCCTGAGTTAGTTTAGCTAATCCTTTTCTAACTCCCCATAAATATGGAGAGGCTGCTCAACTCAGTTTCTGAAACTTCTGATCCATTCAAGGGAATGCTACCTGTTATAGAGGGAGCTGAGCAGTGGTACACTCCAGGGAGGGGCCACCAGAATGGGTGGGGCTGCAGGGAGAACACATGCAGGGACCAGCAGTTAGAGGGAAGCGGGCAGTGAGGACGCAGCTCCTGCATGAGCTGAGATGCAAAGCAGGCCCAATAAAGATCCTGTTGAACCTGACAATTCCTAAGTTGCCTCTACATGGTGGCAGCGGTCTACTGAACAACTGTGGAGAGAACTCAGTGAATGAGTCAGCATGGCACAGTCAATCAAGCCTCCGGCCACTTTAGATTTCAATTGCAAGAACATGACTGAGGAATGGATCCACTAGAAGCAAGAGTTCGAGCTTTACACAGGGCTTGCAATGACAAAAGCAGAGGAAACCACGAAGGTAAAACTGCTTTTTTACCTCATCGGAGCACAGGGGAGGAAGCGATGCACAGGCAGGAAGCTAACACAGGCACCCCCCCCCCCCCCCCGTTGGCTGTACTAAGTGCACTTGAGACCCACCGCGCACCAAAACACAATGAGACTGGAACGCTACATGTTCTTTATGAGGGACCAGCGGGATGGTGAAGACCTAGAGGCCTACATGACAGACCTAAGAGCCCTAGCAAGCACTTGCAAGTTCAGGGAACTGGAGGATTTGCTGATAAAAGACAGAATAGTGCGCGGCACTGGGGACAGTCAGCTGAGGGAACAGCTGCTCCGGGAAGGGGAGTTAGCCCTGACAAAATGTCTGGACATGGCATGGGCTATGGAGGCCGTCAAAGAGAGGATGAAAAAGTCCTGGGTCCCTGGGCTGTGGACACTGTGCATGGGGTGCGGCAGAATAAACCCAGTAAAAAAACCAAAAAGAAAGCAGAGAGAACCTCAGCGCAGTGGGTGGTGCACTTATTGTGGGAGGCTACATAAGATGGCAAAAGAGAAGTGTCCCGCATTTGGACAGCGATGCAATGCTTGCAACAAGCTTAATTATTTCAGCAGCATGTGCAGAGCAGCTAAGAGAGAGCAAAGGGTGCAACTTATGTGGGAGGAAGAGGAGGCTACTGCATCAGATAGCGAGAGTGATGATGCAAAGACGATGACTAACTGTAATGCCTCGCTTGCACCATGTGAGGGCCATAGGGGCCACGAAGCAGGCAGCCATCTTTGCCTCTATGCAAATAGGAGGCACAAGGATTTGCTTCCAGCTACAGCAGGGCATCCTGCAACATGATCCCCTGGAGAATAACTCAGACCAGGCACACTGGTCAGGAAGACAAAAAGGGCCCTGATTATGTATAACAAAAGCACCATTCAGCTGGTGTGTAAACGCAACCTCACCCTGAGAAATTCCAGAAATGGGAGAAAATATTATTTAAAGTTCATGGTGATGGAGGGGCAAGACCAACAACTACTACTTGGAGCACAAGCAATGCAGAGCATGGATCTGAACAGAGTGCAGCACCAGAATTTTGTGCGTGCAGTCAAGCAGCAGCAGATGAGAGAAATGACGGGCCAGTGTCCTAACGCAGCACAAAGATGTTTTCAAGGGAGATGGAGGCTTCAAAGGAAAGGAGCGCCTTCGTGCCCTAGCAATGGCTCCTGTACACAGGCCCTGCTCCTCTTTGAGCAACTCGCCAGCTTGCTATGTTTTTAATTATGGGTTCCCTAATTGTATGTGTGGTCATGAGTATGGCCCTCATTAATTAATCCCTCTTCATACACTTATACTAGTGCAATTGTATTGTCAACAAGGGGAACTTGCAGAAGAAGAGTATGGACAGGGTTAAGAAGACTACAAAACAGGGTGATCATCATTCACATTCTCTCTAGGGAAATGAATTCTCTCTGCCAAGATGTTGGGAATTTCAATGAAAGCTCTAGCAGCCTGAATAATCTGGACACACACACAAAGTGGGGCTATCCACCCCCCCTTAAAATTCCTTATTTGCTACTAAGACTTGCTGGCTGTAGTAGGGAGACAGACAACACAAGCATGCTACATGAGGAGGGGAGGGCCTTTCTAATGAGGGCCATGTTAATGATCATGTGAGAATTCCCAAAGGGTTCCCTCAGTAAGATAGGAACAAATTATGGTCGTGACCTTGCTGAGTTTCCTTCAGTGGGCTTAAAGGATGATCTAAAAAGGAACTTTTCATTCTTGCCTAAAACCATTTATTAACATTTCCTTTATGACATCAATACTTGAATTCTGTTTTGGTGCACAGCGTGAAAGAGAAGATCAAAATCAGCCAGACATGTTGCAGTGCATTTCCCAATGCTTCTACAAATAGGGGAGAACTCTATTTTGCTTGCAAAGCTGCATTGTTTAAGGAAGGCTTACAGAAAAGCAAGAGGAGAAAAAAATCTCAATTTCCTGCATCAAAAATTAGTGACACAAAAAGCTGGCAGAAAAATGAAATGACATCTCTGATCATTCTAAATTACATGTGTTCTGCTGCAGAATCAAAGTCCAACTAGGCCAACCAAAGCAAAACACTCTAGTAAAACCATGGATTAAGTCCATGATAAAAATAGGATTTGTTAATATGATGTCAATATTTGGGGGCTCAACGCAGGCTCAGAAGTATGTGAACATCTAATGAGATTAGCTTCTGTATAGCACTATAGAGTTATGTTCCATTCCAAAAGCAACATGCTGCTTACTTGTTGCCTTAGCGTCACTTACTCTGGAGTAGTGGTTTGAAGATTCCAGCCTTAATAATGACCAATATGACCTGTCAGGTTCTAGTAGTGAATACTAGATGAAATTATTTTCCTCTACATATATGTTAGAATTATTAACAATAGTCATGATTAGGCTAGCAAATGATTTACTCTAGAAAAGCCCACACAGAGCTTCAATGGGGCTACGCCAGAGTAAATGTTTGTGGATAGTGGCCAGCATTGATTTCGCACAAAGTAAAAATAAATAAATATCAATGGTTCTACAAATGCATAATTTCCTTTTTCATGAGAAGTGGAAGCAATTGTCTTTATTTGTACCAATAATGACATTTTGCCCCCGCAAAGATAACGTGTACACAGGACGTGAGCAGGGAGACATTCATTGCATGGGCTCACTGGTGTTTTTATTTTCTTTCTACAGGAAGCAAACTCCTTTCCAGGGGGGAAGACACAACAGCCAACAAAAATAAGATAGTCCTGTCACACAAGCGTTAGCAAAACCTGCGAAGTGGCTTCCCAACCTCTTGCTTGTACTAGTATCATAACATGAGAGAACAAAGAGTATCTGTTCTTTGTACTTTCCTTTTTCTTACTATTAATATTTATGAGCAAGAGGTTTCCGTTTATTTTATTTTGCATGAGACTGACACTGCTTTTACACAAGGGCGTCGAAGGCGCCTCCGGAGCCGCATGTTAAGAGAGAAGCCGCGCGGCTGGAAGTGACGTGCTCCTTGTTGCCGGCAACGGCGACAGCTGGAGATACGGCGCTTTGCAGACGCGCGTTCTGGAGACCTGAAAATTGAGGTCTCCAGAACGTGCCTCTGAAAAGCGCCGCGTCTCCAGCCGCCGCCGTTGCCGGCAATGGGGAGCACGTCACTTTTGGCAGCGCAGCGCGGCTTCTCTCAACGCGCAGCTCCGGAGGCCCTAGTCTAAAAGCGGTGTAGGACAATCCAGTTCCATTACTAGCTTAAAACAGCCACAAAATGACTGTGATTTAAAGTCAGTGGGATACCAAGGTCCAGAACAGAGCTGACTAGCCAAATCATATGGAATCTTAACCCTGAACTCACTGGGTGGCATTGAGCCAGTTACCATCTCTTAGCCTTTGTTCCCAATGTGTAAAATAGGAATAATGATGGCCTACTTCATAAGGTTGTTGTGAGTGAACTAGACGAGGACCGTACAATGAAAGTGCAATAGGAATTATAAACAACTGATGTTCTGCGGTTAGTTCCTACCCATGAGATTGGATACTATAGCTAAGAACTTTTAAACAGGGGGCAGAGGGAGGAAGTGTTACATTATACCCAGTGACATCGTCTTGAGCTGGAAAGTGTTCCACTAATGTAGCAGAAGCCATGTTAATGTAAATCTCTGCAACATACTCCTATATTCAGCCAGTTTAAGGAGTTGACAAAACAGAACAGTTATTGCTTGTTTCTTTGTTTGCTTAACCAAAGGCTATTTGTTCAGCAAGTGTGGGACAAGCTCTTTTTGTGAACTAATCATCATAATATAAACTGTATAAACCATCTGTGTATATCAACATTTAAGGCTAGGGCCCTTTTTATACAGGAATGACTTGTTCAGCTGCTGCTGCTATCACAAACCAAGAAAGTTCCCAGTGCCTGATCGGGGTCTCCAAGGCCAGAGTGGGGTCATCTGGCAGGGAACGTTGTCTGGGATCAGTGCAGGGGTGGGAGAGGAGACTAATGGGCCATAATAGCCTGATGGGGAGATGTCTGAAGCCAGCATGGGAAGGCAGGGATAGTATTCTCAAACCATTCTCAGTGCATTTCTGCCCTTAAAGTTTCGTGGGCATTGTGCTAGTAATCTGGTAATTGCTGACCATCCTCCATAGCCTCTGCAGCAAACAGCCTCAACTATCATAAATCCACATGGGCGGGAGGGAGGATCTTATGCCCTAGCAGACACATTCTTCTCCCTTGTTGCTATCAACCCATTCTCCAAGCCCCCACATCTGACAAACCAGCACTCATCTGGCCTTCGTCCATTGGAGGCTCCTTGTCCTGCGGGAATTTCATAGGCTCTCTCGATAAATCAGATCTCTTCATGTCACAGGAATGTGGAGATTAGATAAATCTTCCATATGCAAAATTAAGCCTGGTTCATACATCAGGTGGAATTCCTGGGCAACCCTTGCATTTCCAGCTCTCAGCTGGCTCTCAAAGAACTCTCCGCTCTCTTCTATTGCCACATTACACTCAGATCCATATGCTTTTTGATTGTTCAACACTCAAGGGGTAAGAGTTTTGCAATTCTCCCTCTACCCCATGGGATATTAAGATATCAGCTTGTCCTTTCAGTCTATCCGTTGTCTTGTGGATAACCCCCATGTAGGACAGGAAGAGATGGGTAATTGCACCAGACGTCTTTTGAAGGGGTCTGTAACCTGAAGTGCACATGGATGGTCACACTGCCACATGTTCTTCCTCAGTTTAGTAACCAAAGTTTCAGCCATGATGATCTAGCCTCATACTTGCTTGAAAATACAGGATCTCAGGAAGCTGCAGAGATGCATTCAAATGGATCTTCTCATTCATAAGCTATACCCTTCTTTAATTCTTTTAACATTAATAAAGTTACACTAGGGGACTGGATGGCTTGTTCCAGGTTTTGACACACCAGTGTGCAAGCAGGGTCTCATCCACAACGGCAGTGCTTCCCACACTGACCAGCATGAACTGCATGGATCAGGCTTCTCCAAGGGCTAGGATGCACACACCATCAAGAAATTCATCAGCTGTTCCTATCGGGGTCTGGATTTCCACAGCCGCTGCTGGAACTTCCACTACCACCTCCCGACAGCTACCAAGAAAGCCTCAAAAGCGCCACAGAAACCTTCCTTGCTGCGCAGGGATTAAGTGAATACGCAATGCCCTCAGTTTTGAGAACACAAGTTGAAAATTATGGAGTTGCCTTTTCCTCTTACAATTCTGGTGCACTTCCAGAGATACTTTCAAAATCTATTCATGAATTTGGCTAAGACTCAGATATGGGTGCCCAGAGGCCTGGGCAAATGCCAGAGAACAGGACAGCACAAATGTGGATGCAAGGGAAACGGCAATCAAATCAGATTGGATGGTGCTGCTGACACACTGCGCTATTGGTCAGCTTCCCCAAGGAAGACATGGCCTGAATAGTACCTACAGAACTGGCTTAACTCTGCTTTATGTCAGAAACAGTCAGAAGTCATTAGCATGTGGCAGTCATTCAGTGACCTATTGATAAGGGTTTAGTGGCTTACATCCAGCTTTGGACAGATGTCCACATGTAAGTGGCTCCCTGGCTGGTAGTCTCAGCAGACAGAGGATGGTTTAAGTGGCCTGAGAGACAAAAAATACCCTCTCACTCCCATTCTCTTCAGGCCAGAAGTTGAGGTAACCTGGCAGTGCAGTGTGGGAAAACTTGCACAACTGCACTTGCTCTGTGAAAACAGGACTTTAGCCCAGCACCTTCAACATTCAGCTAGCTAGCATTAAACAAAAGGCAAGGATGGTTTGAGAAATTGAGCACGATCTGCTGACTGACCGTATACTAAAATGGCTGCCTCTGACTAACAGATTAAGTTGCAATCTTCTCTAATTAGATTACAAATCACATTTGTTGCTGCTTCATCTACGTAGATTGTACCTGTGACCTACTTCCACTCTGTTAGACTCAACTTGACAAACTATGGCGATGGAGCTTTTTAACCCCCAAGCTAGAGATTACAGTGCTCAGCTAAGTCTGCTGCAGTTGGCTTTTTAGCAATTTAAGGAAGTTCCAAGCATGTCTCTGAGTTGATAGAAAAAAATATCCTGCTGGAATATCAAATATAACAACAGATAAGTTCATTATATATTTAAAGATAATAAACTGTGATTAGTAGATCTGTCCGAAGATATAAAACTCAGACGTGCATGCACAAATTTTATATGGTGAACCTCACTGGTTTTGAATGCCCAGATGCATATACAGTCAGTCACACACAAATGTCATGGGATAGTGAGCATTGATGAATCGAATAGGTTTGCATAATTCACAAACAACTGTTGGTTACCTCCAACTGAGGACCAAAACCTTTACCTGATACATTTGCCTTTTCATGCCACATATTAAACAGAAAATGGCAGAAAATATTATTGCAGCCTTTTTGAATCCCTCCATCTGCAAAAGCAAATTGCCTTAATTGCCATGAGCCTAATAAATTTAAAACACATGCCATGACCCCTCTAGAAAAACTAACCACCACCGGATTTGGCTCCCGATATCTTTAAAAAAAAATATCAGGAAAACCGACAGGGAACTGTTGCATAATTTTGCGCTGTTGTAATAATTATTGAATGCACCCTTCTTCACAGAAAGTCCTTGGGAAATCTTTGGTTTGTCTTCTCACACTCAGGGAAATTTCTCTATATTGCCTTTCCCCGCCCCCAGGTCAAAGTCTCCTTTATATTAACATTTTATGGTCAAGGTGAACATTAAGCATTGAGGACTGATGCACAGTATTTTCCTTTCATAAATATGTCTATAAAAATGTTTAATAAGCTTCAAGAGCAGACCACTCTACATCATCCAGAATGAACCAGTACTTTTTCTAAAACAGAAAATTCAAAGTATGCAGATATGATCTAGAGAGTTTTGAAGCTCCCTTTAACATTAGGAGTTGTTGATAGTAGGCAATTGCATTTTAGGACACTTTCTTCACCTCCATTCAGAAAGAGCATCAAGGAAGCACAGGCTTCCGCTGTTATCTGAACAAACAACAGAGAGCTGTTTCCAAAATGTAAATTCCAAAAACCATCTCAATGCCTTGAATTCAAGGTGGTTAATCGGTTGCACAGAGAAACAGTTTCAAGAACCCAAGCCCACTTGTTTGTTTCCACATCGCTTTTGGCACGACAGGGAAACGAGATTTTCAACTAGAAAACTTTGCCAAGTATTAAATATTCATATTTCATTGGCAATGACAAAACTCAACCAAATGCAGAGTCAGGCACTTGACAGAAATAAGGAAAAGGCCTGTCATGTCATACCTGTCTGAAGAGGAGCTCAGAAGCTTGAGCGTGCCCACCCCCAACAGAAACTGACCCAAACTTCGCTACTTTGTCTCTTGACTG
This sequence comes from Sphenodon punctatus, assembly GCA_003113815.1. Lineage (NCBI taxonomy): Eukaryota > Metazoa > Chordata > Lepidosauria > Sphenodontia > Sphenodontidae > Sphenodon > Sphenodon punctatus. The sequence continues at coordinate 637,135 of QEPC01003743.1, read as the reverse complement.
TCCTGAAGCATTTGCAATGCACATGAATGACAGATGTATAGATAGAGGGGCTGAACACAACAAAGCGATTGGAGCAGCAGTATTTGGCACATGTCGGTGTTAATGGGTTTAGGGTATGCATGGAATATTTCCAGGGAGGTGTGTTAGCGTGTTTCCTGGTCTTGTAGAAGTGTGTAAGGAAGAGACTTGAATGAGGAAAGGTGGAGTAGTGGCAGGCCAGGAAAGATGCACAGGAGTATGGCATCATATTAAAGGCATCATGGAGAAGAGAGAAAGAACATAATTGAAGGGGAGGTGACCTGAGTGCAGTTTGGGATTACGGAAGAGGAAGTGAAAGGGGAGAGCAGAGAAGCTGGTGGAAACTACATTAAAATGATGCTGCAGTTACAGTGCGGAGATGCAACAAGTCGGAAGAAGAGGAAAGGGTCAAGGAATTTGCTCTCTAAAGGCAGGAGTCTAAGAATCAGAGCATTCATGGCAATATTGAGCACTCTATACCTATAAGGCAGACTGTCATCTGGGTGTCTCAGAGAATCTGAAGTATAAACTTTTTTGCCTTACAAGTCAATTCTTCATGCCTAATTGTAACTCTCTCCGCAAACAAGGAGTCATCTATGTGAATAAGTCACATACAATCAAACATACTTTATACATATCTATAAATTATCTATTCACTATGGCCAAACCCTGCTCGTACACCCGCAACTTATTACCAGTGACTTTAGCAGGTGTTTTGTCCTATGAAGGCAAAAAGGACCTGGCTCCTAACCTTCAACATTAAGTGACCTCTTCTGTCTTTTGAAGACTTGGCTATTCATCTTTATTTTGTAGTAAGCATTCCAATCCCCCAGATTCCTTCTTATTAACATATTAAAAATAGCAGCCCCAAGGCAAGGACTGGGCTAAAAAATGAAGTGTTGTAAAGAAAATTTTGTCTTTCAAACTTCCTCTTTGGAGTGGCACTAATGGAACCCCTGGAGTTTTGTCATTTCCAATGAAATATGAATATTTTATACTTGGCAATGTTTTCTAGTTGAAAATCTCCTGTTTCCCAGTTATGCCAAGAACAATGTGCAGGATTGTCCAATTTTCTGAGCAGGCCCCATTAGACTTTTGTCTGATCACAGAAGTTAGTGTTTCCAGACTTGGAAGAAAAAATGACTGTTTAGCTAGTAATAATGAAAGACCAAAAAAGTCACTACTTACCTCACATGCAAAGAGAGATCAAGATCATTGCCCTGCTAGGAGAATTTAAAGGGTTTCAGAAGGGCAGTTCAGCCTGTCTGCAGAAGAACGCATCTCTCAGGAACAGTTAGTGCTTGAAAAATAACACAGGTCAGTAGTAAGGAGATTGCTTTAATCCCGTGCTTTCTGTGGAGCAGGCCAATCTGAGAGTTTAAGCACCGTTGCATAAAAACCAAGCATGCAAAGCATGCAGCACAAATACAGTTCGAAACTTGTTCCTTCCCTGGAGAATTTACGGAGATCCCCAAACAAAAATGTGTGTTTGAAAACCACGTTTCAGGGCTATGGCTGTGGAAGCATTAGGGACCCCTGGAAAACAAACAGTTGTCAGGACTAATTAGGTCAGGATATTATGGAAGCCAGCACTCAGCCAGAGCCCCAGAGAGGCTGAGTGAGGGCAGAGTAAAGACACAGAATATAATTACACATGCAAGTCTGACACACCAAATGGCAACTGTGCCAGCGGGCTAGCATACAAGATGTTCACACTTACACTGGCATCCATGCAATTGGTAGCCTTGTGGGAATATTTTAGTAAGTGTTAAATGAAAATAAAATCTCAGCTGTTCAAGACAATCCAAGGCACCTAGAGTGGGGGTTCCCTGAATATTTCACTCAGCTGCATTTCAAGACTGAAACATTATCCCAGACGCCAACAAAGACATGCAAAGCATACCTAATATTAGCTCGGAATGCGCCCTTTCTGCCAACACCACATGTCCACTTAGTGACCTGCCCCCTAGTTTGGGGACCTCTGAGGCTCACCAGGGGCGTAGCAAGATTGAGAAGGGCCTGGGCTCAAGCCTTAGTTATGGGCCCCTCATGTGCATGCGTGCGTGCTTTACGTGCGCTCCAAAACCCCAAAGTGGGTGGAGCTTAAGGGATGGGGCAGGGCCTGCTGACAGCTTCTAAATATACAAAATCCACCAGCTAGGAGTTATAACTGTGGCCAAAGACAAGCATGCCATAGACAAATGCTTCCCACCTCCCCAGCCAAGCGTCTACCACCACTCCACAGGAGTGGTTCCACTCCTAGGGAGCCGGGCGGGCAGCCTGGGGAGCAGGGGCAGCCGGGCGGGCAGTGAGGCAGGCACAGAGAGACTGACTGCGTCCACTGCCTTACTGGAGGAGGGGAGTGAGCTTAGCCAGTCTGGCCTCCAGGGCCTGTTGCTTCTTGCTGCTGGTGCTGCCAGTGCCTTGTGCACGCATGCGGTGTGACCAGTCCTGAGGTGCTGCTATCAAACACATCAGACACCCAAAATGCAGCTAGCCTATAAAGTGCATTATGCCATGAAAATATATTATATATATATATATATATATACACACACACACACACACACGTTCATTTGTGCCCCTGCCTCCATATAATCAATTCACACTGATTCACCAGTTCAGTTGTGCCCCCATAATCAGTTCATGCTGCCTCCACCCATAACCATTAAATTTGTGCCCCCGGGGCAGCGTGTATTTATTATATGGGGGGCGCAAATGAACTGGTTATGGGGTGTGGGTTTAAAGACAGTATTCCTGTTAGCAATAACTTCATTAAGAAGAGTTAGTGAAATAGCAGCCATAATAATCTCAGAACCATATTTGCAGATTTATTTTCCAAGATAGAATATATATTGCTTTACATCCTAAATTCCTACCTAAGATAGCATAAGTAAGACAGTTGTGAGAATGTGGCCCTTTTTTCTCCCACCCATGAACACACAGATTTCTGTGTGTTCATGGGTGGGGGAGTCCCATGTGAACAATGTGGTTTTAACCTTTAAAGCCCTTCACGGCCTAGGCCCAGCCTATCTGTGGGATCGCCTCACTCCCCATGTACCCGTGCGACCCTTGAGATCGTCCGCGGGAGCCTTTTTGGAGGTTCCCTGGGCGAGGCGGGTGGCCACCGATGTTAGATCTTTTTCGGTGGTTGCCCCTGTGCTGTGGAATTTGCTCCCGGAGGAGACTCGGCTGGCGCCCACTCTCCTGCTGTTTCGGCGTATATGTAAGACCTGGCTGTTCTGTCAGGCTTTTGGCGGGGGGTGGGGATAGGGATGGGGTTTTTCCCCATGTAGTGTATTTTAAATAGTTTTAAAATTTTATTATTGTTTTAAATGAAATGCTGTTCGCCGCCCTGGGCTGCCCTGTGGGCAGGAGGAGCAGGATATAAATTTTAAAATAAAAAAATAAATAAAATAAAAACAATGTGGTGCACGCACCCATGTTGTGTGTGGGTGCATGCACGCCTGCCTAACACGCATCCTCACTCACACACACACACCCACTCGTCCCCACGCATAGAGCAACAAGGGGAAACGGTGGTTACTCTGTGGGTGGATGAGTGGGGGGCGAGTGGGGATGCATGTGCAGCCGTGTGCATGCCCTGGCCATGCAGTGGCGTGCCCACAGACCTCCCCCACCTGGAGGAGTCATGTAAAAATAGCATGTGAGGAGTCACTCGAAGAAGAACAGAAGGCTGCTACCTTGTAAACAAGGTTCTTTGAGATGGCTCAGAACATTCTCACAACACCCACCCTTCCAGCCCCGCATGGAATTTTTTCCTTATATTTCTAGAAAGGGTTGGGAAAGAACTGTCATTCAGAGGGGGAGAGTTGGTGCTTGTTATACTAGAGGAGCTCGAGACCATCATGTGGTCTATCATTTGAATAGGGTGAGCGTGCGCAACACAGTTGTGAGAATGTTATAAGCCATCTCCAAGAACTTTCTTTACAAGGTAGCAACCTTTTGATCAGCACATGGGCAGGAGTGTTTGTAAACAAACAGCTTTATCTCCCCGATCTGTGTCCCGCTGCTGCTGCAGCTACTAGGAGGCAGAGGCAGGTGAGGGATAAGGACAGGAGCCAGGGAGGGGAGACAGCAGAAAAACTTAGACTGCATTCTCACCTGGCGGTGGCGGCAACAAGAGGAGCAAGGGAGACACAGCGGGGAGGAGGTGGCGGGGAAAAGAGCCGGTGCAGATCTGCTGGGCTTTTCTCCCAGCACCGTCTCCTTCGCCCTCCCGCCTCCTCCTTCGCCACCACCGCTGCAGGTGAGGGGGCCAGCCCTGCCTATGGGGCCCCCCCAGGGCAGGGCCCGGGTGCAAATGCACTCCCGCCCCGCGCCACAGTAGCTATGCCACTGAGGCTCACAATAAAATTTAAAGTATTCATAGTGTCTACATGGAATTGTTAAATTTCCATTTACAAGAAAAGCCAGATTCACTCTCCACCCCCAATCAGTTAGTTTACAGGAGGCAACACGGTCCAGTGACTGGGGCAGTAGACGGAGTCAGAAGATCAGTGACACAACCAGATTTTGAAAACACATCTTCCCTCCAAGTGTGACCCTGCCTCTTCCGCTAGGGCCTTCAAACTCTATCCCAGCCATGCTCAGAGGCCTAGGCATTCCTTTAACAGAATTGATTCCCTCCCTCCTACCTGGTTGTAACCAGCCCCTCCACACTGCTCATGACATTGGGTTTCCCCAGCATACGGTTCCTCACTTCTGCTCTCACAGTCTCTGCCCCATAGGTAGCTGCAGGAACAGAGGAGGAGGGCAGGTCTGCCTGAGCACTGAGGTAGCAGGGCCCAGCCATACTCACCATGGCAGCTGTTATGATAGTAGTTCTGCTGCCTCTAGTTCTAATTCCAGCTTTACCAGAGGCTTTGAATGGTCTCTTTTCAATGTAATCTCTCTGGGACAGGCTTTCATGCTGGGTGTTTGTAGAATGCCCTAGTTCCTCCTCCCCGAGTTTGGGGAATGCGGGCCTTGCTGGAATATGCCTAATAAAACCTAATGAATAATTTGTATTGGCTGAAAGCTAGCATAAAAGTTTATCGCAAGAAATCCTTTTTAAAGAAATAAGCCCAACAGAAAGAAAGGGTTTATAAAACTATTCTAATGTTGTAACCTAGCATCACCAGTTTGAGACTTGGTTGTGTTTTTAGAAGACTAAACCATGAACAGAAATGAGTTCTAATACTTAAAAAAAAAAAAAAAAAGGGAAAAAAAAAAGAATTTAAATGAAAATATGGGTATTTAAGACAAAAAATTAGCTTAAAGAAGGAAACAATTTTATATTAGTGCCTTGCACCAGCAGAGCCATGCAAAATTATCACAGCAGTCAGCCAAACCACAGGATCTACTCCAAACATTTATCATGAGGGCATTTTTTGGGGTGTGTGGGGAGGGATATTATATTTTCCCATAAAAATATTACTTTCCTACAACCCAAGAGGATTTTTACAAGACTGATCTACAAAACCCTATATATTTAAGGGGCTATATGCCGATGTTTCTTTCAGCTGCATTTTTCTTCTGACTGCCACTTCAGAATCAGAACGTAGTCTCATGCTCAGAATTGCTAAATGTAGTCCTCTGCCAGCAAGGCTTCTCATCAAATGCAGCCCACCTTGAATTCTTTAATATTTGCCACCTGTCATTGGCAGGTTACCCTTAATGAGGAAAGGTTAGCATGCAAAGGGATTTAAGAAGGAAGAAACAACCAACCCAAGATTTCCTTCATGAAGTGCCAGCTGGCAGGAAACTGCTCCTACTCCTCACTCTTTCTGGGGGCTTTGCCACTGTGAAATGGGCTTTTCTCAATTTACAGAAATAAGCCACCCATGTTTGTAAATGCTTTTACCCTGCTAGAATTTCTTTTACCTATTTGGAAGGCTATGACCCGTTTCTACAGCAGCGGCTTTAGACACAATCCCTCTGCAACAGACCAGCCATCAAGCTGCTCGACTGCAAAAGTGACCCAAGTGACAAAGTGCAGTTGATGCAGGAGCTGTTTCAGGCTCTTGCTCAGTCACAGAGACCTCTCCTGTTCATCCGAGCAAGAAGTGGTGGGTTGAGGAGAAGGGTACATACCCGAGCCCTAGGAGTTGGGCTCCTTTGCTCCATCGGGAGAGAGTAATCATCAGCAAATCTCTCTGAGCTTGAGAGGCTGCTTGGGACTATGGTCTTGTGTAGAGGGATCGTGTAGCAGGCAAAGTACCATCTTCAACAGCTTACCAGGCCAAGACTGCAACAAGGTCCCGCCAGGCAGTTTTCAGCATGTTGTGTGTCCATCGCTTGCCTGGTGCTTTCATCTCCGCTATTTGCATCAGGAGGTGCCTACGATAAATTCTCATGGTGCAATCCTCAAAATGGATACCAGCCCTTTCAGCGAGAGAGAACCATGCCTGTAAATAAAGGCTACTGAATCAGATCTATACTCACTCCTGATCCCAATCTCTATCGCGCTTGCTCTCCTTCACCAGGATTCCCTCTCTCCAGCAGAGGGCTGCTCAGGCCAGAAATCTGAGCTCTAGCCCAAGGTGGGCTCACCTCTGTGGAGCACCATTTGAGGGAAACAGGACCATGCCTGAAGATGGGCAGGGGAATGCCTTAGCCCTGCCTCTTTCCAACATGGCCACGCCTCCCAAGGGCCCTCCGACTTCTGTATGGGATGGGGCTACATCAGAAAAGGGGTGGGTCTTAAGGGGTCCCTGCCCTTTCCCAACATGGCCATAGTTCCATTACATGGTGCTCTGGGGGTCAGTCTCTCCCAGAGTCGGGAAGCTGGGCCAGGACTGCACCCAAACTAACTAGGACCAGTCAGGTTCCACTGGGCTAGGTTTGGGTCACAGGCTTCTACTTTCTAGTGCCTTATGGAGAGGTGGCTTCCCAATCTGGCAGCTGCTTGTTACAGTAGCCAGTGGGTGTAGTAGGGAGTGTTCTTTGACCTCTGGCTGTTAGTTCATTTATACGGTTGGGAGAAGTTTCCCCTGAAGGCAGTTTGGGTGAGAGACTGGGCCTCCATAGTTCCTGCAGGTTTTAGAAAAAGGATCAAATTTATTTATTTTATTTATTTATTTATATCCTGCCACCATCCTGACTCCAGCAGCTCGGGGTGGCTTACAACAAGGTACAAATACAATAAACCAAGTAAAAACAAATAATCCATCAATATAAAATAATCAGTATAAAAATTACAATAAAAGCAGGCAGAATGGAGGATATGCAAAGATCACACACCCATTCAATTTTAAAATCTGCCCCATAGCAATACAAGTGGAAAATCAGTGACGTTAATGATCTCCCTCCCTGTGGACACCTCTCAGCTGCGTAGCATGCTGGAGATCTCCCCCCTCCGTGGCTGCCCTGGCTCTCAGCTGAGAGGTGGGGAGATCTCTAGCGACCTCTTAGCTGAGAGGCAGGGAGGAAGTTCTCTAGCACACCTCTCAGATGAGAGGTGAGGAGGGAGATTACTACTGCTCCCGCCTCTCCGCTGGCCACACACACTAGCATGGCACTCTATGTGCTGGTGGACCTGGATGGCGACGAGGCTGCGGGCAAACCTGACGAGACGCAGACACACCGGCACCCAATTAGCCCTGTTCGGCCCACATGGTGGGACTATGATGTCCCTGAGTGGCGGCTCTGCGGTGACCACATGGAACCCATGTAGAGGACAGCCGATAGACGGGCATACGGGAATGTGCTTGGTGAAGGCTAATGTGGGTTATCATCTTGCTTGAGACCACCCATTAACAAATGTCTTTTACACAATCAGTATAATCTAGAGCCATGATAGCCAAAAGGGGGGAGGGTGCAATCATCCGGCTACGTAGCACTGAAGGCCAGCATGAATTCCAGTGAAGTGGGAGTACTTGCATTAGGTCAAAGAATAAAGCCAGCATTAAAAGAGCTGGCGGGCTGCTCTGCCCATATGCCTTAAACCAAAATCGTATAGTTCAGAGGTGGGCAAAAGGCAGCTGGGGAGTCACATCAGTTCACTGGCACCTTGACTGTGATACTTGGAGTAAGCGGCTGCCTGGAGCCAAGATGTCCATGTGGTTCCGTCAATTCCACCTCCTTCACATGTGCCACGTAGCCCTGGGCGCTCACCTCCTCTGCATGCTGGCAAGGGCTGCCCAGCCCTGGGCATTTGTAGTAGTGGTGGTAGTAGTGCTAGGTGGCACATGCCAACACATGGAGGAGGCAAGAAATATGATCACTCCGCACTGGGCAGCCTGTGCTGGTGGGCACCAGAGGCAGGAAAAGCAGGCAGTATTAACAGGTGTGTGGCGGGGGGCAGGGGCGGGGAGGTGAGCAGTGGGCTACGGTAGGGGCAGGATACAGCCCCGGGGCAGTGTGCATGTTAGTGATTCTGAGAGACACTGTGTGACTGTGCAAGAGCGTACATGCATGCACGAAGACTAGAGTGGCATTCGATGGCAGCGTGTGGCCATATGAAGATCTTGATGTGTGGCTCTTTGAACTGGAAACTTTGCCCATCTACGTTATAGTTATTGTATGTCATCACATGAAGCATGTTTGTGGGTGCCTTAACTGGGTATTTCTGGACCTAAATAAAATTTAAAAGAATGTTGATACCCTTAATTTTTGGGGAAGTACAACATCCCTGCATTTTTAACCATTAAATTATTAAAGTATGCTTATATACTTTAATATGATTCTTACAGTCAAAATACACACAGACTATTAAGCTTCAGGGCATAAAAATGGAGAAGTCAGGAGATCCTCATAGTGCGCACTGTGGAACTCCACGGTACTCAGAGCTTCTGGCATGAACCATTATCAGACCCAAGTCATTAAACTAATGGCCCAAGTCAGGAATTGCCAAGTTGGGACTTTTAATGAAAAACATTTTACAAAGTCTTCTCAATGGCAAACATATAATATATTTAAAATATACTCCCAAAAGCTAGAAGATTTAATAGGGCACAGGAGAGCGACACCGTATAAAGTGGCAATTTATACCACAGAGGCTTGTCTGCACGGAAATGTAACATGTTCTACTGGAAAATTAAAGTACCCTAGAAGAAGAGTATGGGTGCAATACAGGCTGGTTTAATAGATATCAAACCTCATAAGGGGGCAGAGATGAAATAAAGGTGATTTTTCTTTCCTGAGATAAACTTAACCCTGCTCCCAAACCAAGTTAAATTCAACTCAAAAAAGGCTGCTTTAATTTGCATGGCGTGTCTACATGTGGCGTTAATGCAGCTGAACTTTAGTAGCAAATATGAGGTAATCCAGAAAAGCCTTGGATATGCCATTTTTTCTTACCTACAGGTCATTTAAGTGTTACCATACTACTCTGTTACTGGCTCTGTGCCAAATCAGCCGTGTGCCTTTAGTCTTTTTACGAATGCCTACTACATCTGCCTATGAACTGCACTCACTTTCCATTCTCTTGAAAGAACTGCCTGTCTCATCAATACCAGAAAGAAACCAGTTCTCTCCACAGCTTCCCATTTTTGACTTGTCTGCTGAAGCCAGAATTAGATTTTGCTGCAAGCCAGAGTTCTCTGACAATTGAGCTATTTCATTTTGAGCAAAGTTGTCAGATGGAAGAACCACTTCCTGGCATGTAAGACACGCGTGCCAATGTTTTTGCAAGGGCATAAGTTTCACTTTCTAGTAGGTAACAAGAAGTCCAGCAGCATGACACTCCTGTGTTGAGAGCGGTATGGCCGGTCTATAACCACTTAGAATAGGGTCAAGAGTGCCTTGTTCAAATTTGAGTAAATACATTACAAGCCCTTTAAATTAATATCTTTACTTAAAAAATAACCCCTTTTCCTCTATCTTCCATGTTCTCTTGAATTCCCTCTTTAAAAATGCCTTATGCTGCTGCAACCTTTATATTTTTTATGTGAAACAAATCCAGTTGCAATACATCTTTCTTCACAGAATAATTTTCCTTTCATTCACAAGAAACATCAATATGTTTTAATGTCAGGTGTATTGAAAAAATGAGTATTTCCAATAAGGCAAAATAAACTAATGTGTGATAGAAACCATGGAGTCAGTGAAATGTTAACAAGTTAATATATTTTTGAGCAAATATAAGAGTGTACATATATAAAAAAACATTTAATACAAAGTGAAAAACCATTAGATGCACCTACCAATGCTGGCTTTTTGGTTATTTTCACCTATTTCATCATGTCTCAAAACTAAGAACACTTCGTTTCAGCTTCACCAATCAAGAAAGAAAAGGAGACTGGTATTTTAGTAGCGAGGCAGGACAGAACCACTGCAGCAGCAGGTCCTTTCCTGACGGGCCTCTGAACTGCTAGGCTGTGCGTGACTGGGTGAGCCACTCACAAGTTATACTACATGTAACTGGATGGGAAGCCATTTCTGTCTTTGAATAGTAAAGCTCAGTAAGTGCATCTTTTCTGTACAAATAACATTAAAGTGACAACATGTAAAACTGGCAACAGATGAAAATATTGGCATAAAATATACACACGACACAACAAGGCCATGTTGGCTGGTACGAAATCTATACAGGAGCAAAGCTTTCATTGCACAGATTGGGGGAAAACTGAACATGGAAGCTTTTAATCGAGCAAAGCACAAGCTTTGGTTTATGCTTAATTAAGAGCTGAACATTAAACACTCCCTCTTTACTACAGAATTTATACTGAAAAATGATTCCTTTCATTACTAAATGCAAGAGCAGTCATTTCTCTCCATCAATAAGCAGTTATTGTTTCCACACAGGGAACTGGAGCTCTGTGTTTTACCAGGTGCACCTTCTATTAATTAGCTGCATTTATAGTGGCAACGCATTTTTATTTAAATAGATCTTTATGTAAGTCTTCTGATTTTTTTTTTTTAAAAATCAACTTCATTTTTCCTTCACAGTTTGTCCCCCCCAATTTTTAAAAATTCTGTATACATAGGTATAAAAATAATTCCAATATGGCACAAAAAGCTGGCATCCTCAAGTCCAGCAAGTTGTATGAATGGTCCAAGGAGATTTTGCTGCCCTATACAAAGTGAGCTTCCCTGTGTTCCAATTCTTGCATGCGTTTTGGTCTCAGTCTCTGGTAGGCGGGCTTCAGGTCTGTTGGAGGAAGGGCTTCCGAGCCAGTTTTTTGTTGGTTTGTGTGTTGTCCAGGAGCACCTGATGCAAGTGCTGAGTTCCTAACCAGTTTCATGGTGTCATCTTGGGCAGGAATAGAGCTAGGAGCAACCGATGCACAGACTTTAGGAGCAGAACTCTACCCAGTTTGCTTGGCTTTGTTGTTAAAAGGTGGTTTATAAAATGTCCCTGGTGGTGGCTGCAAAGTTCTTGGTGCCCTGAAAGCAACAAGAGAATTAGAATCTGGGGCATTCCCATCTACTGTCGTCCTTGCTGGCCTGACAGGGACCGTGTGGGGCTTATTAGGGAGTATGGCATTTGCTGAATTGTTGCCAACGTTGTGTGAGAAAGATAAGGCACATGTGTTTCCACTCTCATGTTCTCGGTTTTCCTGGGGTATATTGGTCACAATCATTGCTGTCCTTGCAGTCATATCGTATTGTTTATACTGTTTGTCCCACGTTTTTCGCAGAGTCTGTGGATCATAACAAGAAAGTCTACAACAGGCATTAATAGCAGGAAGTGCCTTAGTCTCTGAAACTTCTTCAATAATCGGACTCCTTCCAAGCTTTTCTGGACTTGAAACACCAACGTTTCGGGAGTTCCTCTCATTTAAAACACATGGAGGAAGTATTCGATCTATAGGTAAACTCACAGGGCGAATAACTGGCTTTGACCTTTGAGAACGTAACTGTACTTTGGTAATTTGGCGATTAGGTTTTACAGGTGACCAGTTAATGACTTTACAACCATCTTCAACTGGAGAGAGAGGCAACTCCTTGTCTCTTTCTGAAACTGGAGCCTCAGCATTGCCTAGGAAAAGAAACACAAATAAGGTTTCCTTTGCACACATTCAAAACAGTTGATAGCTTGCTGGCCTGTGGTGATAAAAATTAATACTCTCCAACTACTAGCAAAATGGCAATCTGACTGAGGGAAATAGGTTTAAATTTTTTTAGAGACACATGAAACAAAGTATTAAGATAAACCTTTAATTGCCCAACTTCTTACTTGAATTTGGCTTCCTTCTTCAAACTGTGAAGTTATTGTAACTACTGTGTTTCCTGTCTCTCTAACAGAGTAGTCAAACCCATAATCTTTTAGATTAAGGCAGCTCACATCGCTGCAGAGGCCACTGTTGCCTCTTCAGCAGTTAATTCTCACACCAACGAGAAATATTATTGGAATAATTATAGTAAAGACTGTAGGTAAAACAAGACGCAACAATGGCCCGCTTAGACCACTGTGTCCCGTGGGTCACTTTCGTTTACTCAAAACTTCTAACCCGCTCCCTCCTGCTGCATGGCAGCTGGGGCGGCATACAATTTACAATAAAATCATAATATAAAAAGATACAAAAATACATTGTAAACAATTTAAAATATGACAGATGGGCCCGACTAAAACTCCAACCTCCCTCCCAAAAAGAACCCCTCCCCACCCACTACTCATTTCTCTCACTGTCACATGTGTTTCAGGGGTGCCAGATGTTGACTCTGGGTATTCTGGGTTGTGTTAACGGCTGGCCCACCTGACCAGGACAAAGTGGGCCAGAACATTTGCTTTTGGCCTGCTGTGACCCGGTCTGGATCCACCACAGCTGGGCCACCATGGCTGCCCATCATGGTGAGGATTGGGTCTCGGAGTGGTGTGGGGATGGGGTCGGGTGCTGGCACATCTAATGTGGCTGCTGCTTAGGCTGGACTGTCTGGGTGATGGGACAGCTCTCTCTGCCTTGCTCACATGCGGCCGGTGGCCTGAGCCGTCCCCAGCTGTGTTAGTGGCGGGTTTCCGGCCTGCGTTGTGTCAGCAGCGCACCACCGTCACGTGTAGTTTTACTCTATGTAATAAAGCTGTCTTCATCCGGATACCCTTGAAACTGTATATCCTAGAAGTTATTATACCCTCTAAACTTAAAGTACACAAATGTCATAAACAAAAATTATGGAGAGCCAAGCAAAGTGGACTGAATGATATCTTTTATTGGACCAACTGTTGTTGTTGGAAATAAGCACCAACAACAGTTGGTTCAATAAAAGATATTCAAACCACTTTGTCTCTCTGTCACTTGGGACCAACATGGCAATCACACCCACTCTCTGGATTTAAATCAAAATTATGCAAATTAATTTAATTAAAAAAAAAAAGAATTATTTTCAGGCAACGGCAGCTGCCTGAATACTTAAATGTACAGCCACTCTTCATTATAAACAGGCGACTGCTGAAAACCCAATTTTGCAAAAACAAATTGACCTACATTTCTGAAAATTTAATCATGGCTGTAAATTGTGAGGACCATCATATCCACAAAGTTTGAAAAATATCCATCAGGAAAATAAAAAGTTATTGCAGCTTAAACGTTAATTGCTTGTGGTCAAAATTCATACTGGCCTCGTGCATTTGAATCATCAATATCTCCTCCC
>QEPC01003743.1:608092-622428 GCA_003113815.1 Sphenodon punctatus | reverse complement strand
TGTTTTTTGGCGTTTATGTTTTGTTGCAATGTATGAAGTGGAAGGTGTTTTGAATTGTAATTGTACTGAATTGTATTTTTGTGTGTATTGTAAGAAAACTCTTGTACATTTAAGTGTCTTTTTAAACTGTTAAGTTTTTTGTTTTGGTGAATGCAAATTAAGTTTAAAAAGAATGACAAGGATGAAGAGTTGTACTTTATGATCTCAGAGAATAAAAATTATGCCTCATCTGATTGACCACCAATACAGTGACCAATCTGGATTGTAGCCTCACATTTGTAGCGTAGCTTCTGTTTTGCCACAGGCAGAATCCAAGCAAAGTGCATGGCCCTTAGCAAGTACAGGATCAACAGGAAGGGGAAGTGTTCCTCTTCAAGAAGCTGAGAGGACACATTGGGAGGATGAGCACCATGACCAAGTAAGCAAGCAAACTTGGGGTATTTCACACTCTAGCACTCTGATTAAGACAGTATCTTTTCTAGGGGTGCATACAAATTGGGGTAAACCTACTCAACTTGGGTCTAAAAAGGGAGTGGTTCATTGTTCCAGGCCAGGATTTTAGTCAGCTGGTGTAGGGAAGAGGACTTGCATCTATCTTTTCCATTCCCTTGAAAACCTTCACAACAAATTTATCAGCTAAGGACAAGTTTAGTTTGAGGTCACAGTTCTTTGGTATTATTTCCCTACCTGGTCATCTGGGGACAAACCTTCCCACTACACTGGTATGCATTTTCTGCTAAGCCTCCCTGCCCAATAATTCACCACCACAAGATACAGGCAGACATAAAGGAGTTTCTACAGATTCCATCTAGTAAATGGAAGATAGCAGAAAACCTCCTCTGGAAAATGCTCATGTAGTGAAGGCTGCTAACCTGGCTCCTGTGGAACGGTGATGGGACTCTCCAGGACTGGGTTAGCAGCTGGCTCCAAGGGAGGATTCCTCCTTCCAAGGCCCTCTTCTTTAGTGCCGCTGAATGGCAGTGACATGGTTTCTAGGGAACAGAAAAGCAACTATATCAAATGTATCTTGGCTGCTGGGTCTCACCCACAATGAATTTAAATTATACTCTGTATTAGTCAAAGGCAGTTCAACAGTATCTCATTAAATGTAAGCTGACATGCCAGTAATACATGATGTGCTGTTACCTCCCTACTTTTATGTGACACATGTGAAGTTTTATTCCTTGAATGTGTTTACCTGTCAGTGTTACTCATTCACATGGAAGATATTACAACAGGTGCATCAAGAACTACTAACCAGCGACAGATGTATCCGATCTTTCCTTTGGGTTCTTGCTATCCTCCAATTCTACGAACGATGCCACCACTTCTGAATCTTCTCTCTTGCCTGGAGCTAGCAGGAGGCCCTATCAATAGAAACCAGGTCAGAAGTGAGAAGTTCAAGAAAGGAAGAGAGAAAACTTTGGAATTAAAAACAGTACAAAGATTACAGACTGAAGTACAGAAACACAGGCATGCCCTAGCACACAAAACCAGTCAACATCAGTTCCAGAACAAGCCACTCACTTCCTTCAGGGCAACAAACGTTGCCAATCCCCTTTGCTGCTGTGGTTCTCTCTCTTCTGTGGCTAAAGCACTTTTAACAGGAGTGGCATTTTCTTCAGATTGAGATGGAGTAGAGAGTGGTTGGAGTGAAACATCAAAGATCTTTTCATAGTGAGTTATGAGCAACTCCACAACCCGTGCTTGGTATGGATAGTCCACAAGGGAAGAGAGAGAGACTGTGGCATCTGTTTGACGTGGCCTAATCAGGGTTGGCCCAAAGATGATGCCAAGATTGCTGGCTGACATCTTATTTTCATCCAATTGTTCAGTAACTCTGTAGAAGAAGAAACATAGTTTTTGTAGTATTACTTCTCAGAAAATTTGTATTTTTAAAATATGTTTTAAACAAATGTGTGCTTTAACAACTACAATGCCAAGACAAATAAAAACCCTACATAAATTTAGAGTTATCCTTGATGTGCTGAATGGTTAAACAGAAGCAGTGTAAGGAAGGGGCTGTCAGTACACCAGGGTAGGAGAAATAAAATGCAATCTGACAACCAGCTTTTTAAAAATTGTTAATAGGCATTCAGAAAAGATGGGGGGAAATCTCCTTTAAGAGGTTCCCCACTTAACAGCACAATGACATTTCGTTCTCATTAAAACACATTTGTGGCTTGCCTTAAAGGCTTCTTACCTATGAAGGTGTCCTGTAAGAAACTGGAGTGTGTTATAGTTTGGCACAGGCAACTGTCTGAGAAGATCTTTCATTTTAATGATGATTCTGTTCAGTTCAATACACACGGACTGCCTTTTCTTTGATCTGGGGCTAGAGTGTTTCACATCCAGTTTCTCATTAACATTTTGACTCTCTTTCGCAAGTCCAATGAATTCATTGTAAAGCCGAAACAAAATCAAAGGTTCTGGGAGCTGAGGGAAATAGGAACAAGTTAGAAAGATAACTGCATTTTACCTTGTCTATTTCCTTCCTGTCTATTACTAACTGCTGTCTGGTCTAGCTCCTTTCCTTTTACTGGAAGGGCTTTTGATTCATTACTCTTGCAGTTCTTGCCAGAGCTTTACAGAAGAGGCCTCAATATAAACAGACACAAACTCCCATAAAATGCCGATTATTAGCAGAGAGCAACTGTATCAAACGTTTTCTAGTAAAGACCAACATTAAACTAACAATGGCTGCTATGGAGAAGCAAGTTTTTAATATCAACCTCATGCATAAACTATTTAACGTAATAGAAGAGCAAATGTTGAGTCTTAAAAAGGTATTGACAGCAGTAAGTAAGGTATCTTCACGAAGTTTGGTTTACAAGTTTAATATTTGTGAGAACAGCTTACCACCATGAAAAAAGTGTTGCTTGAACGGGGTAGATTGTTCTCCCGCAAAGATTGTGGAGGAGGCATGGAGCTGTTGTTGAGCTCCGTGTCGGTACCAGACTGGTGTGTTGCCTCTGTGTGGGGTTAGGTCATCTGTGAGCCGACGCACAGGACGAGATGGTGTTTCCCTGGTGTCTGTGTTCAACAGCATGGCTTTGTGCAGAGTGGGACTGAACTTGCTCCTCGTCTGACACCAGTATAACTATAGGCGTGCAAATATGCATTGCTGTTCCTGGAGCTGAAGGTTTTGCCTCTGGCAGCGTTTGTGGCAGCACAGCCGCCTGCTCCGTGGTTTGGAGTGTCAGATTGCCCTGCATGGGCTGAGCCTGTGGAGATGGGATGGCGGCGCCTCAGCTTGCCCAGACTCTTGAGGCTGCGCATCAGCTCACAGATGACCTAAGCCTGCATGGAGGCAGCACAGTAGTCCGGCACCAACATGGAGCTCAACAGCAGCTCTTCCTCCACGACCCTTTCTGTGACTGCTTATGTTTTCTCTTTTGAGGCTTATCTTTACTGTCTTTGCATTTTTTTCTTTTGGACCTGTCTCCATGGGAGAAGGTGGTTGGGTCCTCTCGGGTCGGTAGGAGCGCCCTTTTCACAAGCTCCTCTAGTTTCTATTCTGTACGTTCTCTTGCTGAGGGCTTGGCAGGCAGAGCAAGTCACGGTGATGTACCCCTCTCCCAAACAGAGGAGCCCATGGTCATGTAAATCAGAGACAGGCACTACTATAGTGCAGGTCACACACGGTTTGAAGCCTGGTCTCGTCCCTGATGGTGGCACCATTCTGGGCAGGAAGGTCAGTTGAGGAGAATTCAGCGGTTTAACTGTGTACACTATACTAACAATATCTAACTACTTACTATAACTAACTTGAAGAACAGAGAACTACAATTATGCTATAATTCAGATTAATCTCTCTGTTTTACAGAGCGAGAAGCTGTTCCAGTTGCTAGCTGTGGTCAAAAGGAACTGATTCAATTGGTTCCTCTCCCCTCTCTTTACACTCTCATGCTCTTGCAAGGGCTGAGGTATGGAGGGGAGGTGTAGGAGCTGAAAAGCTTCCAGAACAATCTGAAAGCATATAGAGAACTACTATCAGAGTCACAGGCTGTTTGGATTGCTAAGGGCATCATGTGATCCCCAGAAGTGAGAATCACGGAGCCACTCGAAGATGATCAAAATATTCTCATACAGAAGCCATGTAGTGGGGACATGTAGTGGGGAGCCAGAAGCGAGGACATGCTTGTGTCCCCATGTCCTTGGGTTAAACCCAACTTATCAACTGCTTCTTAGTAGAGGCCAAAATCTTGGTGGGGAGGCTGAGCTAGCACAATAGTTCACAAGAGCTTAAAAATGAGACAGTATTAAATAAATGACAAGACAGTATTAAATAAATAAACAGTGACTCCGACTTGGGCACTTTGATTGCCCAAAATCAGGAAAGTATAAAAACCTGAAAAGCAAGTTAGCCATCATTCTAGTTTTGATCAGCTTGTTAAAAGTAGGACTTAGCTCTTAGTCCTTTTAAGCCAGTGGCTTCTTGCCTTTTTTGTTCAGAGGACTGAGAACCTTTCTGAAATAAGTTATGGTATGGAAAGAACTTTTGCAAAAATACTCTGCTCCATTGGCCAGTAACAGTGCTTTGAAGGCCACCCGATTCTGCTTGATTTGGATGGACAGACAGAAGGAGCTGGCACCACAACCTTCTCTAATGTCTGAAGTTACAAACTGCTTCCAGATTCCTAGTGAAGAGAGGTGCCAACTAGCAGAAGCATGGGGTTAACAATGTTTTATTATTATTATTAATAATTATTTGTATAGCGCCAGCAGCGTACCTGGCACTGTACAATCAGTAGTTATAGACACGCCCCTACCCTGAAGGGCTTATAATCTGAGAGAGACAGGGAGGAGACGAGGGAGACACTTAGGGTATTTTCAGTCGTGACGGGAACACTGCTAACCACACTGAACCACAGCGGATCTGGTGTGGTGGCAGCGATCCCGTGCATGTCTATTTGCTCCTGGCCAGATGTTCACCGCAGTGAACACAACTGTTACCCAGCCCTGTCCCGGAACCAGGTCCCAACCATGGGACGGGATCGGGCGCAGCAGCCTGATTGGCTGCTGCGCCCGCCTGTCTCCCCGAGGGCAGGCAGCCATGGGAACGCGGGGCTGAGTGGCCGCACATCGCGCTGCACAGTCCCGTTCCCACCCCGATTCCCCACTGTGATCAGGCCGGGACGGCTGGCCTGATCACGGACCGGGATCATCCGGGTTTCAGCGTGCTGGGCTTAGAGGCCCAGCACGTCTGAAATTACCCAAGGATACATTCATGAGGTTGAGAAAATGTTCTTCACTAAAACATGCTTAACTAAGTTGAAGACAAAGAGTTATGTGGTGATTTTTTCATGTATGCTACCCACCTGCCCTGCTTTAATGGTAGGTGTATGGAACAAATTAGGACTTTGACTGCCATACTGGGCTCCAATACGGGCTGCTAATAAAGCTTCAGTCCTGCATTAAAGCACACCCTGTGCCATTTAGAGGAATCCTCATTCATGTTTCCTCACCTCTTTGGATTAAACCCATTTTATCAATTGCTTCTTAGCAGAGGCCAAAATCTTGGTGGGGAGACTGTGCCCCAACCCTAGTCCTCCCTGGCTATGGGTCTGCAAAAACTGTAGTCAGGGAGAGAACAGGGCTGTGGCTTGAAGAGTCATCCCTAGCCCTGCCTAGCCTTGGATGAAGCAACGCTTTCCTGTGGAACCATTGCTTTCCAAACAGAACTCTGGTTTACAAATAGGAAATTCCAACTGCAAGTCTAAAAATACAATAGTTAAGAAAGGTTCTAGCCAAAAAGTCTGTGCCCTAATTTCCTTATTAACATAAATCACTAAATTTGGGGGTGAGGGGGATTAATTTCCCCAAACTCTTGGAGGTGTGCCCATGTTAATCACTGTATTGCTCTCTCTCTCTGCTTTCCACATTCTTTAAAACTGTAGATATGCTTCTGTATTGGGAAATTGGTCTTTGAAAACCTCGCACATTTCACCATGGAGACCTACAGCTGCAAGGTGCTTTTGTTAGTTGGGAGCACACATTTGCCAAACACCAGAACAAAAAGGCTTGTGACCCTCCCTCCACTTCCTCCAACCAGGTTGGAAGCAAATCCTCCAAGATGAAAGGTTGAAACGTTAACCCACTGCTTCCAACTGGCCTCCCAAAGCACAACATTTCTGACAGATTCCTACACTTCTTGGGTGGTTTAAGTCACTCTGCCTCAGCTCACCTCAGGTATGTAATAATCCCTCAGAAATCCACAGCCTGGCAGGTTTACTGCCTAATTGAATTGGAAATTAACTTTAACATCACAAACAACGTATTTCAAGGTAAAAAAGTTTTCCTAGTTCCTGAAAATATCTTAATTATAGGTTTCCAGCATTGTTTGTGGTGTTAAGTCACAGAAATGCAGATTCTTATAACAAGCAGGCCAGGCTAAATCTGAACTAAACTTATTAGCTATCCAAGAAGTGCCCACATCACTACCTCCATCACACAAGATTTTTGTTCAAAGCTATTAAGATCCAGCCCTAGTGTTGCGAAAACTAGATTTTGATGCCAACAGAATTTTAGTTTTTAGCTAGCTATTAAAGTTTTCCAAAGGGTGGTGATTAGCCCTCCACTACTATCAATTTTAAATCTCTTCGCTGAAAGAATGGCTACTTAACATTCAATTAAAAACTCTTAAAACAATTTCAGTACTTCCATTGTCTAGCAACGCAAACACCAGTAAAGAGGGCGAGTTATTTTGCAAATACATTGTTCTATTCAGAAAATACCATTTTTGCAAGCTGAATAAATTAATTAACACAGTTGTGCCGATTTTTAAAAAATGTGCGTTTCCTAGAATGCCAACCCCATCTCTGTTGATTGAGTCTTTCGTCCACATGGACCTCTGGGGTGTTCATGAAGTATCTAGGGCTTTCTTCCCCCAGCAAGGAACTATTGATAGGCTGTTCTTTCTCAAGAATTGTGACTGAGCACCCCAAGGCGACTGGCCAGGAGGAGCTAGGTTGCAGGCAGGGGGTGTTTTGCTGCCGACAGAGGCAGCATTGTGCTGGTGGGGAGCTGTTTCAGGAGGAACTAGGTTGGGGTGGGGGACCTGGGCTTTGCAGCTACTGCTTGCAGGGAGCGGTTTCAGTGGATTTTGCTGGCAGAATGGGAATTGGGATGGAACAGGGAGGGGCTTTACCAGGAGACAGGGAGAAATTAGGCTGAGGGTGGGGGGCTTTGTTGCATGTGAGGAAAATGCTCATGAATCAGTTGGGGGGGGTGGGGCCTCTGAATCCCAGCTTCCTCAGCTCACAGCCAAGTGGTGTTGGCTGGGTCCTCATGCCTGGCTCTCTGCTACTGGCTAGGAGTGTCTGCAAGGTTCTAGTGCCCACCCTGCATGCAGTTTTGGAGGGGGAATTGGACACTTCAAATTTTTGCGAGTATTCCTGTGCTTGTGGGAACACAGATGTCCCAGGATCCAGAAGAGAATACCTTAAATATAGGCAATGTTACCAAGAGAAATATATTTTCTTTCCAAGTGCATCTTTCACAAGAGACTTGCTGTAACATTGTTTTTTCCATCAAAATTGAGCGGCATAGAAAGTATTTACCTGACGGAGATATAATTTAAGGACATTACTTATATCATGTGCATAGAGTTCAGAAAGTTCCACTAAGTCCTTTCCATTTTCAAAGGCTTGACAAAGCTTCTCAACTCTTGATTTAGCTCCATTCACACGGTAAATACCCTTAAAAAGGAGAAGAAACAGAACATAAGCAACTGTAGAAGACTAGATTTGAACTGAAGTGTATTGCCAATTTAAAGCACTTTAAAGCAGGAACCCGAGCTCACGGATTTTCCTTACAATGGGAAAGTGCAGTTAACACCGGCCCCTGATTTTAAGATAGGATTCCTAGTGTTCTAATAATTGGGATGTCAGATGTAGCTGTACCTTGACATTCAGGGCTCTGCTTTCAATTTCAGAGGTACACTTTTTGATGATGAAAGGGATGCCATCGGGAACATTTTTAGCAGCCTGAGAAAATTCTACTCCAAACAAATGAAGTCTTCCATGAAGCTTTTTGTGCCCACACTGAATAGCTAAGGTCTCCAAGCATTTCTTGTGGCAAGCAAGTGAACACTGTAAAAAAGATATAATGTAAGTGAAACAACATCCCTCAAACAATTGCTTATTTGCAATCTCTCATAAACCATCTAATGGGCAAATTTATTGCCCTCCGGTACAATACTCTGTACGATAACACGACGTCACAACAGTCTTTATATCAGGCAACAATAAAGATTTCCCATCAACCTTTGCATTAAAGTTAACATGTTCATTTCGTTAACATCTTACCGCCTCACACTCTGCTCCATAGACCACTATGGGTGCTTTCAAACATGATGGTGGCATGGTTTAATGCGCTGTTTAAACCGGGGGCCAACGTCACGTTGAAAGGCGCCCACCAGATGTTTCCCTTGACTGGATCCCGACCATGGGGGACTAGGATAGCCCAAGCTATGACTCAGGGAAATCTCAGAGTCGCAGCCTGCACTAGCCTCCACCATGGTCGGGATCTGACTGCCAGACCCGAAGTAAAAGCGCCGAGCGGGCTTTCGCATCACTCGAACCCAGTCCAGAGTCCCCATGGTTCTAGGCACCACGGCAGCTGTCACTGGCTGCTATGGTTGCCTATCAGTCGGGGTGGAGGGGGAGGGGGAGAGGCAGGAGGCTGGGCGGACACACATTTGTGCATCTCCCTGGCCGTTGTCACATTAGTTCAGTGGCCGGGCTGGATCCTGACTCGAGTGACGGCACCCACAACCACCCAGTTAAGTCCATGGCAGTGGTGGGCATCATAACTTCTAAAAGTACCCTACGTAACACTAGGTCACAACAGTTGTGAAACTGGGGACCTACATTCGTTGCATTTTCTCTATAGCCACCAATGGGGAACACAATGAAGACGTGTCCATTATACCTGGCAGCTATAAAGCTTACCCACCATCCTTTGCATGAAAGCCTGCACATGTTCATTAACATCTTACCTCTTCACATTCTGCTCCATGGAACACCACTAGGCTGTCGCATTCTCTGCATTTAGATGGGGCCCTTAACTTTCTCAACTTGTGCGTTTGGGCTGCCTTGGACATAAGTGTGTTTCGAAATGGTCCAGGGGAACTGGCAATTTCAGATGTAAGATCATTTAACCCTTGAAAAAGGAAGTATTCCACGTTAGAATAATTTAAACATACAGGCCAAAGACACAGTAAGTTATTTGTTGAAACATGCAGTACCCGTAAGATAAAATGTTATTAGGAATTTAGAGGAAATAGTTTTTATAAGTCTAGAGTTAGACTACCAGGAGAGATGGTGGGATTGCACAAACCAGTGAAAGGAGGCTGCCACCTACAGACGTTCCTGCCTCCTTCATCAGTTTGTCCCTAAGGTCCCATCCTGCCTCCTCTTCTGCCTGTTATCAGGCAGTAACTATTACTTGAATCCCATGAAAGAAAAAAATGTATTCATAGTTTGCACAAATATACACAGAACACAGGTACGTCGTCACAATCCAAGTTTATTTAATTAGATTTCTGATAAGATTTCTTCTAATATGTGTATTAACGTAGTTGTGCGCTTAAAGGCATCTCGCATAGTGTCTATGATCAAAAATGCAGGTGCAAATTGGCAACACTAGGATTTCCAAATCAGACTGTCCCTGTAATTCAGATAGCTGAACACTAAGTTCCATCATATATGCCCAAAAATTCTGTAAGTGTTTGGACTTCATTGGTTATAATACGATATTCAAGACTGCAAAAAGATTTTTTTTTTTTCCAAAAAAATCCTGTACAATTTGTGCAGTATCTAATTTTAGTTGCTCATACAATTGTGTGTTTGGTTACAATTTATGAGAAATTAATGCATTGCTAAGAAAGTCATCAAGAAGCTCAAACAAAATTGTTCTGTCTGATTATCAGACTCAATTTAAACCTGTCAACATATAAAAACAATGGTCTATGCCCAACGTTCAGCAGCCCATCCCTATACAGCAAGATGCTTAAACTATTTAACCTTAAGGATATGCCTAAAGTTATGTATAGGCTTACGTCCTTCGTTTAAATAGGGTAAATAGCCAGCTGCTTAAAGTTGCCTTGAAGGCTTCCTTTGGAAATATTTCAGTAGTACAGATGTTACTTATGGCTTCATTTAATTAATTATCTCATCATTCCAGTTGTCAAAGGTGCTGTCATGTTATCAAAAAAGCTTTCCTAATTAATCTAAGAGTACACTTTCTGCATTCCTAACCAGCACATCACATGTTACCAAACCAGTGTGACAGTACTTAAATGATAAAATCTCAGTTACTGCCCTATGCCTTTCGATCATTCGTTTTTGAGATCTGAAGATGACAAGATATGAAAAGCTGGCTAAGTACAACAGATTACTTGCCATCTCATACCAAGATGGCAAACAAAAAAACAACCCCACCACAACCCCCCCCAAACAAAACAAAAAAACAAAACCACACAACCCTTTAGTATTACATTGCTATGTGTTTAAGTGTGTAATCTGCATTTGGATTAAATAGGCAGGACAATTCTGCATATTCCACAAAGATACTAGAAGCCACAAGGTCTTCTTAGGCTCTGTATTTGTGAGGTTATTATGAATAGGCATTACAATAATAATGTGGAAGATTTATTTTGCCTCTAAATGCCAAGTCAAGCTTAAGCCTATAAAGCTAGAAGTTTAAACCGGTGAATTTCATCCTCCTAAATTTACTCTTTTACCTATATTGTTCAGCCCTCCCAAAGCGTTATCCTGCTTACAGGGCAAGTTGGGATGAGGAGGAAGTGTTGTGCTGGATTGCCCTGCTGAGTGAACCCAGAGTGCGCCCACCTCACTCCTCCCAATTTGCCCTGCAAACAAAGGAGCACTATAGTCCCCCCTAGCACTCAGTAGCTGATAGGATCCAGATATTCCCCCATCGTACAATCAGCTTCTGATGCCAAAAGGCTGAAGGAGAATCATGACACTCCCTTACCCTCCTCCCAATTTGCCCTGCCATCAGTTCCCTGGTGCTTAGAAGCTGAATGTCTGGGGTTCAACTGTTTGAGCACTTTGTGTAGGGCACGAAAACACATTAATTGAAAGCAATGGACTGAAATTATTTCATACAAATCAGTTAAGAAAACTGCAATTAACACTCTGCAAAGAAACAAAGGGCGTTTTCAAATGCAATGATGGACTTACCCCTTCAGGAGAGGGGCTGCAACTGTGGCCGGGATCCTGCCAGGCCCCTGAACTAACATGACAGGGGCCAGGCTGCTGGGGAGGTCAGGGAGATGCACAGACGTGCGTCCGCTCCGCCCTCGTGCTGTGACCAATGGCCCGCCTCCCTCATTGATAGGTGGCCATGGTGGCCAATGATGGCTGCCAAGGCACCTGGAACTGGAAGGGACTGGGTCCAGCAAAGGGGACTTTCAAACATGAAAGCCCGTTTTACCCCCGATTGGGTGGTCAGATCCCATGCTAACATCTAGTGCAGGAAAACTAATGTGATGGGTGTTCCCTTGCCAAAGTAGGCCACCGTTGCATTCGAAAACACCCAAAGAGAGTCTTCTACTAACTTATCAGAATTCAAAATTCAGACACAAATATGGTTCATTACCACAGTCAGAAGGAGAAGGTGGTTCCCTTTCATCAAGATCATCTGCAGAAGACATAGTACCAGTAGATGGTGTTCGGGGAAGCCGCCTCTTAAAATCGCCTGTGCCAGAGAAGAGGTAATTTTCCAACTTGAAAATATAACCTGCCCAACTGCTTGTTCTCAAAGGCTTCATTCAGCTCCCATTACAGTCAATGGGTTCTTTGAAGTTCTTTGAAAGAATTTCAAGGAAGTAGTACAATTAGAAGTGATTTGTACCTGGACTAGCAGATGGAGAATCCATAGACCTGGACTCACTGCTTCCCCCAGCACTTTCAGAGTCACTGCACATTCCTCCACTTTGGTTGCCAACTGACCACGATCTGAATGGTGGCGGCCCCCGAATCGCTTTAAAAAAAACAAAAAACCCACAACACACACATTGAAATAAACAATACATGAGTTATCTTAAGATTGAGGCTGAAAGAAAAATACAGAAAACAAATTACATAAAAAACATTGACAAAGTACATACAGCTTTGGAAATGTGACATTTGCACTGCTTTAATGAACACCTGAAATGAGTTTTCCTTAAGGTTATATTCAAAAACTTCTTAAGTTCTCCTTGCCTTCTACTACAGCAGCAAAGAATTTTAAAGTACAGTTTATTTTCAACATTTGCCATTTGACGTACATCTCCTTTTTGGCAGACTACTTAGCTTCTACACAGGCTTATATCTGTGTTTTCACAAACTAGTATAGCTACGTTTAAATTAAACTTAAATATAATAAGTTATAAATAAGTTAAACTTTAAATATCCCTGCATGTGTTAGGGTTTGGGGTCCAAGCTATAGGACAGCAACCATTTCAAATTGTTAATATCTAGCAGGTTACCAGTAAGAGGTAACAACTTTCCATTTAGGAACTGAAACTTAATGCAATATGCAAGCATTACCTTGTATATCGGTGCTGCTGGAAGATCTCTGCTCTCCAATCTTTTGGGAATGACGGCAAGTTGGGCTCCCAATGTCCTCCAGGGACTGGGTAGGAAAGTCTCCAGAGTACTGGGATAAATTTCCCTGTGACACATGGGTGATACTTGTTGATCGTTTAAAGACCCTTAAAAAAAAAAAAAGAGCCATCTTATTGGAAGTGTGATTAATCATAACCTTGTTGTTTATCTTTGGGCTTCTGTCTTGAACATTACTGCTTCTATAGTATATACAGGGGCCTGGCAGGATCAAAATGACAAAGGTCAAAATGGATACTTTTAAATCTAGTATGGTATGGGAAATACAAAAAAAGATTTAAGTGCTGCAGGTAACTCCTATTACCTGCTCTCAAGATGCAGGAAAATAAAGCAGTTAATGAAATCTACTTAGTTTAACATACTTAAGCACCCTGTGGATAAACTGTCTCACTGACCAAGTTTAGCAGTAGGAGAGCTTCCACTTAAAATCAGCTTGTGTCTGCCCACATCTGAAATGTGCATTTACCCAGGAAGTTGTCTCAGGTAAATATATGCAGTGATCATTTCAAGTGCTTGAAAGAGGACGCCATGCAAAAAAAATTTTTTAAAAAAATTAGTGGGGGGGTAAATCTGCTATGAAAGACTATTAAGTAATGAGCAGTAAAGCAAGTCATATTGCTAGCTCTCCTTAGAACTCTTAAAAATACAGAGGGTATGGGTCTAGTCAGAGTCATGAAAGGCAGGAAATTTAAAGACAAGAATGTCAGCCTTCAACTTTGAATTTCCTGGGTTTTGTTGGTTAAAGTCTGACTCAAGTGCTTGATTATGTACTTGGCTTCTTTTTGAAAAAGATGACGACACTTTCCTGTAGAACTCTGAAACACACAAATTCTAATGACTATTTTGGCCCATAACCCGCCCCAAATGAATTTTAACCATTGAGTTTATAGGATTTAAAAGGTGTCCACCATATGTTTATGCAATAACATTTTTTCCACTACTACATTGCAGACAACCAGTAAAAGATCTCAAGTACAAACTGAAGATTCCAATTCACTGTTGTGCAATATTCTTAGATCAGAAATCTTCAGTTTAAGAGAGGAGATTAAGGCTGTTACAAATTCAGCCATGTTCCAAAAAGCATGGAAATTGTAAGGCTCCTGCCTTAACTTGTGCACTGTGTAAGCGGTAAAGATGTTATAGTCTCACATATTGTGCTTGCTTACACCTTAGGCTGCATGCACCTCACTTTGCCTTGGTCTTTCAGTCCCAGTCCTCTTCAGGTTGAGGGCAACACTGAAGCTGCCGACAGCAAGCTCCTCTCTGCACCAATATTATGAGCTTGATCGCAGCAGTTCAAGTGCAGCTGCTCACTGTAGAGGTGATTAATGGCAGGCTGCGTGAATGGAAGGGGGGACACCCCCACCCACCGTGGATTTTTGTTAAAAAAAGAGCCCCCCCCCAGCACCAGCGGCTGCGGCGTTGCCGCAGCCGCCGGTAAGTATAGACCCGATCCCTGGGGTGTGTGTGTGTGTTTAACACCCCCCAACCCCCCAGGGATCACCCCTACTACAAGTTGACAGTGCTGTACCTTTGCGGAGCTCCGGGTGCGGCGGGCGGTCCGGCGGCCTCAGCGCCGGCTGTGGCTGCCGGCGTCAGAGACGCTCTAGGCCTTCCGGGGAAACCCGGAAGTTCCCCGGAAGGCCTAGAGCGTCTCTGACACCGGCAGCCACAGCTGGCGCTGAGGCCGCTGGACCGCCC
>QEPC01003743.1:581503-608014 GCA_003113815.1 Sphenodon punctatus | reverse complement strand
CCCCCCCCCCCCCAGGGATCGGGTCTATACTTACCGGCGGCTGCGGGGACACCGCGGCTGCTGGGGGGGGGGCTCTTTTTTTAACAAAAATCTAGGCTGGGCAGGGTGGGTGGGGGGTGTTCCCCCTTCCACCCGCGCAGCCTGGGAGGGGGAGGGGGGAGGAATTGTATTCCATTGATTTCAATGGGGACACAGTGCCCCATTGAAATCAATGAAATAAAACTGGTACCAGATACCAGATTTAATCCGAGAATCTGGTTCTTTGAGAACTGGAAAACCGGTAAATCCGGTATCCGGTAATTGCCCCGGGGTCCCACCTCTACTACTTACAGTCAGAGTCCCCGGCTTCTGCACTAACTCGATCCGTCCCATACTCTCCCTTGCTCAGTACTCACAAAAACCATCTCTTGGACTCAGTAGAGCTGTTTATTTTGGAATGTCCTTTCTTGACACAAATATTTAGTGTACCATTGTATAATTTAGCAAACTCTCACCTCAGAAGATCTGCTTTCCCAGTAAGACCTATATTTCAGACACTCCTACACCACTTTGCTCCCTGAAACGCTCCCTGATGCGCTGATAAGGGCCGTCTTTACACATTACAAAATAGGCTATTAGAATATCTCGAGATAATTCCACCATTTTATGCTGCGAGATCTTGGGTTGTTGTAAGAGGCACAGTTTAGTTGGAAACTCAGAGCAGTAGCCTCGTTTCACCTGCTGAAGAGTTTACTTGGCATTTGGAGCAGCCAGCAAGTTTCCCTTCCAGCCCCAGCTCTGTCATTTTCACCAGCAGAGTTTTCCACCTGGGAGCAGCCTCCTCAATTTCACGGACATTGGGGGAGATTGGTTTGCAAACCCCTCATCAGAGCATTTCCTCTGCAGCCCTGATTTTTGTCAGTTACGTGCCTAAAGAAGTTCTGTCCAACTCATGTAAAATTCCTCAATGCACCTGACTCCATACGGTCTTTTTCTTGATCCGATTCTTTCACCAGAAGGAGAGGAAAGTGAGCAAGACACAGAGAGAAAATGGAAAGGTGGTAAGGGGGCCTGGATCCTCACACTCATCATGCCATCCAGTCCCTCCTCATCATTCCAGCTGCTTCTGGTGGCTGCATATCTGTTATTACACCCAAACCTCCATCTTTCCAGCTACACCTGATCGCCTCATACACATCATTCCATCCAGCTTGCCATCATTTCAGCCACTCCCTGAAACCCCTCCTCCCCCATTTCCCGTCATTCCTGGTGGCCTCCTACCCATTATTCCACTCAGCCTTTCATCACTTCAGCCACTCCTGGTGGCCTCCTACCTGTCATTCCACCCAGCCCTGGTGGTGCTCCAGCCACTCCTGGTGGTCTCATTCATCATTCAATCCAACCCCCACCACAATTCTAGATGCTTTGAATGGCCTCCTACACGTCATTCAACCCAGCTCCCCTCCCTGTCTTAACATTTTTTCTTTGTGGCTTCCTCACTCCCCCCCCCCCGGATGTTTTTAGTCCCCCTCCCCACACACCTTCTTTGGCATTTCAGTTCCTCCCCATTCACATTTTTCTAGTTAAGCATCTGCCATTGTATTGGGTTCCATCTTGTCCCCCCTCTTGTTCAACGTGTATATGAAGCCGCTGGGCGCAATCATCTGAAGGTTTCGAATGAGGCATCATCAGTACGCTGATAACACCCAGCTCTACCTCTCCTTTTCATCTGACCCAAGTCCAGTAGTCTCGGTGCTTACCTGTTGCCTGGCTGCTGTGGGGGACTGGATGAAGATGAGTCGACTGAAATTGAATCCTGACAAGACTGAGGTGATGATACTTGGCTGGCCTTGTGACTTGGGGGGGACTGGGACCCTAGACGAAGGCAAAGTGTGGGTGCATGGAGCCTAAGTTGTAAATGAGCACAATACACAAGACTGTACAATGTCTTTACTGCTAACATGGCATGGATGTTAAGGCGGGAGCCTTAACTTGCAGTTTCCAGGTTTTTTAGTGCATGAGTGTATTTGCAAGAGCCTCAACTCTTTTTGTAAACTGGAGGTTTTTTGATTATAGAATATCAAAGTTTTTTGTTAAATACAATGCAATGGAGAAAATTTGTCCTGCTCGTGCAGGAGAATTCTGAGCAGCATAACAACTATGGGAGCAGGGCTTAGGGGAGGCTAAGGTGGAAGAGTTGCTCCCTTCAGTTTAGAAGGTTGTTACTTCCTTCAAATAGCAAGCAAGGCGAAGCTGGATTTTTACTGGTAGTTCCCTGCTTTATTAAGAATACAACAACTTTGATTCGGTTTAAACATTGCAAACTTCCAAAACCTGCTCTCTGTTATCTTCCGAGCTCACGGCTTGTACAAGCGTCTTCCACTCTACACCCCACTGTCAGAGCTCTTTTCCTTGTGCAGCACTGGCCATTCTGCTTTCTGTAAGAACCTCCCCCTATACAGGACGCCCTGGCTAGTTCACTCCTTGTACAGTGCTCCCTGACTCTGCTGTGACCATATACAGGACTCTCCACCTGGCATAATGCTGCCCATTCTGCAGCTCTCCCCCTGTACAAAACTTCCTCATTCAGTTCTCCTCTGTCCAGGGCTCTCCCCCAGAAGAATTATGGCCATTATTTTGCAGCTCTCTCTGTCTACAAGACTCCCCCACTTTACTCCCCCTTGGACAGGGCTCCTTTCTTGCACAACGCTGCTCACTCTGCAGACCTCCCCCTGTACTGGGTTCCATATTCTGTATCCTCAATAAAGCTGCTCCCTGTAAAGTGCTCTCCCTGTGCATGGCTTCCATTGTGGAAGCTATTTACAGAGACTCTACCCCTACTCTCTCCCCTTAATGTCCCCCCACCTTTGCGTATGCTCCCTCCCTCCCTGCTCCCCCATAGAATTTCCCTCCCTGAGGCTCGGCTCACTTTTAGAGTCCTCCCAAGAGGACAACACTTGCCACTGCCCCACAGGGCTGCTCTGCACAGGACCCCACCATCTCCCTGCCTCCCTCCTGCAGAACACCCACTGTATCAGCTCAGAGCAGTTGCTTACCCCTCATTCCTTAGTGGGGTTGGGAAAGTTGGAGGGAGAAGTGCTGAAAGAAGATTGATTCCATCCCGCCTGTAGCCTCCTGTCCCTGTCTCCAGGGTAAACCTCTGCCCTCTTCCTGCACCTGGGACCATCCCAGGCAAACTCCAGTGCTCCAGCCCCAGCCATGCTCCTCCAATGGGGAGTCCGATTGGAGCCGCAACCGAGAAACCCAAGTTTTTGGAGAGGGAAGGGCTGTTGCTTAAATCCATGCGCTCTGTGGTTCTGGTTGGGCTTAGGGGGCAAGAACAGCCACCCCAAACGTCACCGTGGGATTTGCTAGCTCTATTGTTTAGCCATCCTGGCATCCTCTGGCCCCCAAGCTGAGGCACCTGCTGTGCGAGATCATATAAGAATGACTTTCAGCTCTCTCCCTTCCACAGGCCTTGCTCTCCTCTCCCCACCAAATCACTGAGGTGCAGTTCCTTCTCTTTCCCCAGCACTGATAAGCTCTGGCAAGCAGTGCCTGCTGGGAGTTGTAGTCCCCAGTATTCAAGACTGTTTGCTTTTAAAGAGTCTCTGCCTTACACATAGAATGTTTGCAAGCACTCCACCCACACTCAGGATGGTCTCCATAGGCTAACATTGAATTTTCAAGATGTCATAACTTAAAAGCTACTAACTGAATTTACAAAAAGTAAACCAGAAGGCACCCCTTGGCAACCTTCTTGAATTTTCTAAAAGGCTTATACCTCCTCCCAACTAACACAAAACCCCTTTACCCTACCAAGATTGAGACGGTCTAACTTTTGAAAAAACAGGCTTCAAAGTGCAGTTTTCAAACTGCGATTTCAGCTGTTGTCCAACTGATTTGGCTGAAATTTGGACAGCATGAATCACTTAGTCCAGTGAACCTTCACCACAAATTTCACAATCCTAACATTAATCATGTCAAATTTATAATGAATAGAATATTTGGGCTTTATAATGGAGCGTGCACACGCCTTAACTATAGAGTGGATCCTGCCACTCTATAATTACTAGGCTTCAGACCACACTTCCACTGTGCCTGCTCCCTGTTTTTCAGCAAAATGCATGCTATGTTTCCCTTGTGCAACTTGTACCTCTCTTCGCTTTTAATTTCCAAAATTAGATCTGGATTTGTAGCATGAGCATTTGGACTGTAATACACTCAACTAAGCATCCAAGATCTAGGAATATCACATACACATCGTAACAGGTTGATTCCACTGTTTAAGTGAAATAGTAGGTTATCTAGACATTCCATGACAATGGAAAGGTGGCATTTAGAATCAGAATAATTCAGAATCCAGGTTTTAGCTACAGTTTAATCTTGTATTAATTTGATGTTATTGGTCAAAACCAGTTCAAAGAATGACTGGTGCGACAAGCGTGCATATCACAATCTATTCTTCCATCACATTTTTCTCATATTAAATGACAGGTAAACGAAAGATATCGATATATTAGCTCTCACCCGCCAACCTGGGAACTCTGACTTTCAAAGGAACCCGACTCAATGGGAATATCTTCTTTTGGCAAACTTTTCACAAACTCTGAGTATTGCTGTCCTGGGTCATACAGCTTGGCACTCTCACAGAGGGACTGGCAGTTAACTGGAAGTGACACAACTTGGGCATGCTGCATCTGGAACAGGTTAACTGTTGCCTGTTATGAAATAAAAAAATAAAATATTTTTTTCAAAAAACCACAACTTTTTGAAAACATGAACAAGGTGTGTGTGTGTGTGTGTGTCTGTCTGTCTGTCTCTCTCTCTCTCTCTCTCATTATGAAAAACTGATTTTCACATAACCACATGGCTCCATGAGCTGGGGCTTAAACCCGTCAAATATCACAAGATACAATAACTGTGAGGACAATTAGGGGCATAGCTACCATGGAGTGAGGGGGCTAGGACCTGGGCTGTAGCATAAACCCTCTAAAAGTGCTCTGGGCACTGCTAGGAAGTTTTCAGAGTGGGTGGGCGAGGGAGAAAGGCCCACACTGCCCTAACCTGCTCTGAAATTATTTTAGTGGCTCTTGGGCCTTTTGCAAAGAGCCCTGTCACAAAAGAAGATTTCAGAGTTGGTTGGGGTGGAGTGCTGGCCCTGCTGACTCTTAAAACATCTTTCCTGGTGGTACTGCTGCTACTTCAGGGGGCCTCACTTGAAGCACTTTGCAGGGGGAGGCTGAGGCTGGCTGGGAGGCCCTCACTGCTTAGGAAGACCCTGCTGCCTTGTCTTTAGGAGGCTTATAATTGAGACATGAGCCTGGGCCTGCCACAACCTTCCTATGCCACTGAGAAAAATACTGAACATAGCACTGTTTTGTGCCACGAGAGGAGGAAGGGAACACCCCTTATAAGTGTGTCATCACAGTGCTGGCTCCATCTTCCCTTTAACAGGGACAAGACAGATAGTTCTGTAATGTTGCAAGACTGAGTCCAAAAGCCAAGTCTGGCCTATGCCCTATATTAGAGGGTAATAAACTAATAAAGCATATACATTCCAGATAGACGAAGTATTGGTTGGGGAGGTCTGCAGGGGGTCAAGAAAGGAATTCTCTTCTCCCAGACAATAACATAGCAGCAGAGCTTCTGCACAGCTGCCACTGCTGCTTCAGGGCTGTGACAGTCCCTACTGCACTCCCACATACCCCTACCAAGGACTAGTCTATCCTGTGGAGCCACCGGCGTTCCTGCTCAATAGCAGAATGCAAGAAACCCTAAGCAGCTGCACTTTACTGTGTTAAAGGGATGCAGATGCCTTGAAAGCACCCTATCTCCTTCCTGCTCACAAGTGCAGAGTTGACCCCAATTCTACCATGTTCTGAATCTCTTTCTGTTGGCAAAGCATAATGACCATGGACCACATAGCTTAAAACGGAGAGGAAAAAATGTGTGTGTAGATAAACATTGTGCAGCAACGTTGTCCTTGCTGAGAACTAATGTTTAAACTCTTAAATCATCTTCTCTATAACTGGTTCTTCTCTAGCAATGCTGAGTTGGCAAATTAGAGTCATCATCTAAGAGGCCAAAAGGCAATTTGGCTTAGCTTCCCGCTTCTCCTCCCCATTTTTCTTCAACCCAATACCTTATTCATTATACCAACATGACAGCATGTAGCCAGTTCACGTTCTTAGGCTTACACATTCTGGTTGCTAATAACTCTCTGAGATGGATACTGCTCCTCTTCCCTGCTGAGAATGGCTTGGCATAAAAATGATTTGGAAGCTTTCCACATCACTATTAGCTGGTCAAAAGCTCAGTTCTCTCTAGTTACATTAGAATTCAAAGACTTTATCAATTAGTTACACCCATGGTCATGCACATTTGCCACATACTTCCAACTGACTGTGTCCCTATGGGCAAAATTTCTGCTGAGCAGCTGATTTCATAGTAGCCAGCAACACAGATATACTTGCAAATCAACTGAATCGATTTTGAACAGAAGACTCAGGATTAACAAAAGATATATAATGTTCTGCAAATTTTTCCAACAAATATTTATATCCATCAATGCAAGAATGTTGTTTTCACTCTTTACAGAAATTGTGTTTCTAGATAGAATAATCCTTTGTTGTTCATACCCAGTAAGACTTCAGCCATAGTAGGTCATAACTAGAATCACAACAGCTTCAAGAAAGTCCTCAAGGTTAAAGGAGTCAAAAACTGTACTTGTCTTTAAGAAATTATCTGCCAACTTTCACGACACTCAAGCCAACAAATGCCTTTCCTAACCAACAAACAAGGATAAGAGGATTTGAATAAAAGCTGCACATATTGCCAACAAGCCCAGGTAATCAGTTCTCTACAACTGTAGCTCTGGGTGCATGCACACTGAAGTTTACAAGAATTCCAGTTAATGTTCAAAATTCACACAGTCAAGTGAGTTTATAACACTTCAACCATCAGGACAGAGTTGCAAGGTGTTTTTAAATGGGATGCATCCACGCTTGGCCCCCCACTGACCACGCATCCAACTGCTCACGTGAAGGAGGTGCGTGGGGGAGCATGCTCCTGTGAACCATGCAGTGGCCACTCATGTCCACACACGGGGCACCACCAAAAATTGGGAGTGCTCCTTGAGGGGCCCAGACATGTGTGGAGGTTGCCTCTGCGGCCAGGATAGCCATGCCATGAGCCGCCTGTACAAAGCACTCCCCACGCATGTCATGGGCATAGGCACCCCACCGCCATGCCACTCAGAGGCCACAGACCCACCGACCCCCCCTTGCTTGTTTAAACACACCCAAAGTTATGTACAAGTGTAACTTTTGTATGGAAAATCAGCATGAATATCCTCATACACTATGGGCCTTCCCATCCTTTTCAAAGGGATGCCCCAGTACAAAGAAAAAGAATTTGTGCTATTTTTTAAGCCATCAGCAATGAAGGTTGAATTTCTAACTGTACTATCCTTGACAGTACCCTTTTATTTGGATGCATCAAACACTACTCCCACCCCATCTTTTGAGTAGGTATTTAAAAGTTATTTGCAGCTTGATTTTCTTCTTGCCACTGAAAACGTTTTAAAATGCATTCTTACAGCTTTAAGAGTAAGGTCACACTGATAAACAAGCTCCCGAAGCTGTGTTAATATATCACTTTTGAGGTTTTCTAGATCATTCCTCTTTTCTTCAACTTCTGCCATGCTTGCTTTGTAATGTTCATTGGCTTCTTCAGCCTACAAAAAAAAATAATGTTTTAGAATAGAGATGACCAGACAGATCTCACATTTACTACTAAAAATAAAGGTCAGGAAAAACACACACAGAAAAAGTAAAAATCAGTAAGTTCATAACTGAAGGATTTATAGTTTAAATATTCACACACACTACAGGAACGAGAAAAGAAATTACAAGTAAAGCACTCCAATGAATACACCTTATTCATTCAAGCATTGATAAATCTAAAGAAAAGGCTATAATTGCTAAGAACGTCTTTGAAATAGAGCCCTTACTTTAACAAGAGCCTCCTCTTCCAGTCTTCGCCGTTTTTCCACTTTGCCAGCATCTTTCACAACACCTCAACCTAAACTCATATGCTCCTCCTCGTCGCGAATAGTAGAAGATTTTGCCTTTTCATATTCATCTTGACGCTGCACGAATAGCAGCTTTGCTTTTCTTAGAGTCGCTTCCAGTTCTTGCTATACAGCATACCATAGAAAAACAAAGAGTAAGTACTTTACATCAGCAGCTTCCATTCTGTAGTTTAAGCAACCATTAAAAAGGTGGCCACATCTAGGAAAAAAGGCATGTAGAAAACATATATTTTGTGAAAGGCAGCCAGTGAAAGGAGTACATGTTCAATATGAATATAAGCATTCAACTCTGAAAAAAATCTGAGCTATGCATTTGAGATTTTCTGTGGTGGAAACACAATTTTAGGTAATGCAGGGATACCAACCATTTTCTTCTGTTCTCGTTGCCAAAGCTCCTTGATATCTTTCCTTTGTTTATCCAATTCATTTTTTCTTCCCAGAAGTGGCTAGATAAGAACAATTAAGAGGCTATGTAAAAAACTTCAAAAGCAAGTAAGTTGGGGACGGGGAGATGGTGGGTGGAATCCTATTACTACAATGCAACTTCAGATGGTTTTAAAAACATGAATGTAGTAAAAAGCATTAAGAAAAATTTACCTGTACAAATTTGTTAGTTTGGAGAGCAGTGGATGTTTGTTGCCAGAGTTGGTTGTTCTCAATATCGTTTTGAAAAGCATTTATAAATATCGGTTGCAACGGCATGTAATCCTATGATCAAGCACATCAACAAATAGTAAATTTCTGGAGATTTTATTTACTTCTTCACAATAGCCTAAATGCAAATAGTTTTCTTTGCATGTGTTAAAGCCAGAGAACTGTAATGCGAAGGTTGTTACATAACTTCTCTGGCAACTTTACTCCTACCAAAAAGGATTCTTTTGAAAGGAAGGTGTCTCCCTATTCTAAATTTTCTGGATTACTAAGCACCCCAAACATCAGCAGAGATAACAGAATGCATATTGCAAGAAAGTCAATTTTATAAACAATTCTTTCACACTGGAATTTTTGATGACTGACCATGCAAGTCCAATGAGATTTAATAGAATGTTTTAAGCTGATAGCAGAACTGGGATTTCCAGCAGCAGGAAAATAAATTAAATTTTGAAAATGAGTATCGGCCTTAGTGCCTCCAATCTAGATTTTCTTTAAAGTGTAAGAGTGGAGTTTGTAAATGCATATCTTACAGAAACTAACAAGTCAATTGCACACTCACCTGGGGTCCAACAATAGTTTTAGCAGCTTCCGCCATTTTTGCTAAGCTTTTAGCACATTACATTTCTAGAGGGAGTGGGTGGGAATAAAATCATATAGTAAGTATTAACAGCACTTGCACTAAACAGGAAGCTTTTTGTATTCTTCATTTAACAAATAGGACACCAACACTACCATGATTTTACTAGAATTTTTCACTTACAGGAAATAAGCAATAGTTGTTCACTTCAGTGAAACAGCTACTAATTTAGAAATCACATTATTGTCAGTCTGTAGCACAAGCCTAACAACAGATTTAATTCCATCATGACAAAGCTGATTAGGTGCCAAAAAGAGCCACTCACCGAGGCTAAGTTTTTTTTCTACCCATGCAACTACATCCTTGGTATATTTTGACCATGCTTTAGCATAAGACAGAGCTGATTCAATTCCATTGTCGTTTCTTAAGAGCATGCTATCAACTTCTTCAGCCCGAAGACGACCTGAAAATAAAGTGTCAAATGCAAAGAAGTGAATTTTAGACATGACCACACACCGACAGCAAACCAATATCAGCCAACTGTGAACACTAAAGCAGCTCTGATCTTGAGTTGTGCTTTAATGCTAGTTGACTCTAAATAGGACTGACAAGGGTTTTAGAACAAATTAAAGGGTCACAGTATTTTATCTTGACTAATCATATGGTCAGCATAAAAAACTCTTTTAAAATGACCTAACAAAAACTCCTACCACATAACTATATTCAATACAGCTCAATGTTTTTTTCTCTATAATCATTTATTAGCATAGAGTCTGTGTGTTGAATTACTTGTGCACTTTTAACAACAACAACAAAAATCTTAACCTATACATGTGTAGAGCAATAGACGTAAGTAATGAGATTATTTAGGATGTGCAAAAAACAGATACATTAAATTTTAGGTACTTGTTTATGTTAAGGAACACATTTACCTGTACCTTGAACATCATCTCTTTCTTGCAGTGATACCACAGACTCCACAGAAAGGTTTTCAAAAGACTTGCAAGTAATCAAATACAAAATCTGTTAGAGCAGGTGAGTCAAACCTACTACACAATTTACATTAAACAGGAGAGTTTGTACTATCTGTCCTTTATTTACATAATTTGCCATTCTGACAGAGCAAGAACATTGACTGGAACTTGTAACTAAAGAACTTGTAACTCCTTTTAAACTCTAATGGTTGCTGATGCCAAGACAGTTTAAACACCAGGGACTCTTTACATGTCTCTAAACATTTTCGAACACCAGTCTAAGGCTTTGATAAATGAGTTAATTGCTTAACAAAAGCAGTTGACATTTAATGAATCCAGTACTTTTAAAAAAAAAAAAAGCCCCAGTCATTTGAGAATTAAGCACTTCATGCAAGCTTAACATCAAATACACAGCACCTTTCAGCAAGACAATAGCCTTTTGGAAAAGAGAGTCAGCATAAGGATGAAACTGCACCAATTAACTTCTCCCACACTAGCATTCATTATTAGTATTAAGACAAATTATATAAACTTCCCAGAAAAACAGTACGCACTGCTTGATAAAAACTTCGTAGAATTTCACATTTTCATCCAGCTGCATGCTACGTGCTCATGATACTTTAAGAATTTTCCTCTAACTGAGCAGTTCCCTTTATATTAAGCCAGCAGCACCTTTATTTGATTTATTATTTATTTATTTAAACTTCTAGCCCATCCTTCCCTCTAAATGGCTCAG
The DNA here is from genome assembly GCA_003113815.1 of Sphenodon punctatus. Lineage (NCBI taxonomy): Eukaryota > Metazoa > Chordata > Lepidosauria > Sphenodontia > Sphenodontidae > Sphenodon > Sphenodon punctatus. The sequence goes on along the minus strand of QEPC01003743.1, from coordinate 596,999 downwards.
GACGGCTTACAAAATAAAATGTAAGCATAACATATATAAACATATACAAAATTGAAACATTAAAATACAAACATAACCCCACAAAACACCCCAACCCACCCACAAGCCTCATCCAATACCACCTCCCCATTCCTCACATCCACCCCCACTCGCTCCCCTACCCCAAACCCACCTACCAACTCCCCATCCCCTATCCCCGCCTGCCAAATGCCTTTTAAAAAAACGCCTCTGGAAAACACTCCGGCTCGACCCTAAACAAGCCTCTGGGGGAAGGTCCACAGCTCCAATGAACCTCCACAGCATTGGGGCAGCAACCGAGAACACCTCCCTGCGAGCTCTTGTCGTACAAAGACTAACAAATCATGCCCACAGAGGTGCGCTCTTGGCCGATCTCAGGGGCCACAGTGGAGCATGAAAGGACAGGCGGTCTTTCAGATACGTGGGGCTCAGACTGTTTAGGGATTTAAAGATCAAAACCAGCACTTTGAATTTTGCCTGGAAAGCTATAAGCACTGGGCTCTGATTCTCCCGTGGAATTTTTTTAAAAATCCCACGGGAGCCTGGGAGGTTCGGGGCCCGATTCTGACCCTCACAATGCCAGGTTTCCCAGCCTGCCAGATTCAGCACAGGGCTGGCTTCCCCTCCCCACCCAGGCTGCATCGGATGGGAGGGGCTGCCAGGACTCACCTCTCCCCCCCCCCCCCCTTCACAGCCTGGTAAATGAACTGACCCTGTAGCAGCGAAGGCGGCAGCAGCTTCATTCAACGCACTCCCTATGTGGCTCCTCCTAGCCGCTTCCTGGCCCCTCACAACAGGGCCTCACAGGGTAACATGGCCAGATGACGTCATCTGACTGCGGTGCTCTAGGAGGCCCTGTTGAATCGCGAACCCACGTTGGCTATAGGAAGCCAGTGCAGACTTTGGACCACTGGTGTAATGTGTTCCCAGTGCCCCGCCCGTGAAAGAAGGCGAGCTGTCGCTTTCTGTACCAGCTGCAGCTTCCAAACAATCAAGGGCAGCCCCATTGTCATGGGGAACCAGTGGGGACAGCTGGGCCCAGTAGGTGGTTATACTTGCAACCAGAGGTCACATAATGTAAATGTCACAATGTAAGTCTCACAATATAAAATGTCACAATGTAAAACCTGGGAGGAATGGAATGTGGGATGTTTCAATGTGAAACTTGTGATGGGACATTGGGAGAGTGCTTGAGTGTCAATGCAGGCTTGCAAAGGAGATGTCTGCCCAGGGGCGAGTAACAGCCAGCAATGGGCCATTGGCAACTATCGCCGCCCAGGCAATGGTCGATCAGCATCATCGCATGAGACTGGGAACAATGGAGGCGGTGGCTTCTTAAGACAAGCCCCAAAGAGTCAAAAGAACAGCCATCTTGAAGCTGGAGCAGGGCACAAAGCTAAAGAGCAGTAGGGTCTGGAAGGATGTCCAGACACAGAAGGAACCAGGACTAAAGCAAAGGGGGTAGTCAGTCCATGGCTAAGTAAGGCAGCTTTGCGCACCCTTTTGGACTTTATTTTCTAATGCACATTCTCTAGGACTCTGAACCAATACTTGTCTTATATTCCTATATAAATCTTTTCTCTAATACAACGTGTCTCTGTGAGTTTACTGGCACCAGATATCAATTGGGGAAGGTCCCGGCCTAAACCAGAGCACCTTGAACTGAACCCAGTCATCTGATGACTTGGGCCCCCACTAAGACACAGGCAACCAGGTTGTGGTTGGTCTAGTGGGGCGTTGGAGGGGGGACAGCCTAGAGAGATGGGGGACCCCGATCACACCTATGTAGAACACATTGCAGTATTCTAGCATTGAGGTGATGAAAGCATGGATGACAGTGGCCAGAACCGAATCAGAAAGAAAAAGTTGCAGCCTCCGCACCAGATGAGGTTGGTGAAAAGTGCTCCTGGCCACCACCACAACCTGACAATCCAGGCAAAGCAAGGGGTCCAGAAGCACTCTGAGGCTTCAAACCTGACTGACCAGAGGGGGCTTGACTCCCATCAACAGGCAGGGCCAGCCCCAGGCATGCCCCACATGTGCAGCCGCACATGGCCCCGCAGTCAGCTGGGGCTCCGCACTTGCCCGGCTGGGCAGCAGGCTGCAGCCAGCTTCTCCCCCAATAAGCTCCCCTCAAAAGTTCTTCTGCCGCCACTCCCTGGCTCGAGACCCCATCCCTCATCTGTCTCTCCCTCCTGGGAGGCTGCAGCAGCAGCAGGGACACCAGATCGGACTGGGATGCTGTTTGTTTACAAACAGCTCCTCCCCATGTGCTGATCAGAAGGTTGCTACCTTGTAAAGAAGGTTTGAGATGGCTCCCAACATTCTCACAAGTGGGTTGTGCATGCATTGCTCACCCTATTCAAATAATAGACCACATGATGGTCTCGAGCTCCTCTAGTATAAAAAGCACTGACTCTCCCCCTCAGAATGACAGTTCCTTCCAACCCTTTCTAGAAATATAAGAAAAGAATTCCATGCGGGGCCGGAAGGGTGGGTGTTGTGAGAATGTTCGGAGCCATCTCAAAGAACCTTCTTTACAAGGTAGCAACCTCCTGTTCGTCGAGTGGCTCCTCATAATATTTGTACATGGCTCCGCTGGGTGGGGAGTCCATGGGCGCGCCAGTGCATGGGCAGGGCATGCACACGGCTACACACGCATCCCCCCTCACCCACCACTCATCCACACCCACATAGTAACCACCGTTTCCCCTGGTTGCTTCTTGCGTGGGGACGAGGGGTGTGTGTGTGTGTGTAAATGGGGATGCGTGTTAGGCAGGTGCGCACGTACCCCCACTCACCATGGGCGTGTGCACCCCGTTGTTCACACGGGGCTCCCCCACCCATGAACACACAGAAATCTGCGTGTTCATGGCTGGGAGAGGGCCGTGTAACAAGGGCCACATTCTCACAACTGTCTTATTTATATGCTATCTTAAGTAGGAATTTAGGATCTAAAGGAATATCTATTCTGTCTTGGAAAATAAATCTGCAGATATGGTTCTGAGATTATTATGGCTGCTATTTCACTAACTCTTCTTAATGAAGTTATTGCCAACAGGGATACTGTCTTTAAACCCGCACCCCATAGCCAGTTCATTTGCACCCCCATATAATCAATTCACGCTGCCCCGGGGGCACAAATTAAATGGTTATGGGTGGGGGCAGTGTGAAGTGATTATATGGGGGTGGGGGTGCAAATGAACTGGTTATGGGGCGGGGGCAGCATGAACTGATTATGGGGGCACAACTGAACTGGTTATATGTCTCTTTTCATGGCATAATGCGCTTAATTAGCTAGCTACATTTTGGGTGTCTGGTGTGTTTGATAGCAGCACCTCTGGACCGGTCGCACCGCATGCGTGCACAAGGCACAGGCGGCATCGGCAGCAAGAAGCAACAGGCCCTGGAGACCAGGCTGTCTAAGCTCACCCCCCTCCTCCAGTAAGGCAGTGGACGCAGTCAGTCTCTCTGTGCTGCCTCACTGCCTGCCCGGCTGCCCCTGCAGTGGAACCACTCCTGGGGAGTGGTGGTAGATGCTCNGGCCATGCTTCTCCATGGTTGCTTGGAGTGGTGGAGAATGGGAATCCTTCCTGTCCAGAGGGAGTAAATGTTATGTAAATTTATATATTTGCATAATTAGGTGGGGTCTAAGTATGCAAATTAGGCCCCCGCACCAAGACTTCCCTCATTACCTCACAAACCCTGGGGCTGGCCTTGACAACAGGTAGTGCTAATGCCCTCCAGGTCACAAGGCCGGCCAACCACCATCACCTCAGTCTTGTTGATTTGAAGCGAATCCAGACTGCAGCCATGCATCAGGTGAGCACAGAGACTCCAGGGCCAGAGTTGGATGAAAATGAAAAGGTAGAGCTGGGTGTCATCAGCATACTAATGGCACTTAACCCCAAACCTCCAAATGATGTCACCCAGCGGCCTCATATACACGTTGAACAAGAGGGGAGACTGAACAGAACCTTGTGGAACCCCAAAGGGGAGGTCCCAAAAGGACAGCGAGCAATAGCTCATCACCACTCTTTGTGACCTCCCTGACAGAAAGGAGTGGAACCACTCAAGAGTAGTCCTGCGCACCCCCGCCAGATCCCACAGTCATGTCAGCCCCACCTCATGATCAACTGTATGAAAGGCCACCAAAAGATCTAACAAGATCAACAGGGTGCAATTCCCCATCAATATCCAAGCACAGGTGATCACCCAAGGTCACAAGCGCTTTCTGTGTCATACCCAGAACAAACACCAGGACAATAGCTAGCTGGGAAGTCAGCATCCAAAGATGGCTTTTACATTGTCCAGGAGATTAACTAGAATACCTCACCTCATCATACACCTAGCTTGGCTCATGTTAGTTTCTCACTGAAAAAACGGATTAGGAAGAATATAAACCTAAACTACCGAAAAACCAAACGCAACTGCTATTTGAGCCGATATATTGAATGAAGCCAATTGTGATGGATGATGCATCAGAAACAAACTGCAAGTTAAGAACCGCGCATATTCTGGCTACGGGGGGAGGAGGGGGAGAGATACTCAGCCAGAATATGCGTGGGGATCGGCTGGTCTGAAAGCCTCCCTGCACGGCTTTGCTGGCAGACATGCACATGGATGCAGAGCAGGAAATCGAGCTCCGCATCCCTGTGCATGTCTGCCGGCAAAGCCGCGTGGGGAGGACTTTCAGACAGGCTGATCCCTGCGCATATTCTGGCTATGCATTCCCCCCCCCCCGCCCAGTCAGAATATGCACTGGGGGTGGGGTGGGAGGGGGAAATGTCTGAAAGTGGCCTACGTTCCTTTGCTTTGATTAAATAGGCAAAACCAGCAACACACAAAGTGCTGTCAAATGTACAGAGCCAAAAGCTTGTTCTTAAATGACATCATTCATCTATAGGACAAGTTCATGCAACACACAGCTTATCCAAAGGGTATTTTAACAGACCCTGGGTAAGTTATGTCAGGGTTAGGGCTTGGGTGTCCACATCCACTTGGGGATTACCACCTGTGAGAGCAGTCATACAAATAGTTAAACAGGTACTTGCTTTGGAATAGTGTATAGTATAGTACTTTGTTATGGCTGCCTTGGGTAAACAAAAACAATTTAGGACCAATGGGATAGAGATATTTTTTTAAAGACAAAAATGGTACTTCAAGACCTCACTTTCAGTGAAAGTCAATGAGAATTAGGCTCCTAAAGAAATACTACCCTGTCTTCAAGAAATTCAGCCTTTCCAGGTTCTCCTATATTTTATTACTACTACTTATTTATATACTGATTTCAGTGTTCAAAGTGCTTTATAATCCTCATCTAGCTCACCCTCACAATGACTCTGTGAGCTAGGTCATTATTATTCCCATTTTACAGATGGAGAGCTGAATTGGAGGTAGCGACTTGCCGAAAGCCACCCAGTAAGTTTACAGCCAAGGATAGGAGAGCGGTCTTCCAGGTCCAAGTACATCACCTTATCCACTAGGCTAAGCTGGCTTGCCACAAGCACTTGCATTCTACTAACCTCCCTCAGAAAGAGGAATGAAGGGGGAAAAAATGGTCACCAGGTCACACACTTCACAACCCATCTAAGTGTCATTCATTCATTCAATCAATTTTTACCCTGCCCTTCCCAGTAAGGCTCAGGGTGGCTTACAAAACACATAACATGTAAAAGCAACTAATCTCCCACACCCACCAACCCTCTCCGTAATCCCTCCACCCAGCCTATCCCTGTCTGCCAAACAAAAAGGTCTTTCATCTTTTCCAGAAGATGAGCAGGCTCAGGCAGAGGCAGACCCCCAAGGGGAGGGAGGTCCATAATTGTGGGGGCAGCCAGAGAATACCTCTCTGCATTCCCTTGTTGTAAAAACATCAGGGGCAGCTGGTACGCAAAAGAGGGTGCCCCTGGCTGACCTCAGAGGCTGTGACGGAACAAAAGGAAGAGGCTGTCTTTCAGATACTTGGGCTCAAAAGCCATTTAGGGCTTTATACACCAAAACCAGCACCTTGAATCGTGCCTGGAAAGCTACTGGCAGCCAATGCAGACTCTGGAACACTGGTGTCGTGTGCTCCCAGTGACCTACCCCCAACAGGCCACTGTGTTCTGCACCAACTGCAGCTTTAGAACAGTTCACAGCATTTAACAGAGTTAAACAGTTAACGTAGCATTTTCCACTTCCTCTGTATTTTTAGTCTTGTCCTTGACCTTCTAAAAGAATAACCTCTTTGCTCCCTTCAGTAATGCTCAGTGCCTAGTCTAATCTGTTCTCCTTAGTCAATCTGTAAAAATTAGGAACAAGTGCAAGTCTTGAGAGTTGCCCATTTCTTGAAAATCTCCTCTGTGTGTGTGTGTTTTTAATTTTTTTTTATTTTAGCAAAAGGCTCTCTGCAACCCTCATATTTTTCTTCTACTAACCTGATCCTGGAAACTTGGTTAAAACAGTTCCCATTTGAGGGAAGTCATCGATTCCTGTGAACTACTCAAAAAAGTTCTTAATTGGCCTCTCACGTTCTTCTCCTGCAGCCTCTCTCTTAGAGGTCCAAAACAACCTTTGCAAAAAGGGTAAGTGCTTGTCTTAAAATATTGTGGTTTCTACTTTTGTGCACAATACACACAATTACTTATGCTAAACCTCCTAATCAACCCCAGGGGACGATCATTCTTCCGTTCCACATTAAAGGGACACAATTCTAGCACTTTTGCCCCTTTCTGGATCGTGGCCAAGCTAACCACGGTTCTCGACCTCCGGCCGGCCGGAGGTCCAGAACTGTGGTAGGTTTGACCCCCCACCAGAGATTCACTATGGTGAACATCTAGCGGGGGGGTCAAACAGATGTTCACGAAAACGCTGCCACCACAGGGGATCCACTGTGACGAAAAGCGTTTTCGTAACGTTTGAAATTACCCTTTATGTTTTTGAGACACACATCTTTAAAAACATTTTTTTTAAAAAAATCATAATATTTTCAACATTTTTCGGTATGGCTCTGGAATAGAATCAAAACACTGTTTCAGGTTTTGTTTTCTTTTCATAGATAAGCTGCACCACTATTTCCGTTCCTTTAACTGAGAGCTATTAAAGCAGCCCAATCACGAATAGAACTTGGAAGAAAAAAAATTATCTTGTGACCCAGAGGGTTTTCAGTAATCTTTACTTCAGTAAAAGTACATTTAGTGTTTTTATGCAATTTTGCAGCAATTTAAACTTGGATTCTCTTTCTAGGCCCAAAATATCTAGTTTTATTTCCTTCACCATGAAACCACTTTGAATGAATTCTTTAATGGAAGCACAATGCATTTTATATATGTAGGTTTTAATAGTAGTACATGTATACTCCAAAGTCAACCAGGAACATCCTCTTGCCGTTACCACCTACCTGCCAAGTTTCTACAACAAGGGCACACAGCTGGAGATTTGTCTAAGCCAAAGCCTGCTCATCTTCTGGAAGTGATACCTTTTTGTTTGGCCAGGCGTTTGGCAAACGGGGATAGGATTGCACAGGTGGGGGAGCATGTGGTTTGGGGGTTGAGTAGCATTTTTAGGAGATTTTTAAATATACAACTATGTGCTTTTATATGTTGTAAACTGCCCTGAGAGGCTGTGGGCAGGGTATAAATTTGAGTAAATTCAAAAATAAATAAATGCATACATGGAAGTGCGCTAATTTGTATTTATTTGTCCCAACGTTTTTACAATAGCATTTTCACTTTTAAATCAGCTTAATTTCAGTATGCGTTCTAAGCACGTTACCCTAAGAATTAACGACATTCAGAGAAAGATGAAAAGGATATAACAATCTCATTTTAAAGAAATGATTCCACACTCCACAAAAACGTATTCAGCTTACCCGGCTTCGCTGAGATAGAGGAAGTCCCAATGCTGAGCCATTGTCTACATCTCCCATAAGGAAGTCTGAAACCCTGTCACAAAACAGAGAAAATAAACTGTTTTGTTGCTTTGTTATGTATGAACAGAGTATGTACAGAACATTCATGGCAGAAAGCCAAATGCTAGTGTTAAACATGCGCACACAAGCTTTATTTCCTTATCCAATTCCTGAATATATTCATTTTTAGCCAGCAATCAGGGCAACAGAATTACTACATTGAAACCATGCAGGATACAATTTACTGAAAGCTAAACCACCATGTCAAACCAGATATGGCAGGGCTCCGCTTTATAGGGATGCTGGGTCTTTAAGGGACTTGGCACCGGCAAGGGTCGTTGGTGCGAACAGGCGCAGGCGCTACGTGGAACAAACAACAGTGCCTGATGCCTTGTACCTGAGCTTGGGCAAGGCTGAGCAACCCCAAAGGTTAAATGCCTGACCAAGTCACAGTGCTGGAGAAGCCTGCGAGGAGGCAGGAGCGGACTGAGAGCACTGCCTCAGAGACGGTACAAAAGAGAGACAAACCCTGCTCAATGGGTCCTGCCTGAGGTGAAGGGCTTACCAGGTTGCAGGAGAGGTTGGTACCACGCCTGCAAAGCGGTGAGCTGCTCAGAATCGGCCCAAAAGACGGTGTGACAGAGTGACCCGAGACAGAGAGGTTAACCTTGTCTGAGGAGGAACTGTGCCTGACCAGAGGGTTGGAGCCGAGAAGCCCAAAGCCTCCAAGTCTGAAATCTGGGACTTTATACCTGATGGGACATTGTATATGGAACAACATTGGTGGAGAACTGTATATATTGTAAATAAAGACAATCTGGAGCAAGAATTCCCCTTAAACATGACTGTTTGGCCCAGATCCTGAAGAGACTTACCCCGGGCTTGACGATACTCTGTTACACCAGGGTTTAGACTGCAGACTTCAAACCACCTACTCTGGAATAGTGCCCTTTACTCCAGAGTAAAGTGACTTCAGGACTGCATCCTAGGGATATTTTTACATTCACACTATTGAGTTATTCAGCTCCTTAGATTCCTGTAAGCTAACACCTTGGCCACTTACACGTTTCCAAAGGTGAATGCCAACGTGTCAATCGATGAAAATATTTCACCGAAGAGTTCTCTCTTGTTCTCTTCATTAACTTCCTTGAAGTTTACAGCTGGGAGGAGGAAGAGAAAGAAAATAAGAAAAAGGTTATCCTGCACAAATATAAAGGGTAATTTTACATTTTATGAAATTATATTTTGAGAAATGTTTATTCAAAATAGAATTGGGTCATACTGGTAAACATCTCGGTTCAGGACAAACAGATGAGCGCAATAAACCAGATGCTTTACTAAGTGGAAATAAACCATCTTTATATACAAGATGATTTATTCTTCAAGAGCTCTTGAAGTTCTTTTTGGAAAGAGGAATGGCATGAGAAACAAAGAGATCACATAAGCAGGGACTAAAACTTATGACTATAGCGTCTCTATCCCCCAACCCCAGACTTGTCACATAAACCCAAGTACAGCTCACCTAAACAGATTCCATTCAAAAATATTCTCTTTGTATTGAGAAATTAACACCTCAATTAAGCTGCACCAAACTGCTCTGTAAGAAGCAGGGTGCGGGGGTAGAAAAATAGCAAAATAAATATTACCAGATCAGTGCAGAGAAACATCATTGTGTCTAACAGATACCTTCATGGACTAGTCATCCCAGAACTAATGAATCGGCCAACCACCATTAGTTTCATTTTGCCTGCTGGTGGGGAGGGGGACAGATTATTTCTGCCACTCACCCTCCCTACCCCCACCCTGCACACTTTAAACATTATACAAGCACACCAGGCACAGACTTAATTCTTGTTCACATGGCAGATTTGCTCATTACCAATTGCCCTGCACTCACGGTTTTGACTTTGCTACAGAGCAAACTGGCAGTTGCACCCTGCGTTCCTTGCACTGGCTGTTTGCAGAGCAACAGATTGAATTTAAGATTGTGCTGGTTTAGGGCTCTGATCAGTATAGGCACTGGCTACATCCCAGACCTGCTCCCAGAGCCTCACACTGATGGCTATCTGTGCTCAGAAACCACCCACTGTTTGCGGATCCCACCTTCAGCTGGTGGGCGACTAGGCCTTTGCTTTGTTCACTTCCTCTGGATGTCCATCTCAGTTCCTCCCTCACCTTAAAAAATTTATTTTTATTTATTTAGTGGCATTTTATGCCGCACCCTCATGCGCAACAGCAGCTCGGGGCGGCTCACAACATTTTAAAATCACAATAAAATCAACAATTAAAGTTACAACTAAATAGCACCTGAAAACTTAATTTGTTCCCCAGGTGCTTTTAGGATCCACTGCTGGTTCCCCTTAATGTGTTTTCTCTTCCCTCTTTACCTTTCCCATTTTAACTGTTTTAAAGTACATTCGTGTTTTAAATGGATTTAATATTGTTTCTTATATTATGCTGTAAAGCACTCCAAGTGCCATGTGGTGGTGTGGCATTATAGAAATTAAAAATATTTTTTGCCTTGTAGCGAGGAGCTCAGGAATTCAACCCGTTTATTTACATATATAATAATAATAATAATAATAAGTTTATTTGTTTAGCCGTATTGGCCATAACAATATATACCAACCAGCACAATAAAACAAACAAAATACATACATAAAGACAAAACACAACCAAATAAAATCCAAATCCTCCTCATTTACAAGAAACGAAAGTCATAATAAAATCATCAGAATTCACTCACACTACCATTCCCCAAACCTACTCTCCTACCTCTCCTTAATAATATAAACACCAAATAAAAATTGTGCGACCTTTTCAATAGTTTCTTTACATGAGTCTTGCAATAGCTTCAACATCATGGCCTCACCCGGGCCCCCCACCATTTCCCTCACCACGGGCATTATTAATTTTTGCCGTAAATCCTTATAGAATGGGCACTACAGACAAATATGAGTCAATGACTCAATCTGGTTCAGGGGGCAAAAACACAGCCGCTCAGCCAAAGGAATTCCACCATACCTCCCCGATGTAAGAGCAGAAGGGAAATAGTTAACCCTGGCCAACAATAGGAGCCTCCTCTTGAGTGTCGGTAACCCACAATCCAAATAGACCCTTGACTGGCCAGTTTCTCTTAACAAGTCCTTCTGCGAACCATAGGTAGAGCTGGCACTTATAACTGCCCTCAACCCGTTTATGCTGGTATTCAATGGGCTTCCCCTGTTGGTCAGAGTTCATGGGATGGCAGCATAAACACGGAACAGTATGCACATTTCATGTTGCTTCACATTGGGATCATGTTGCACAGAATATCACCTGGTTGGTTTCTTCCATGTTAACGTAACATGTAGAACCAGAGTACGTGGTGCCTGTTCCTCTCAAAGGCCCCTGAGCAGGTGGTGTGGTGATCGAGGATGGAAGGGTCCCATGCTTGGGATTGCTGCTGATTAATGTGAGGTTGGTTGTATTAGAGAGACCAGGCTGGATACTGAGTCGGGGCCAATTTTGGCTGACCTTGTTCCAGCTGGGTACTCTGTACAGCATCAGCCCCGGTCAGAGAAATGGGGGGTGTAGCCATTATCTTTAAAGATACTTGGTCTGTGAGGAGATATCCAGTGCAGACAATCTCTGGTATAGAGGTCGTCCATCTTGTGATTGATTTGGCTGGAGACAGATTAGGGCTGTTACAGGTATACCATGCACCTACCTGTACAGCAGCATCCCTGCACACGCTAGCTCAATTGGTGTCTGAGGTGGTCTTGCAATCTCCAAGGGCTTTGGTCCTGGGGGATTTCAATATCCACACTGACACTAATCTTGGGGGAGCGGAGCGTGAGTTCATGGCCGTCATGACAACCATGGGACTGTCTCAGAAGGTTGTCGGCTTGACACATAACGGAGGACATACCCTCAATTTGATGTTCTGCACTGGCCTTGAGGTGGGGGACCCGTTAACAGTACCCTTGTCATGGTCGGATCATTATCTCCTGCAGGCCAGTCTCCTGGTACATGTCTGCCCCCGAAGGGGTGTGGAACCAGTTCGGTTGGTTCGCCCCCGGAGACTTATGGAGCCAGAGAGATTCCGGAATGCTCTAGGAGAATTACCTCCCAACTCGATGACGGTTCGCTCGATGACCTCGTAGCTTTTTGGAACATCTTGCTGACAGAGGCCATTGACTGAACGGCTCCCAGGTGTCCACTTTCTGGATGTCAACAATGCAGATCCCCTTGGTTTACAGAGAATCTGTGGCGGATGAAGCAGAAGGGGCGGCAGTTGGAGCAATGGTGGTGCTGTACTTGTACAGTCAACCGATTGCAGTATAAAGCTAATTTAAAAGCCTATGCTGTTGCTGTGCAGACAGCAAAGGAGGAATTCTTTGTTACCCTCATTGCATCTGTGAAGTCACGTCCAGCTGAGCCTTTCTAGGTGGTGCAGAGGCTGGTCAGTCCGGTCTCTCTGCCTAGAACTGGAATCTTCCAGTGCCCGCTGTAACATGTTTGTTGACTTTTTCGTGGATAAAATTGCTTGGATTCATCACCGTTTCGACACTACATTTACAGCAGTGAGTGAACTTGAGGTTATAGAACCCCGTCTGGTTCGATTTTGTGTGATGAATTTCAGTGGGTGTCGTCTGCTGATGCGGCGGACGTCGTTGGGGCAGTTAGAGCCACCTGTTGTGAATTAGAACCATGCCCGTCCTGGCTGGTTAAGGCTTGCTGGGAAATGTTAGGGCCATTGCTGGCTGGGGTTGCGAATGCCTCCTTTAGGGAGAGCAGAGTACCGAACCCCCTTGAAGCAGTGGTGCGGCCTCTGCTCAAGAAGCCTTCCACACTTCCATGTCTTCCCTGCTCCCCTAAGCGCCTTCGTCCCTTCTCACTTGCTGCCCCCCATGCCTGGAACTCCCTCCCTGTCCACATCCGCCTTGCCCCTTCCCTTCATACCTTCAAATCTCTCCTTAAAACCCTTAAAACTCACCTCTTTCGCTCTGCTCTGTCTGACTCTATATCCTGCTGAGCCACTATTTCCTATACCTATGGTCTGTTTACCCTTATCCTTGTAACATGGACCTGCCTGCTGTCATTCTCATCATAACCAAGCCAAGTACGTGCACTTGAGACCTCGCATCTTCATGAAAGTTAGACTCCTTGTCTCTCTCTCTGTGCCCCTTCCTATGTCTCTCAGATTGTAAGCCCTAGGGGCAGGGACCGTGTCTATTTTATTACTTTGTAAAGTGCCAGGTACACTGCTGGCGCTATATAAATGTTCGTTAATAATAATAATAAAAGAAGCCATCTCTTGACATTGACTCCCCTGCCAGCTATCGGCCAGTCTCTAACCTTCCCTTTTTAGGGAAGGTTATTGAACAGGTGGTGGCTCAGCAGCTTTAGGGGCATCTGGATCAGATCAGTTTTCTGGATCCTTCGCAGTCCAGCTTTTGTCCTTGGTTTGGCACTGAGACTGCGCTTGTGGCTTTGGTCGACGACCTGCGCCATGAATTTGATCAGGGCAGATCATCTCTTTTGATCTTATTAGATCTGTTGGCAGCATTTGATACCATTGACCATGAGATGTTGGTGGCTCCTCTGCGGGACCAGGCCAAGGTGGGAGGAGCTGTTCTTGAATGGTTCCGCTCATTCCTGGCCGGGAGAACTTAGCGGATGGTCATAGGGGAACATTCATCATCTCCCCGGGACCTCACGTCTGGAGTCCAACAGGGTTCTATTCTTTCCCCTCTCCTGTTCAATGTGTACATGCAGCCATTAGGTGAGGTAGTGAGAAGGTTTGGCGTACGTTGTGATCAGTACGCCGACGATAAACAACTTTACTTCTCCTTTTCTGCAGACCCAGACCTGTCAGTCTGGCGGCTGTGGGGGATAGGATGAGGGCGAGCCGTCTGAGATTGAATCCTGACAAGCTGGAGGTGATGCTGCTAGGAAAGGCTGAAGGAGTGGTGGCTCCTGTTGTTGATGGGGTCTGCCCCCCTTTAGCCACCAAGGTTCGTAGTCTGGGGGGTGCTTCTTGATTCACAGCTCTGCCTGGATTCCCAGGTGGCAGGGATCATCTTTCGCCAGCTACATCTGGTGCTATGGCTATATGTTTCAGACTCTGACCTGGCCACCATCATCCATGCCTTCATCACCTCGAGATTGGACTACTGCAATGCACTCTACGTGCGGTTATTCCTGGTAACAGTTCTGAGACTGCAGCTGGTTCAGAATGCGGCAACCTGTACTTTTTTTTTTAAAATGTAATTTTATTGTTTTATCTTAGAAAAATTTACAAATAAATTTTTAACAATATTGGTATTATCTCTTAATACCATGCAATACAAGGTGTTACATTCATATCAAATCCTTTATGACATACGTTTGTCTCAGAAATAGCAATCGAATAGTATTGTTTTATCACTCTGGAGAAATTCTTCGTTTTCAATTGCTGCAATGATGTTGTACCATGTTGCTTCTAAGTCCTCTTTCTTGTTCTTTAACTCTGCCATCAGCTTTTCCATGGTAAACAAATACCAGAGCCAACTTATCCATTCCTGAAGTGGCAACGGTCCCTCTGTTTTCCAATGCCTAGTGATTATGTTAAGTGCAGCCAGGCACAAGATTTTGGATGAATCTTGATGCAATTTTAGAGTCTTGCTGGCTGGGTAAATTCCTAATATAGCAATTTCAGGTTTGAAAGGCACTAAGGTTCCGTTCATCTTACTGAGGAATGTCCATACTTGGCTCCAGAAAGCTTGAATGTAAGTACATCCCCAAAGACAATGTTTGAGGGTGCCGTTGTCCACGGCCCTTCCAACAAAGTACGCTGCCATGTTTTTTTTCCCATATTTCAACTGTGAAGGTGTTATATAGTATCTAGTGGTTGCCTTTAATTGTGTCTCTCTAACTTTGAGAGCGGATGCACAATAGTGCATATGCCTCCACATCGTTATGACCTCACTTTCTGTGAAATTTTTATTTAACTCCCTTTCCCATTTGGCTATATAAGAATGCTGTATAGGATATAAAAACAACTTCAGTTCTTTGTATATACTGGACAATTCACCCCGTGCTCCTGTCACGTTAAATATCACCGCTTCAATTACCTCAGGTTTTCTACCAAGACTATTGGCCAGGCCGGGGTCAAGAATACGCTCTTCAGTTGCAGGTACTGGAAAACATCAATTTTGTCCTGAATTTCTGCCTCCAAAACCTGAAGGGACTTAAATTTACCTTTACTAAAAAGCTGGTATTGATCCCCTTTTTTTGCAGTTCTTTAATTAATTTGGTGTCAGTTTCTCTCTCCCAAACACAAATCCCAGGGGTGGCTGGTGGTTTTTGAGGTTGGAGGGACAGTAAGGCCGGTGGGCTACAGTGGGCGGAGCCAGGGCAACGGTAGGCGGAGCCAGGGCAACAGTAGACGGAGCCAGGGCAACAGTAGGCGGCATAACCCAGCAGCAAGGAGTTCCAAGGGTTATTACATTACTTAATCAAGCAATTCCAGTTAGGTTAGGCAGGTTATAATCACCTCCTCTGCCAGGTTTAAAAGCAGGCAGACAGCCTTAAACCTCACTTACAAGCAGTTTTAGCAAAGAC
>QEPC01003743.1:520336-569441 GCA_003113815.1 Sphenodon punctatus | reverse complement strand
GAGGCGAGGAAGTGATCAGAATTAGGGCAGGGGTCATAGGAGAGGTCAGCAAGAGAACAGTTTCGTGAGAAGATGAGGTCGAGGGAGTGGCCGTCAGTATGAGTGGGAGAGTCGCTCCAGAGTCAGAGATCGAAGGAGGTGGTCAGAGAGAGAAAGCGGGAGATAGAGGGGATGGAAGGTGTGTCGACGTGAATGCTGAAATCACCAAGAATGAGAGTGGGGATGTCATCGGAGAGGAAGAAGGTGAGCCACAATTCAAAGTCTGGGAGAAAAGAGGAGAGGGACCCTGGGGGGCGGTAAATTACAGCAACATGAAGGTGTGGAGGGGAGTATAAGCGCACAGAGTGGGCCTCAAAAGAAGGGAAGGAGAGGGAGGGAGGAGGGGAAAGGGTTTTGAATTGGCAGTGCTTGGCAAGGAGGAAACCCACGCCACCTCCCTGGCCCTCAGGGCGGGGTCAGTGAGAGAACGAAATAGCTTCTAGATTTCATGGTTGCAAAGAAAAAAAACTTAAAAAACCCCCCAAACAACCCAAAAACCCAAGCATACCAGACACAAAGATGTCTACCTGAATTTGCAGATATCCTAAAGCAATAGGACCTGAGAAGCATGAGGTCCATTAATCTCAGTAGGAGGTTAACTCGAGATGCATCTGCTCTGGGCAGCCCAGGCAGTAAGTACGAATCTCCTTTAAAGAAGAGCGGGAGGTGGAGGTGGGTGGGAGGCAATGTCCTGACGGATCTTGTCGATCTTTGAGGTGAAGAATGACGCAAGATCCTGAGCAGCAAGGGAAGAGGGCGGAGGAGGGCAGGGGGAGGCTGTCCCCTGAAAAAACCTGAAAATTATGCAATTAATTTCTTCCCTAGCCCCTTCCTCATTTTGGATTGTTAGATTTCTCCCAACCCTTTACTCTCCATCCCCACCACTTTGTTCCTGTAGTTCTCAATCCAATTGTCTGAAGGCAATAGTTCAGTTAGTAGTAGCCATCACGGAATTGCTAAGAACAAAAGTTAAAATAACTTTCTACTTTTCAGGTAACCAACTTAATGGATAAGGGTGATACAGTAGAAGACACACCTAGACTTTAAGGCATGACATGGTTTCACGTGACGTTCTCAAAAGTAAACCAGGAAAATGACTCAATGGAATTATTGTGGAGGTAGATACTCATCTAGATGAAAAACCATACTCCAAGTAGCTATGAATGGATCGCTGTCAAGGTGGGAGGAGATAGCAAGTGAGGCCCTGCTTGGCTCTCTGCTAGTCTCAACACTCTTCATTATTTTTACTAAAGGATTTATAAAAGAAGTCGATCTTATTAAGTTCACAAATAAAATGGGGGGGGGGGGAATTGCAAACACTTTGGAGAACAGGATTAAAATTCAAAGTGACTAATAAAGTTTGAGAACAGCTCTAATCAACAAGGTTAAATCCAATAATGATAAACAAAGTTCAGGCATAGGAAAGAAAAATCCAATATAAAATGAGGGATAACCAACAAAGCAAGTGTGCTGTTGAGAAGGATCTGGGACCTATAGTGTATTATGAAATAAGTCAGTGGGTGTTTTTAAACGAGCAAACCTCGAGGAGGGGGGTCTGTGGCTGCTGACTGGCACAGCTGCGGAGCACCCATGCATGCGGACTGATTGGAGAGTGACTTTAACGGGGGGCTCCAAGGTAGGCTTGCCATACCTCCCCTTTAATCCAGGATGCTTATGAAAAATACATGGTGCAGTGATGTATTGGAACCAATGCAGCCCTGCACCATGTATTTTTCATAAGAATCCTGGATTAAAGGGGAGGTATGGTAACCCTACTCCCAGGGTCGCCACCATGCCCATTTCAGGCAACATCCATGCACTCCCACCACCATGGACAAGCCCTGCAAACAACTCATATGGGCAACTGTTCTTCCTTCCCTCGACTGGCAACAACCCCAACCGCAAGCCCCGCACAACTGCTCACCCTCTGGAATGACACACTGCCGCTGGCACCATGGAAACATGAAGTCGCAGCAGCCAGTAACCCCTTCCTGCCCAGGAGGAAGGTGCTGCAGCTACTGGCAGCCTGGGCAACAACAGAGGCGCATACTAAGTGGGACATGCAGAAGTTGCTGTCCGAGCTGCTGTCCTCCTTGGTGTTGGCTCTTCTCTTGCGCATCACAAGAGGGGTTTGTTGTGCTCTGAACCAACATAGTGGTGTATTTTGTGTGCACATCCTTTAAGAGATCCCCAGAGAGCTCCCAGCAGGGCTGTGGGTGGGACCAGGGAGGCGGTCAGCCCCAATTCTGTCTGCTGTGAGGGTGGACACCACAGTTCATATGGGCAGGGGGTGCGTGGGTGCCTGTCGCCAAGCACTTTTGGCTTCCTCCGTACAGTGCACTCTGGATTTTACGGTAGTACTCCGTACGCAGCAATAAGTGGGTGCTGCATGGGTCACAGGAGCCTGCAACCCCCCACATCACCGTCACACGGATGTTGAGAGGAGTGGTTGACGAGTGGCCATGCATGGTAGCATTTTGTTTAAAAATACCCAATGTAATGCTGTTGCAAAGAAGGCAAATGTCATTCTGGGATGCATTAATACATGCACTGTAGGTAAAATATAAGCCATCCGAGTACTGATCTACTTGTCACTAACTAGACCTCTGCTGGAATAGTGTTCAGTTTGGGGAACTAAGAATGATGTACTCTTAACTGGAGACAGTCCAGGAGAGCAACAAAGGCAAATGGGCTAGAAAGTAAGGCCATACAAGGAAAGCTGGGGGGGGGGAGGGGGACCTGAGCATGTCTGCTCTTGAGAAACTATGTGGGTGAGAGGGCAGAATAACCACTTGCAAATGCGTCAAACTTAGTTCTGAGGAACAAAAAGGAGGAGACCTTAGCCACTGAGGGTGGAACCAGACGCACTGGACTTCAGATGCAGAATGAAAGACAAAGTTAAAATATTTGGAAAAATTCTCTGGTATCATGAATATTTGGACACATTCTCAAGGGAGGTTCTGGAATTTCTATCATTGGAAATATACAAAAATAGATTAGATAAGCTTCTGTCAGAGAATGCTTAGGTATAATTTGTGCAGATGCAGTGCCAGCGGATTCACTAGAGAACTTCTGGAGCCATACAACCGTCATCCATACAATTCCATGAGTCCATCTTTCTCTTATAACTTTAGATTCCAACATCTTAATTTTACTGCGCCTTTATTTCTCCCCCCATATTAGACAACACTTACTGGTTACATTAATATGGGAAAATAAGAGAATAAAGCTACTGGCAGACTCGAAATATGAAACTAAGATACTCAAATAAAAAACCTATTCAAAGTCCTTTTTCTTCTAACTTCCTGTATACTTAAAAGTTGCACTACTTCCGCCAAGACAGTCACAGCATCAATAGCAGCAAGTTCCATGTGTTAGTGGTATTTGCTAGATCTGAGGTCTGGTGTGTTTACAAGCCAGTGAAAAGTGACAGACTTCCAGTCTGTTGGTATTGCCAGTTGCAATGTATTTCCTTTGTAGCAATAAGCACCCATCTGTGCAAAATTTGTAGGGGGAAAAAAAAAAAGTAGTTACTCTATGGTATTACGCAAGGTCCCTATTGCTTTCAAAGCTATTAACTTCTACAAGTTTCTTCCACAAATGCTGCAAAAATGGCTCTTTTAACACTTGAGGAATGCAGATTCGAGAGACTACCCTAGACTACATAATGCTGGCAAAATAATTCAGAAAATAGAACAGAGCTAAACAGAAAATTTTCCCCATTCAGCAAAGACTAAGGTTTAGAAAAAAGAGACAATTTACTGAAAGTGTAGGTTCTTTCACTCAGAGCAACTAGAATTGTAGGTCAAATATTTTATGCATAACTCATGCACATGTGACATTTAAACTCAAAGACTCAAGAGGTAGTGAGAGGTATGAACCAACCGTAAACAATTTTAAAAGAAGTTCTTTTGATATTCAAAAAGTATACTAGTTACGTCTAGTTAAAAGGTATAAACAGGGCCTGATTCTCCTGTGGATTTTTTTTTTTTAAAAAAATTCTGAGAGAGTCTGGGAGGCTTGAGGCCTGATTCTGCACCGGGTGAAGCTGCCACGGCTCGCCTCCCTTCCCATCTCATTCCCTTTTTCATTAGCAATCTCAAATCCATGACCTGGGCAAGCAAGACCCTACTTAGGTTAATCTAACACAGGGATGAGAAAACATTTCCTCTTCCAAGGGCCATTTGGCAAGTCAGCACACGCTCCAATGGGGCGTACAGAAACTGGGGCCAGGGGTACATCAGGGATGCACTCAGGAGAAGGAGCTCATGGATCTGCCCTCTATCCTTGTGTGCATTGCCCTGATCTCTGCTCCCTTATCCTGAGCTTAGTCTTTCAGTGCTTGAGGGTAGGAACTGGATCCAGGAACTGAAAAGAAGCTAAATAAATCTGGCCCCATGGCACCTCACCCCTGATCCAACAGGTTATGGCTGCTACTAACACCTCATGTGCCCAGTGGGGTGGGTGTGGGGAAACAGTGAAGACTGGATGATGTGATGGAACCTCTTTGCTTTAGGTCCAACTTTTTTTTTTCCTCCCTTAAAAAGAATGTTGATAAGCTTTACTTTCATAACTCTACATTACACAACATACGATTGTTTTGCAGTGTGGTTTCTTTTCCCCACCTAAAATATGATGCAATCTCTCAATTACTCCAATTTGCTGATAGAAGTCTGTACATCTAGTTTCAAACTATACATGATCTGAATGGGCTAACAGCATACATACCTATCGCTAAAAAATAAATAAATCAGCAGCTAGTAAGTCCATTTCTAGTACAGATGTACTATTTACACGCAGCAAAGTCACAAACAAGGACTTGTAACATTTTAAAAACCCCAAACAATTAGCTTGCAGGGTGGATAAAAAGCAATGATTTTAAAAAAATAATCAGATTTTTTAAAATGTAAATCAGTTTTAAAATTTAAGATGCTTTTTAAAAAAAATAATAAAAAAAATATACATAGATATTTAATTTATGATATGCTAAAGTTCAAAAATATAATGGAATAGGGATTATAGCTTCTAATTATATAATATTTAAGAGACTATAGTAATGTAACCTTTTTGGAAAAGCTTTATAAAATAGATCACAACAGGTCATGGACTGTATTAGGGATCCAGTCTTATGGGGTTCACAAAGGTTCCCCCATAGATGAATAAAGACTAAAGAAAGCCACTCTACCCACTGGGACCCTGTGCTCAGTTTAGAAGATCCCATTAAGCATCTTTGATGGTTTTACTTTCAGTTCTCAAACTGGATTTGTGAATCTCCAGAGAGAACATCCTTGTTAATGGCAGTATATGGAGATGAAGAGATGACAAACTGGATTACCTGACCATCAGCCCAATTGTGCCTCAGGCTCTGCAGGTTTGTGTACACAGAATCAAACCCTTACCTCTCTCTAAAAGTGCAAAATGTCAAGAGTGAGTTGAATTAATAGATATGGGGTTCTCAACCTTTTGCATTAATACACACAGATTAAGTCTCCCAAAGGGAAATTGAGATAATAAATCAGTTCCCCACACTAATTTGACCCCCTGCTTCAGTTCAATTCACTCCATTTGCACCAGTGGTTTATGACTGGAGGCCTCACAGTGTGGAAGGAGTCCCCCAGCCCTGGCATGGTCACAGTGATATCAGTGGTGGCATCATCCCCAGGTAGGCTCTAGCTGGATCAGGCATGCTCATATCAGACTCTGCTCCCCCAGCAGGGGCAGCAATGATGCCAGGACAGCAAGGGTCCTGGTGGGTGGGCTCCAACTGGGGCAGGCAGGCTCTACTTCCTCAACAACGGGGAAGCAAGGGCAGCAGGGACACAAGGCAGGATCCAGCAGTGGCAAGCAGATTCAGGATAGCCTCCAGGCTCTGCTCCCCCAGCACGGCATGAGTCAGTGGCAGGGCACCAGAGGTTGCAATGGTGGCAGGCAATGTTGTGAGTCCTGGGCTCCAAGCTCTGCAGGTTACAGCACTGGTAGCTCTTCGCTGGTGACTTCCAAAAGTGACTCTCTGGGTGGGAAGGAAGCCCTGTTCTTCCACTCCATCCCTTTGCTGCTTAAAGTGGCAGACACAACATGAAGGGGTGGAACCTGTTTTCCCCACTGAGAGCCACTGGCCCATAGCAATTACCTAACGCAGCCAAGGTGAGAGCTGCCACAAATTTATAACTTGGCAGGGACATAAGTATAGTGAAAATAGGTGGGATACATCCCCTGAACTTTCAGAGCAGTGGGGATATGAATGCCCAAGTCCCCTCTCCCCCTTGCCAACTTTTGAGCTTTAGAAATGGAGTTTCCAGGACTTAGGCTGTTTTTAGATGAGCGGCGCATGCTCACGCCAAAAAATCATGCACCTTTGAAAAGCACAGTGGGCGGGGTTTAGACGTGCCTGGATGCGTGTCATTGGCGGTCGCACATTCCTTTAAAGCTGCAGATTCTACGGTTTTAAAGGAACCCCGTTTTGGGAATATTCACTGAAGTGAACTGGAGATGGTTCATTCCCCCCAGGACTTCACAAGTATCTGCATCAGTTAGCTTTGGTAAATAAAATATCCAAAACATAATTCAGTTTTTGGATGTAGCCGCAAAATTAATCTGAAAAAATATCAAAATAATCCCTGCTTTAAAATGTATGGTGTGTACCTTCTAAAAACAAAACCTTACATCTATCTCTTAGTTGTGAATAATATGCATTAAGGTTATATTAAACAAAAAGAATGCACATTTTGTGGAAAATAATTATTTAAATCAAGGCTCCCAGACCAGCGAATTAAATCGACTTGATTTAAATCAAATCCACCCTGTTAGCTTGGCCATTTCCTGCTTGCGTTAAACTAACAATTCAGGTCTTCTCTGACCTGAACAACACTATAATGAAAGGAGAATCAGTGAAGTTAAGGCATTACAGGAACCTCAAATCTCGGGGAGAACTGCAGAGGAGCTTCCAGTTGCTCCATAAGGAGGCAGAAGTCTGCTTGCAGTACTCGTACAGAGCAAGCAGAGGGAGTTCCCTGGTAAAAGAAGATATTCATAGTCAACTGTTCTTTGAAGAAAGGAACTGGGACCAAAATTCAGTGTTCTTGACTAAAATAGCGGCAAGTATTCCATACTGGAGTGAGAGGAGAAGGGAGGGGCAGCAGCATGGTAGAAAGCCTGAGCAGCATACTGTAATTCTTTCCAGGGTCAGGACCACTTCCCTACCCTTCAACTTGAAGGGGATTCTGGAGACAAAACCTTCTCTTCTCTAGTTTATTCACAGTGGGACAACTGACATCAATATCACAGTTCAGGCTTCTCCTTCTGTCAGCAGGTCCTTTCTTTGAGGCAAGCCCATACTGGGGCTCCCAGCATGCACCCCCAATGCACATGCTTCTCAAGATCTCTGTGAGCTTCCAGCTAGCTTCCTTACTGCTGCTAAGGCAAGCCCTGGTGGTGTCCCAGCAGAGCCAGAAGTTCAGCTTTATAAAGAATCCCAGTCATGTGAAAATAATTGGGAGTTACAACAGGTGTGGCTGGGGTGCTGCTCCACAAAAAAACACCACCTACCAAAAGAGTATCAGTGGAGAATGTGGTGTGTGTGGTGGTGGGGGGGCAGGGTGAAGAAGAGAGAGAATCTACGTATCAACAAAAAGAGAAGCTTCCCCAGGACTCCTGATAGATACAAGCAGCATTCTAACCAAGGCAGTAGCTCTCTGGGGACCATTCTAGTTACAAGGGTAGAAAGGGTAACAACAACAGTGGCCTAAAGAGGAGGCACTGCCACCAATGCAGGGGAGCTGGTGCTCTTACAGCTCATCAGAGCAAGGTTATTTCGCAAGTTGTCCAAGTCTAGGGCCAGATGGCAGTGGTTTAAGGGATTTATGGCAGTAAAAGCAAATAGACCATATTGCAAACAGACTAGAACTGAATGGAGTGTTGCAGCATCAAGTGCTAACAACAGGACGTGCCAGCTACATATCTGATGTTGTGTCACCTGATGACTATTACTTCCATTTCCACCAGTAGTTTTTGAATTAGTCGATTTCCATGTAAACATTTATCAAAACATTAGATTCTTTTTACTTAAGATAAAAACAAAGCAAATCTTGTCCATAAGTCAGTATTATTAACCCACTAAAATCGGATACTGCAAAGAGGCTTTTTCAGGTCAGTAAATCTGATGCAATGACAAATGAGTGTCAATTTCAGACGTACACATGTATAACACAGAGTGAAGCAACAGACTCATTCAACAAGCTTCTGAAACTCTGCACACTTTTATAATTTGCTTCCCAAATTACTGTAATACATCTTACTGTATAATAAATACATTTTAAAAATGGGAAAGCAAGCTTCTGGAATATTATGCCTGATTTAGGAAAATTGGCATAATAAAGCCATCTGATGCAGTCTTGTCCATAAAGGTTTTCCTTGTTCCATAGTTAATGCACTCAAGTAAGAGGTCCTGGCATTACCTAATTATAGTTTATTTTTTCCGGAATATAAGCGATTACATTTCCTTACCTTTCACTTTTGCAATGACTGTTCCTGCAGCACTAAGGATGTCAACTGAGTTGAGAGTTTGATGTTTACTTATCACTGCTTTGAGAACACGCAACAACTCTCCCAAACGTTCATGAACAACATGGTGCAGGCAATCTTGATTTTCTGAAAGGAAATTTAAAAAATAAATAAATGGATTTCAGCAATGGCAGTTTGTATCTACAAAACCAGTCTCACTTGACACTAAAGCCTCATAGGATGTAGCCACATGAGATGCCTTGGGGAGGCTACCACACCTTGTGCAGCCAGACCATGCCATGCAGTGCATTGTGTGGCCGGCTGACACCAAATGTCTCCCCTTACCACGTGGCGGGGTGAGCAGCTGGCTGCTACACGCTGTGTCCTCATGAAAAGTCAAAGGACGCATCCCATAGCAGCCTTTAGGGATGGCAGCCCATATACCAGTCTGCTAGCTCCGTAGCACTGCCACGGCACTGCCAGGGTAGGGCCATGTGCCTGCTTGTGTGGCCCGGTGCCTTGGCCCACCCTGGCTGTGGCGGGAGCTCCAATAGCGGCCCAGCTGCCCTACGGCGGGGGAGAGGGAGACCATCTACCCAGTTCCCTGTGCTTGCCTGCCACGGGGCCGCACAGACATCAGGCCCGCAATAGCTCGTCTGGCTGCACTGTTAGTGTCTGCTCACTGAAGCAGGCCGTTATAGCCATATGGAAAGTTTGTGAAGTCACTGTTTGACTTCATTAATAAGTTCTTGGTTAAAGAGTCTGTGTTTGTATTTGCCAGCAATCTGCATTCATTTCAATCTGTGAAGTACTCAATTCCCCTTTTCTGTTTCAGCCGCAAGTATCTGAGTCCAGAAACTTAGGATCATTCAGTAGTTTATATTAGTATTTGGCTGGACCCATGTACAAAGAGGCTTTATGGGCGTGCTGGATATTTTAAAGTTGTAACTGAAATGTGGTTTTATATTTGTATGTTGCCTATAATGTTGCTATTCTTACAATTTTCTATAGTCAAGGCCTGAAGGCTAGTGCAATAAAATTCAATTGAATGTATATAGCAACAGCAATATGCCTGGTGCCGAACACGACTGTAGTCAAGTCCCTGCCCCAAAGGGTTTTACCATCTACAATAACAAGACAGGGAAGAGGTGCATAGGGAGATACAATCATGAAGGAGGAGTTGCAGATACATGTGTTTAGCTTAGTTGCAAGGGCAGGAGGGATATCCTGAAGAATGGCACAGTATTAAAAAAGCACAGATAAGCAATCTATGGAGTGAGGAACAAGGGAAAGCTCGAGAGTAAAGTTAGGTTTTAGGGAGTAATCTGAAAGTTGGGAAGGATGGAGCACAGCATGCGTGTTTGGGGAGTTCCAGGCAGCATGGGGAAAAAAACAAAGATTGTTTAGGGAACAGCAGACTGAGGAGGGGAAGAATGGTGGCAAAGCAGTAGACAAGTTTCTAGAAGAGAATGAAGTGAAATGAGAGCACAATAGAGAGGAGCAAGATCATGAAGAGCCTTGAAGATGAAGACGGGGAGTATGTGCTGGAAATGAAGATGGAGTCAGCGGAGGGAATAGAGGAAAGGCTGAACATGAACAAAGTGGCAAGCAAGGTGAATGACCTTGGCAGCAGTGTTGAACAGAAGAGAAGGTCAAGATGAGAGGAGGAGATTACACTATTCAAAAGTGAAGAGGACTAAAGCATGGGCTCAACCTTGGCAGCTGGAAGACTGGAGTAAGAAACGGCTGAATTTTAGTGATGTTCTGCAGGGAAAAGCGACAGGCTTTAGCCACTGTCTGAATAGGTGTCAAGTAGAAGGAAGAGTCAAAAGATGTATTGCAAGCTGTGTATCTGATGGACAGACTGGATGGCATCACTGACACAAAGAATGAAGGGGGTGGGGGGGGTGGAGTTCAGTCTTGAGGTGAAAATAAACGAGACAACAGCCCGCACTGGGTACTCATCTGCCCGTGTATTAGGTGTTTGCCAGATGTTTGCTAGGAAGTAGAAAACCCCATAGCTAAGAAATGGCATGCATGACTTTTTACACAACAGTATAGGAATTTTTTTCAGATAATGTGCAGTCTAAGCTTGTTTCATGGTTTACTTCGTGTACATGGTACAGGTCAAACCACATGCTCTTCCGCTCTGCTATGGAAGAGAATTTGGTGCACAAAGATTCATATGCAAAGTATGCTTTGCAAGCTGTGGGCAAAAAAACTTTCAGACTGAGCAAAGATTAGTTTATTTGGGTGGTGGGAGGATCTAGTTCAAGCTGACTCACTTGCCTGTTAAAGCAGAAAATAATGGAGACTGTTACTGTGATGTTTGAGATACTGATAGCAAGAGTTAACTATAATGTTACTTAAACAGTAATTTCAAAACATCTTAACAGGATTGGATTGGCTGTGAAAGTTTGTGCCAGTGGGGTTTTTTGGTTGTTTGTTTGTGCCCATGCTTTTTTGGGAGGAAAGGAGGAAAAAAAGCCAACCACCACCTACTCCAAAATTTTGTTGGGAGATCATATGGTGCACTATTGAGATGGAACATCTTTTTGCCAAACGTTTGCTTGTTAAAAAGCCATGCCCTTTTATGAAGAGCCAAAGTATATAAGGGGGGAGGGAAGACTAGCCTTCACTCGTAATATCCATTTTTAAACTCTAGCACACTACTGTGTTTTGGATTTCATGAGCTGAGTCCATGTGAATGGCAAACCTGCTGGTCTTAGTGACTAATAGGGATGTGTGAACACGGTTCGGAAGTTCGGACCGAATATTCAATAGTTCGGTAGACCAAACCGAACTTTCGAACTGAACTCTAATTCGACTGAACTGTTTGGTCAAATCCGAACCAGTTCGGAAGGCCAAAAAACCCGGTTTTGAATGTACGAACTCGGTTCAGAAGTTCGGAATTCGACCGAACTCCAATAGTTCTGTCGACTGAACCGAACTTTCGAAACAAACTCGATTTTCGGATCGAACCGAATTTCCGAACTCTATTCTGTTGGCACATCCCTAGTGACTAAAACTGCCTTGTGTTTGAGTATGCTCTGAACAGGATATGCTGAATGTTTGATAGGTGTGCCACAATGTCACCACCACTTCAACTTTTTGTTTTTTGTAGCACCCTCATTTGATATTTTGTTTGATTATTTATTTGTTTTATTGTTTTTTTTTATGTTTTAAAAAAATTATACTTGTAAGCTGCCTCGAGCTACTGGATGCTGGAAAGGAGAGGTAAAAATATTGTAATAAAATAAAACAAACTTTTCACTTTCTGTTTGAAATACCTCTAATCAGGGTATGAAATTTGCAGGTGCCTGCAAGCCATTGGCACCCAGAAAACTGAGGCTGGCAACTGGTTCAGGGGTGTAGTGAGGCAAGAACAGTTTAATATCAGGATGTTGGCGGGCCATTAGCAGATGGAGGCGGGCGGCTACGAGCACAACTTCAAGATCCATCCCAGCTCCCCCTTTGGAACCAACCCACCAGGATGCCTGTCCTCCTCTCTCACCTCCTCATTTTCCTCTTCACCCTTCTCCCCTTTCCCTCTCACCTGCTTCTTCCCCATCTCCTTTCCCCTCTCCTCCTGCCCCCCACTAAGCCTATCATCTCTCTCCACCCTGTCTCTTATACACATCTAGATGTGTATAAGAGACAGCCTATACCCATGACCTTTTCTTCTCTCGCTTCCTTCACCTTCTCGCCCTTACTGAAACCTGGATCACCCCCACTGACTCTGTAACCCCTGCCACCCTCTCCTATGGAGGTCTCTTCCCCCTTCCACCAGGCCTGGGCTGAAGGCCGGGGTGGTGGCGTAGGCCTCCTCCTTGCCGCTTCCTGCTAGTTCCAACCCCTCCCCCCTCTCTCTCCTTCCCCTCCTTTGAGGCTCACTCCGTACGCCTCTACTCCCCTCTCCACCTCTGTGTTGCTGTTATCTACCACCCACCCCCCGGCTCCCTCTCCTCCTTTCTTTCCGAGTTAAGAGTCCTGGCTCACCCTATTCTTCTCTGATGACATCCCCACACTCATCCTTGGCTACTTCAATATCCATGTTGATACACCCTCTCAGCCTGGTATCGCCCCCTTCCTCTCCCTAGCCTCTTCCTTTAATCTCCACCTCTGGACTAGCTCCCTCACCCACACTGATGGTCACTCTCTTGATCTCATGCTCTCTAGGAACTGTTCTGTCTTCGATCTCTCCTTCGAGCCCCTTCCCATATCTGACCATTTCCTTGCCTTCTTCAACCTTTCCTACTGCTCCCCCTCCTCTTCCCCATCTCCCCCCTTCTGCGATCTGCAGGCCATTGTGCCTCAGGACTTTGCCTCCTCCCTCTCTCCTCTTCTCCCCTCAGTCTTCTCCTCCTCCTCCCCCAATTCTGTCATCTCCACATTCAACTACTCTCTCGCCTCCACCCTTGCCTCTCTCTCCTCCCAGCCAGCTCACTCCCGTAACCCTCGCCCTTCGCTCACCCCTACCATTTGCCATCTCCGCTCCTGCACTCGGGCTGCTGAACGCCTCTGGTGTAAATCCCACTGCCGTGCTGACTTTCTCCACTTAAAATTCTGCCTCTCATCGCTCAGCTCTGCTATCTCCCTCACTAGACAGCAGTACTATGCCTCCCGCATTAAGTGCTGCTCCCGGGACCCTCACCACCTCTTTTCCACCTCCTCCTCCCTTCTCAACCCCCCTGTCTTCCTCCTCCCTCTTCTCTCTCCGCTCAGGATCTTGCTCTCTTTTTCACCTCTAAGATTGACAAGTTCCGCCTGGAAATTGCTTCCAAGTCCTATCCCCCTACCACTCCCCCCCCCTCCTGTCCTCCTTCCCTCCCACCTCCCTTTATTATTAAACATTGAGGAAATCTCCTCCTCCAATCCCTTCATGTGCCCCCTGGACCTCATTCCTTCCTGCCTCCTGACCACCATTGCTTCCACCATTGCCCCTCCCCTCCTGCATATCATCAACCTCTCCCTCTCTACCAGCTCCTTCCCCTCTGCCTTTAAACACACCACTGTCTCCCCCATCCTCAAAAAGTCCACTCTGGATCCCTCTGAACCTTCTAATTACCATCCTGTCTTCCTCCTCCCTTTTGCTTCCAAACTCATTGGACGAGTTGTCTACTCCCGTTGCCTCGACCTCCTCTTCGCCAACTCCTCCCTTGACCTCCAATCTGGCTTCCGCCCCCTTCACTCCACTGAAACTGCTCTTGCTAAGATCACCAACAATCTTCTTGTGGCTAAATCCAACCACCTTTACTCTATTCTTGTCCTCCTCGATCTCTCTGCTGTCTTTGACACTGTTGACCACTCACTCCTGCTTCAAATCGCTTCACTCCCTGGTATTCCGGGACTCTGTCCTCGACTGGTTCTCCTCCTACCTTTCTGACCGCTCCATCAATGTTTCTCTTCCTAACTCCTCCCCCTCCTCCCTACCCCTCTTGGTCGGGGTTCCCCAAGGCTCTATCCTTGGCCCTCTCCTCTTCTTTATCTACACCCAGTCCCTAGGCAAACTCATTGCTTCCCATGGTTTCCAATACCACCTATACGCTGATGACACTCAACTATCTCTCTCCACTCCTTCCCTCTTCCCCCACTGTCCTAGCTCATCTCACCAACTGTCTTTCCTATATCTCCGCCTGGATGTCTCAACGCCAACTCAAACTGAACATGGCAAAAACTAAACTCCTTATCTTCCCTCCAAATCCTTCCTCGCCCTCTTCCGTCTCCATCCTCCCTGTTCCCCAAGTCCATAGCTCGGGCTTCATCTTCAACTCGCACCTCACCTTCAAACCCTACATTGACTCCATGGCCAAATCCTGCCAATTCTCCCTCCATAACATTGCTAAGATCTGCCCTTTTCTGTCTGTTTCCTCTGCCAAAGCTCTCATCCACGCCCTAGTCATCTCACACCTTGACTATTGTAGCCTTGCTGGCCTTCCCCGCTCTTACCTTCCTTCTCTGTTCAAAACTCCGCTGCCAGGATCATCCACCTAGCCCATCGCTTTGACCATGTGCAGCCTCTCCTCTCCTCCTTCCATTGAGATCCCCTTCCTGAGCATATTCTGCACAAGCTCCTCGTCTTCACCTACAAAGCCCTTCACAACCTCGCTCCCCCCTACCTCTCTGCTCTGATCTCCCTGCGAACCCCTATTCGAGCACTCCGTTCCTCCTCCATCCCCTCCCTCCCACGCCTCCCCCGCTCCCCCAACTGCCTTCGTCCCTTCTCCCTCGCACCCCTGGAACTCCCTCCCTGCCCTCGTTTGCCTTGCCCCCACCCTCCACACTTTCAAGTCCCTCCTCAAAACCCACCTCTTCTGCTCCGCCTTTCCTAACTCCTGCTAATCATCCCCACCCAGGATTATTCCGTTATCTGCAAACTTCTATTTACTGTAACCAAGCTAAGAACATGCACCTGAGTTCTCCCATTCTCATGAATGTTGCATCCCTTGTCTCTCCCTCTGTTCCCCCTCTCCTGTCTCCCCTCCCCTTGTCTTTAGATTGTAAGTTCTCGGGCAGGGACCATGTCTTTTTTATTCTCTGTAAAGTGCCAGGTACACTTCTGGCACTATATATAAATGCTAACAACAACAACGTCTGGCAACTGAATTTTTATTTTTATTTTTTGGCTGCTGGAGTTCGATCTGAAATTTTATGCCCTGCCTCCATCTTATCCCAAATAGTACTCTCACCATATGTACACAATAACCATTGTTTGACGGTAGCACTGTTAGAGAAAAGGGAGACGAGAAACAGAGAGCAACAAAATAAACAAAATGTTTATCACAGTAACTAACGGATCCCCTGATAATTCTGCATAATGCACCATTCACGGTAGATTAGTAATATTCAGCTCATTCTAAAATCAAGCTGGGTCCTGAAGGATTGATCTATATAAGCATCTGTTTTTATTAAGATATCAGCACCAAAGTTTTCTCCTTAATTCAAGATAAAGAACTACTTAAGTACAACTACTACGGAATGGCAGCTTTACATTCTAGAAAGTCTTAATAGTTATACTTTTCTCTCTGAACAGTCTATTCCAAAATGAAATCTGTTATCTGACAATACAAGGAACAGCACTGTTCACCTGCTCAGTGACCATCTGTACTAAAATACTTCACTACTTTGTTTATAAAAATATTTCAAAACACATTTATTGTTTCCAGTTGTGGGAGAAGACAAAAAGATCTGTGATGCAAGTAATGCTGACAGGGAAAAAAAAGTGCCATCATGAACTACAGTTGCACTGCAGTCAGCAATTTTAATCTAGCCAGGGCAGGAAAGTATTAGCATCCATTTGGAGAAAGTGCATATAGTACCAGTGGGAAGGGGGAGAGGAAGGGAAACAGAAGTACAGTATACCAAGTTGATAAAAATATCATTTATATTTCTAAGTTAACGTTTCTGTTAAAATGTTCAGCTTAAAAAGAAAGCACTGTTTACAGTGAAAAGAGGAGAAACATTGGGACATGTATTTAATGAATTTCCAGGTTTCAGTCAGATTTAGTATCTTATTTGCCTTAGTGCCAAATGGACTCAAGTTCCCTGCTTGCCACCAGACATTTTGTATCCTATTTGCCTTTCCACCTCTGTCCTCACACATCCCACTAACAGAATTCTTTGTGTGTCAATGCAAGCAGGAAATTGCTCAGTGAGTGAATAGTGCATCTAGTTCAAGGTCCCCATCTTTGTTTTGAAAGCACTTGCATAGAGATTTCCGTGTCTATTTTACAAGACAGGGCTAAAACCTTTGGACAAAAGCAATGGTCAAAATATACGCTTAAAGCAGTGCAGTAAAGAAAATGGTGACGCATGAAAAAGACAGTTTCCTCTGGAGCCTCCTGCAAAAGTTCTCCCCTCTCCCTCCCCCCATGAAGGTTCTGAGGCTGAAACTCAAAGCTTTTGTTTTATTTGAATCAAGTAATCAAGTTATTTTTAAAAGACCACCACTATTTTTAACTTATCTATTATTTTTGACAGCGTTTAAAAAATCGTTTTCCTGTTCCAGCCTTAATACTCAAAACTCAAGCACAGATTTAAAATTGCCAAGAATATAATGAACCAAAAGTAAAACCCTAAATAAGGTAGTTTCATGAAGCCATGTGTTTTTTCAAATACTAGAATTCTATATTTTATGACAGTTACGATTTTGATGTCAACATTTTCTCTAGGAGAAAAGCACTGTACCAGCCTTTAAGCAACTACAGCCTTTTTCAGAATCTGGGCTGGAGAAGAGGAAAGTAATGCTTTTATCACAAGTAAGATTAAAAATGAAAGCAGTATGGCTGATCCGTTTTATCAGGTCTCCTTCCCAAAGTATTCAGCAAATTTTTTGTTCATAAGGTAATAATCAGACAAATGGCACAGGAACATCCAAGAAAGTTATTAAAAACATACTATCAGCACATTATTTAGATTTCAGTGCCAAACATCAGGAATTCGACAGTCTCCTACTGCTTTATGGCAACTCATTCATCTTCATCAGTGTCAGAAAAGCACAGGTTACCTATTTTCTAATTTTAAACACGTTGTTTCTCTAAGGAAAGTCTTTGTCTAGCAAACATTAGCTAGCAATAATGGTCTTATAGCTACGGATCCTGCTCATCCAAAACAAAATAGTTCCATAATTAAGCTTGTCAGCTTCAATACAACTTCCTGCCAAGTCAGTTTCAATTACATTACATACAGTTGGGAAAGGCACTGTTGTGTCAGCTGGGACTTCCTTTGTTAGGCAGTCTTTATGAGGCCCACACATTTCATGAGAAGCTGTATGTTTCAAGAAGTGTTTATAGAAACAGATTACACAAGAAGCAAGATGCAGAAGTTAAAGTAAAGCCTAAACTCAGTTTTGTCTATTAGCACAGAAAAAGCATGTTGGTTGCCACATTTCTATGTTCCTTTATATCTGTACAGGAGTTCACACAAGATTAATTGAAATTGTTTCTCTATATTTCTAAGTAGAAAAAAAATCATAGCATTTCCCTAGTTGTAGGAAAGGCAAATCAACCATAAAACTTCTGCATTTTTTCATTACAGAGAAAAGGGAACATTTGGGGGCTGGGGGAAAGGAGAATGACCTCAAAACTTTGTTGTCCACCCTTCAGGTGTCTAAATAAAGTGTTGCCACTGCAAATTTAGCCAGTTCCCCAACAGCATAGTAGGAAAATATCAACATTCAGATCTGTATTGATTTAGATTACGGTTTTAAAAAACATTAAAGACGGGACCCATTCTAAACAAAACTTGCATTTCAAAAAAACATCTAACAAAATAGAGTTTTGCAAAACTTAAATGCCCCAAACCATGAAAATTAATTACACTTACATTTCAAAACGCATTTAACATACAATATAAAGTTAAAACGCCAAAAACCATGAAAATTATTTACACTTTATTTACATTGCATAACATATCAACATTAACACACCATTGGTACTTAATTCATTGCCTAGCAAAGAACAGATTATTTGCTGTTTATTACATTCTTTAGGTCATTTATTATTATAACTCACCTATGAACATTTTTTACAACTCCTTAACTCGGTCCTTACATTGATAGAAATGCTATAAACTTTATAAAATTAAATTCTATAAGCTTTATAAAATTTAAATTTATAGAAATGGGAAAGTAATAAAAATGCATTTGGGCTTTTACGCTCACACCTTCATGCTGCGCAAAAGGACAGAGATACGGCATTGTAAAAAATTTTCACAGGTGACTTATAATATTAAATAAATGCCCTCTAAATAAATGTCATACTGTAATTAGCAGCAAATAATCAACAAAATAAGCGTGTATGGTAAATATGGTATGGTAAGGAATTAAGTACCTATTCTGTATTAACACTGATGTTATGTTATGCTATGGAGATAACGAAGTGTAACAAATTTTCATGGTTTGGGGAGTTTAAGTTTTGTTAAACTATTTTGTTAAATGTTTTTTGAATTATAAGTTTATAACTTTTTTTAAAACCATAAGGGTTTTTGTGTTTTAGGAAATTCCCAAGCTTTTTGTGATATGAGGAATAGAATAATGTGATTTTTGGAATATATAATATTTTAAAACAACGTGGTAAAGAAAAAGTGGATACAAAGCACTTCGCCTTTGATTCTCTCAGGAAAAAGCAAAAAGGAGCTGGTAACAGTTCTGCTATAAAGGAAGAATCGATGAATCTATGTTTCCCAGTGTTTGTCTGCCTGACCCCATAGTGTTGCAGAGTAAAAAAGGATGGCAAGGAGGTGGGGGGACCACTGAAATAAGTCACACTCTTTCCAGCCATCAAGCCTGTATTGACAGGCAAATCACCTGCGTTTGATTAACCAGGACGGAGAGACTGATAAAGCAATGCTAAAACAGTTTAGACAGGCTACTAAAGTCAGCAACGTAATAATAATGGGTGACTTCAATTACCCTAATATTGATTGGGTGAATGTTTCCTTGGGGCAGGACGTGGAGGTCAAATTTCTGGATGGTGTAAATGACTGCTTCCTAGAACAGCTGGTTCTGGAACCAATGAGAGGAGGAGCTGTTCTAGATCTAGTCCTGATTGGTACGCAGGACCTGGTGCAAGGAGTAACCGTGGCAAAGCCATTAGGCAATAGCGATCATAATATGATCAAATTTGACAATTTCTGGAGGGAGAAAGACAAACAAAAGTACAGCAGTAGCATTTAACTTTAAAAAGGGAGACTGATAAAACGAGGAAACTAGATAAAAAGAAACTAAAAAGCACAGCTGCAAGGGCTACAAGTTTGCAAGAGGCATGGAGGCGGTTTAAAAGCACCCTTCTGGAAGCCCAGATTAAATGCATTGCAAGTTAAAAAAGTAAGCAGGAAGACAAAAAGTCTTCCACTGTGGCTAAATGGGGAGGTGAAGGAGGCTATTAGAGTCAAAACGGCATTCTTTAAGAAATAGAAGGCTAGTCCCCATGAAAATAATATGAAAGAGCATAAACACTGGCAACATAAACGTAAGTGTTAATAAGGAGGTCAAGAGAGATTTTGAAGGGAGGCTTGCTAAAGAGGCAAAAACAAGCAACAAAAACTTTTTCAAATACATCAGAAGCAAGAAACCTGCTAGGGAGTCAAATCAAATAAAATATGTTTATTACATAGCCACTGGCCATTATAAAGACAAACAATGAGACACAAAACGTAAGAAAGTAAGAAGGTAAATGAAATAATCAATCCACAGTAAAACCAATTAAAATTAGACCCCATATATAAACCTTAACATCCTAATAATATGACAATGGTAATAATATGGTAAAATAAAATAAAACAACAATTCCAAACTATTAGTCCTGGTACTGTACAATCATGACACTCGAAGAACATTCAGAGACCCAGAATATAATAGACAAACGTGCTGGCTAAATAGTTAAAGTAAGCAACCAAGAACAATTAAAATACATAACATCCATTTGGACCATACATTTCCTTGAGGAGTACCCAGTCAAACACACCCAGGTTTCACAACGTTTGAGGTTTAACACTTGGGTTAGAAATTTAGCCACCTCAAGAGAAATCAAAGCGTCCGAATCACTCAGCAAAAATTTCTCCTTCAACCTATAGCGGCCAGTAGAATTAAGGTGGGGGTCAGTATAAAGGCATCTCCAGGTTTGGTATACAGGACATATAAACAAAATATGAGCCATATTTTCAACAACCTCCCCCTGAAAGTTCCGACAACACTAACAAAGCCGCTCGGAGTGTGGGATACTCTTCAACCTACCAACCGTCAGGGCCATAGGAAATACACTGAATCTAGCAAGAGTCATAGCCACCCTATAGACCCCCAATCTGGGGTTAATCAAATAATGGGCCCCTTCACTAGGGATTCACAAGTTGGGGGTACAGTTGTGATACCCTCTGAGTGTCAATGCTCTCTGTGAAGTTGTAATTCGATATCACAAATGCGTGTTTTAAGTTCACACCAGGCCCTCTCATAAGATAACGAGAGAATATATACACAAGAGAAGCCCAAAGAGCCCCAAATTTTCTGAATTTTAACCGGCCAAGGATCTACAGCAGAACATATGACACGATTAGCCAGAGAACCTGAATCCAATAGATGAAGCCGCAACCAATATTTAAGAATAGCTAATGTTGCTTTCACCTTAATCCGGCAGTGGGAAGGATGGAAGCCCCCAGGAGAGTTTGGCTGTAGCAGAAGAAGCTGCAAGGGAGGCTGTCCTCACCTGGGCCCTATTGTGTCATCTCCCTCCAGGTACCTTTATTACATGGGCAGTGCTCGGGCGGTGGCTGAAGGGCGCCGCCAAAGGTCAAAGACCCATTGGCGGGGCCGTTGAGGTGGAGGCGCCACGGTATTTCGGATAGAACTTTGATGCTGACTACCAGATCTGCTTCATGGTGAACAGAGGAGGGACAGGGCTGTGGGGGTGAGGTTAACTCCAGATGCCGTTCGGACTGTATGACACCTCGGCGAACCCCTCCCCCCCCCCCTTCAGGGATCTTTGGGGGATTGGGGGTGGAACTGTCGGTGGAGTGTCGCTTTTCGGTTGCCTGACTGCAGTCTGGCAGTTTAGATGTTCAGGTGATGGTCGAGGGACATCTGCATAGGTTATAGACTTTGCCCTGGTACTATATCACTGTTTGAAGAACCGAAGGGGTGGGCTGTGTCCCGCTGTGAAAGTGTTTAAGTGGTTATCGAACAAGTAGGACAAAGAAAGGAAAAACAGCAGGGCGCAAGCTCCAGAACTAGATGGGCATCTAAGCAGTTGAGGCTAGACGATCTTCTTACAAGTCCTCTACCGGCCCCAGATTCTAAGGAGCAGGAACTTTCATCTCCATTAAAAGAGTCAAATCCTCAGAGTGGTATGTTGAGGATATCCCCCCATATATTGGAGGGGTCTCCAGGTAATTCTAGTTTTGTCACTCCCAGACCCCAGGCAGTGGAGGACTTGCCAGCTGATTCCTTGGCTCCTACCAATGTAGAGCTCCTCACTGGCCTGTT
Source organism: Sphenodon punctatus (assembly GCA_003113815.1). Classification (NCBI taxonomy): domain Eukaryota; kingdom Metazoa; phylum Chordata; class Lepidosauria; order Sphenodontia; family Sphenodontidae; genus Sphenodon; species Sphenodon punctatus. The sequence continues at coordinate 547,927 of QEPC01003743.1, read as the reverse complement.
CCCAGTTGATAATCCATCTAGGGAACTGGAACTTTCACAAGTGGCACATTCTCCGTGTGAGAGGCCAAGGACTTCTCCTTATATCTTAGAGGGGTTGCCAGCTTTGCCTAGCTTGGATACTTCCAGATCCCTGGTGGGGGAGGTTTTTCCATCTGCCGCCTTGATTCCCACCAACCTGGAGTCTTGCACCAGTGAGTTGGGAAACCAGTGTTTTTTAATTGGGGATCTGGTCTCCAAATTGTATGCCCATTTGGATAGTATTTTTCTGCAGTTAAAAGCCCAGTTCGATCTATTGGAAACTATGTCCAAGGCACTTAAAGAGAGTAAGGAAGTTCTGGCTGAGTTGTCAAGAAATCAGGCCCCTTCTAAAGCCTCAGTTGCTTGCCAGACTTCAGTCCCTATCAATAGAGTGGCTAGTAGTTCAGATCAAGGAGATTTGCTGGACTTAGCCCCCTCGTCATCTGTGCCTGGAAGTTGCTTTTCATCCATAGTATTTGATGCTTTACTACTTACAGTTGTCCCTTTACCTTTTGGGTTTTTCCCAGCCTGGAATTCTAAGCCCCGTATTCGGGCTTTTCTATACCTATCCATTATATTAGAAAGGTTTTTTTTATCTACCGAGCACTGGTAATAACCAATGTTTGATGGTATATTTTAAATCCCCTGATACAGTCTGGAGATTTTTGGCTCATTCAGACCTATTTAAGCTCCTGGGGGGCTTACTTTGGTAAGGTGTTCCAGAATTATTCTATTCCCCCCCAGGATGTTTCAATTCCGGTGTCTCCTTCTAAGCCCCTTAGTTGTGGGCAATTTTCAAGCTCCTTGACTCCACCAGTTCCAGTTAGGATGTCCAAGTGCTTTGCGCCTCCTGTCCCCCCTCCACCAATTTCAGCTAGACTTATGGATATTGCCAATTATGTGAGGGTGGGGGACTCTTGTTCAAACTTACTTTTTGCAGAAGTTGCTCAGGAAGGAAGGGATCAGGCTCCACTAGAATTTGTGGTTGGGTTGGGAGAAACTTTGGCCCCAGTGGTTGGAACAGTCCAAGGGGATCGATGTACTGAAGATCCTACGAGTGCTCAGATGGGCTTTGATCTGCCCAGATCGGAAGATAAAGGGAATTTGAGCAATATAGATTGACTATCTTCTACCTCCGTAGTTAACAGCCTGCATGTTTGTTCTGGAATATTGCAGGGTGGGAGCGGCATAAGGCTGATCCCAACTTTCTTGCCTTTATAACACTGCACCATATTATTTTATGTCAAGAAACGTGGGCCAAATATCCTCTTGAGTTTGAGGGTTAAAGAGTATATGATTTACTGGCAGTCAGTTCCGCTGTGAGGGGGCGAGCAAGTGGTGGACTGGGGTGTTTAGTATCCCAAAAGTTGGCCCTAAGGGATTTTGCTCTGATCTCTGCTGCTCAATTTGCCCTGGGATTTGTTGCCAGGGTGAAGGATTTCTATCTACATTCCTCCTCATAACTCTAGGCTCTATAAGGACAGCGTTTGGGGAGAACTGGATAGCTTCTTGGGTGACCTCAATTACAGATACCCTTGTGGGTTATTTATAATACTGGGGGACTTCAATGCCAGATTGGGTCCCGAGGATAGTGCTTTGACACCCTATTGTGATCCGGGGCACGAATATCAGCCAGAGGAACTCTTGCCAAGGAGATCTAAGGATTTATCTATAAATTTATCTGGAATCAAGCTGACAAACCTCATGGTTGGATTCCATTTGTACATCCTAAACGGAGCAGGCTTCTCAGACCCTGTAGACGAGTTCACCTATCTGGGGCCTTCGGGCTCCAGCGTGGTGGACTATGCTCTGGTCTCCACGGCAGTGGTCCCCTACATTCTCGATTTCAGTATCGGATCGGAATTAGTGGGGGATTATCTGCCGCTGTCCTTAACTTTGGCCCTGTGTTGTCCAGCCTCAGGAGAGCCAGTACAGCAGGATGGTGATCCTGTTGGTCTGAAAAGGCTTAAGGACCCCCCTTGGAGTGAGGTTTTGGCCGAGGATCCGGCTGCATTTCCTGTTCAGCCTGCCACTTGTCAGTTGTGGGATCAACTTACCTCCTCCACTAATAGCCTGCAGATGGTGGAGTATTTTAATTGTATTACTTCCCAGCTGACTCTGCTCCCATGCTTACATGGGAAGGATCATCTGGGCTCACATGGTGGTGGTGGTGGTGGTGGGTAGGTTGTGGTTTGACAAGGAGTGTTATGCCATACGTGCCAAGTTAAAATGTATATATCGTCAGTACAGGGGAAATGTTATGGATAGGTTGCCTCCTGAGTATTGGATCTGCAAGACGGAGTATAGGGGGCTGCTAGCCAGGAAAAAGAAGGAGTTTCAGGAAGGAAGATGGGTGAAACTCTGCCAGGCTGCTAACAGGAAGGACACCAAACTTTTTTGGCGACTTGTCCAAGGGTCTACTGTCAGAGAGTCAAGGGGTCTGACATTATCTGTTACCCCGCAAGCCTGGAGGAATCACTTTGGTGACCTTTATAGTTATGTTAGTGGACCTCCGATGGAGGGTTTTCTACCTTTGTTAGTTGAGGACCTGCCCCCTTGGCCACCAGTTTTGGACACGGAGGCAGAGAAGCTGGTGGATTCTTTTAGGAATGGGAAGGCTCCTGGAACTGATCGGATCCATATTGAATTTATTTAAAAATATAAGGAGTGGTGGATTCCGTCACTTGCCACGTTGTTCACTGCAATTAACAGTTCTGGTAGAATCCCACAAGACTGGGGTAAGGCAATAATAATTCCTGTCTATAAGAAGGGCGATAAGTCTGAGCCGACTAACTATCGTCCCATAAGCTTACTCTCAGTGGTGGGGAAGATATACTCCAAATATCTTCTGGGTAGGCTGGTGGATTGGCTGGCTGAGTCTAATGCCCTGACTCCAGAACAGGCTGGCTTCCAAAGCGGTCGATCCACCTTAGAGCAGTGCTTTATCCTGTCCCATCTACAAGCCAAGTATAGGGCTCGGAACAAGGCCTTTTATGTGGCATTTTTAGACCTCAGGGCTGCTTTTGACACTGTCGACAGGAATATTCTCTGGGAAAAATTCCGGAGATCTTCTATCGACAGGAGACTTGCGGCACTGATTTGCTCTCTGCATATGAATTCTTCATTGGTTGTGAGGGTTGACACTTGGGGGCATGTCACAGATCCAATAGACACCTTTAGAGGTGTGAGGCAGGGCTGTGTCCTGGCCCCCACATTGTTCAACTATTACATCAATGAGGTTATCCCATGGATGGCGGACTCTGTTTTTTTCCCACCAAAGCTGGGGTCAAGGGCCATGGGTTGTTTGGCATATGTTGACAACTTAGTATTGTTGTCTCGAACCAGACTGGGCCTTAAGCGTCAGCTTAATGCATTTGCTGATTTTTGCATGGAAAACCATCTGCCCCTGAATTACAGCAAATGCAAGGTGATGGTATTCACCAGCAAAAGGGCTGGAGCCCAAGCATGGGATATACACGGGCACCAGGTGCAAGAGGTGTCGACCTTCCACTATCTTGGCTTACAGTTCCATAAATCTGGCTCCTGGAAAGAGCATTTAAAGAGGGCCCTTGTTGCTGCTAGGGCCCGAACTGCAGGCAATCCTTGGCCTGTTTTTACGCCAAGGTAGGACTGTTATTCATCTTGCCATCCGGGTGTTAAATAGTAAAGTGAGGGCTCAATTGCTTTATGGGGCTGAGCTTTGGGCACTTTTTTCTGCACAAGATCTAGACTCAGTGCAAGCTAAGTTTTTGCTGCGACTTTTGGGTGCTCCTAAGTCAGTTCCTCATGCTATGTTTAGGTTAGAGCTTGGCCAGGTAGTCTGGCAGTTTGTTGCCATGGAGGCTGTGGCCAAGCTCTGGTGCAGACTTTTTACTGGACAGTGCTCTGAATTAGAAGTTCTGAGAGACTCTTTCGTCAGCCCATGGCAGGAGACTTGGGAGGTGTATATATTGAAGTTGGGGGTCTCCAAGGAATATCTATTCCATAAACCTTTGGCGGTCTTCAGAAGAGAGGTCCTCACTAGAATGCGGGATATTAATCGACAATCAGAAGTAGGGGAAATTAATGTTTCCCCGCATTTGAGGGCCTATGTGGAGTGGATTCCACCCCAAGGTCAGATGGCAAGTTATCTCCTATCTTCCATTTTGTTAAGGGCTAAGCAGCTCTTGTTTCGGGCTAGAGTCAATGCCCTCCGCTCGCAAGTTTTGGAGGGGCGGTTTCAGGGTGTCCCATTTTCTGATTGTTTATGTCCAGTGGACCAGCTTACAACAGAAACTCCGGGGCACATGATTGTTAGTTGTCATCTGTATGATAAGGCCAGGGAAAAGTTTTTAGCATGGCATTTAAACAAGTTTTCAGGGTGTTTGGAACCCTTTCTTATGAGTTCTTTACTGACTAATTCGGAGACTCAAGTTATTGAGTCTCTTGCAGTTTTTCTCTGTCAGATGGTAAAGGACAGAAGGAGCTTTTTAGAATTTAAAGCACCTCAGGTAGATCTGGTTGTAGAGGTTTAGTGAGGGGGCTCCCTTTGTTTTTGTTTCCTTTTCCCTGCTTATATAAGTACTGGTTATGTTATGAGTCTTGGGGAGAAGGACAAGAACTGTTATTTTAGCAAATTTTATTGGATTATTTATTATAAGTTGGTTATGTTTATAGTATATTACTCTGAATCTGCTATTGTGACCCTAATCATGTTTGCACATATGAATATGCTTTTGGTATGCAATGGTATAATCCCACGCAATAAATCTGAATCACCTTAATCCAGCCAATTCCAGTTTCCGCACGGAGGAATACAGTCGGGGTACATTTAGGAACTTGAAGAATTAAACCAAGTATCCTATTTAATTCCACTTCCAACTTATCAAGAAACAGCACACTCCAAACTTGAGCTCCATAAATCAACTGTGGGATCAGTTTTGCCTCGATCAGCATGCGGGCCGGCCCAAACAAGCGGCCGCCTTTAGTCCGATAGAAGCTAGCTATTCCCATCCCTGTGGCCCTAGCCACGGTCCTTGCTGCTTTGAAATGCATGTTCCATGAAGGAACAGTGGAAATATGTACCCCTAAATACTTGTACCCACTAACCTGGTCAATACTGTTATTATCCATGTGCCATCTATGCTGAACCTGCCTTTTGCCCACAACCAACACTTTGGTCTTAGAATAATTGATAACAAGCTGCTCATTTTGGCAATAGGCACTGAATGCACTCATAATTTTCCTTAATCCTATTTGGGTTGTAGCAATCAGAGCCGTGTCATCTGCACAGAGCAAGGCAGATAAAACCTGGGATCTGATCTCAACCGGATGAAACTTCGAATCTTCAAAGGCCTGCCGCATATCATTCAGGCAGAGGTTAAACAAAATGGGAGCTAATATGCAGCCTTGCCTAACCTTGATATTGCGAGTTAGAGCCCCCTGGCTATTTAGTCTAATCTGCAAAGAGGTATTGGTATGTAAGGCCTGAATTAAATATAAAAGTCTAAGGTCAAAATGATAATTTATCAGCTTGACCCAAAGTTTCCTCCTACAGACTAAATCAAAGGTTGATTTCAGGTCTACAAAACAAATATACAGGCTAGCTCCCGGACGTAGTCGTACATATTTGGAAATTAGTTGATCCAGTACCCAAATATGGTCTACTGTAGAAGAGCCTTTTTTGAAACCCACCTGCTCGATACCCAAATTATTATTCCGGGTAATCCACATTTGGACTCTCGTTAGTAAGTACCTGGAGTGCAGCTTTCCAATAATACTCAGCAGGCTAATGGGCCGATAAATTGCAGGGTCACTAGGGCAACCCTTTTTGAAAACAGGGACCACTACACTCCTGGGTATGACTCCACCATTCCACTTCAGATTTAAGAAGTTCTGCAGGAATGAAATGAATTCCTGGGGCCTTGTTAGGCTTAAGTTGGACAATCAATTGAGCCACTTCACCTGTGGTAACTGGCTCCCAGGGCTCCAAGGATTCCCATGATTGTTTCAAAGGTTCATCAATTCGTGCAGATGTCTCAGCAAAAATGGCCGAGTAATACTCCTCCCATTTCTCAGGAGAGATGGCTACTTCATCTAAACACCCACCCGAAGCCCACGCAGCTCTGATTAGGGCCCAGAACCATTTTGAATTCCCCTCACCCACTGCTAATTCCAAGGCCTTCCACGCCTCAAGGTGATGGATCCTTTTCTTCCACCTTATTAAATTTTTAATACCTCCTGGCTTCACAAAATTGATTTTAAAAAAACATAGTTGCCCTTTGCCCTATGGGACCACTGGTATAAGACTTTTTTGGCCTCCCTGCAGGTCCTGTCATATCAACCCCTACTTCTCCTTTTCCTTAAGGACTGCCCCTGCGAAGGAGTAGATACCAAATGAGGGAGGAGCTGAGAAATCAATTCCTCAAATTCCTGAATCACCAGACCAGGGTCAGCTGAAACCCCACCCATCGAGCTAGATGGAAAGTGGGGAGGTAACAGCCCCACTAATTAGTTCCTCAACCTGTGGGATCCACTTAACCTTCCTCATCCCTGCCCCATCATTTATCTTCCAATTCCCCTTGTTGTCCCATTGGCTTGTTATTAGTGCCATATTGGCTATATAGCCAAGTGACCAAGGGAAAATGGTCTGATTCTGTATAATCCAGAACAGCGAAGTCCACTAGATGGGGAAGAAGACTGTCCGAGACAATAATGTAATCAATTGTGCTCCCACCCAGATGGGAAAAGTGGGTAAAATCACCGTTCTTATCACCCAGCATGACTCCATTCAAAACTAATACATCCATGGAGGAAACCAAATCTTGTAATAGAAGGCCAGCTGCACTGGTCTTCTGATCCCTAGCAGCCCGCCTACCCGTCATTATGGGGGGGAGGTAGGGATCCAACAACAGTTCACTACCATTCTCATCCCCATATTCATCCGGAAAACCCCAGCGAGCGTTAAAGTCTCCCGCAATCAATAAGCCCGCGTCAGGGAACAATTCACACAATTCTAAAATGCTGGACTTAAGCTGCCCTCAAACCCTGTCCTCATAATAGGGGGAGCTCATGGGGGAATGTATACATTTATTATCATTAAATCCTCAGGGAGAGCCGGAGAGACCAATCAAACCACCATAAAAAATGGAGGGCAACCAGGCAATACAGTAACTTTAGCCTGCAAGGACCTGGCAACCAAAAGAACCAACCCACCACTGGGTCTACCCATAGTTTTCAGAGGTAGAGATACTGCCGGGGATACAGTCAAAGCCCTCAATCTGTTCCAAAAAACTCGAATCCCCCACCTTATTCTTCTAGCCTGCAATATTCCAAGATCCCACTGTCCTGACTAGAACATTCATTCTAAGTCATTTGGAGGGAAGAAGCAAACAATCCACCCTTGGGTCCTGCCCTAAATTCTCAAAAGGGGCTGTAAAACTTCCTGACCACCCCTCCTAGTCTCTCTTGGAGACAAAGCACCTTTAGGAGGAACTGACAACTGAACTGGGGCTTCCCTAGCCCTGTGGTCCTTCAATAGACCCACACCCTCCCAGCCGCCCCCCGCACCTTTTAACAAATCTATTACTACAATAGGGGGCTTCAAATGCCCTTGAGCACATGTATCCAAAAGGGTCCCCTGTGACTCTGCCATCTCCACTCTCAACACCTCTCTCTCCTCAACCCTTGACTCTCTTGCCCCCCTCTTTTCCCACCCCGTCTGGCCCCCAAACCCCCGCCCCTGGCTCACCCCTAACATTCGCTACCTCCACTCCTGCACCTGGGCTGCCGAACGCCTCTGGCACAAATCCCGCTCCCTCCCGGACTTCCTCCACTACAAATTCTCCCTCTCCTCGGCTATCTCCCTAGCTAGACAACACCATTATGCCTCCAGGATCAAATCTTTCTTTCGCGACCCTCACCGCCTCTTCTCTACTTTCGACTCCCTTCTTAAACCCCCCTGACCAACTCCGCCCTCTTCCCTTGCTGCTCAGGATCTTGCATCATTCTTCGCCTCAAAGATTGACAAGATCTGTCAGGACATTGCCTCCCACCCACCTCCTCCTCCCGCTCCCATACCACCCCCTCCCCCCTCACATCCTTCCCTACTGCCTCTCTCTCTCGAGGAAATCTCCGCTCTGCTCTCTTTATCCAACCCCTCCACCTGCCCCCTTGACCCAATCCCCTCCCGCCTCCTGACCTCTATTGCTCCCACTGTCGCCCCCCCCCCTCTACATGTCATCAATCTCTCCCTTTCCACAGGCTCCTTCCCCTCTGCCTTCAAGCATGCCACTGTCTCCCCCATCCTCAAAAAGCCCACCCTGGACCCATCTGACCCCTCTAGTTACCGGCCAGTCTCCCTCCTTCCCTTTGCCTCAAAGCTTCTGGAACGTGTCGTCTACTCCCGCTGCCTGGACCTCCTCTCTGCCAACTCCTCCCTGGACCCTCTCCAATCCGGCTTCCGCCCCCTCCACTCTACTGAAACTGCCCTGGCCAAGATCACCAATGATCTACTTGTCGCTAAATCTAAGCGCCACTACTCCATTCTTGTCCTCCTTGACCTCTCTGCTGCCTTTGACACTGTCGACCACTCGCTCCTCTTGGACTCGCTTTACTCTTTGGGCTTCCGTGGCTCTGTCTTTGACTGGTTCTCCTCCTACCTCTCTGACCGCTCCTTTAATGTCTCCCTCCCCGAGTCGACCTCCCCCTCCCTTCCCCTCTCGGTTGGGGTTCCCCAAGGTTCTGTCCTTGGCCCTCTCCTCTTCTCTATCTACACCCGGTCCCTTGGCGAAATTATTGCCTCCCACGGATTCCAATACCATCTCTATGCTGATGACACCCAACTCTATCTCTCTACCCCCTCTCTCTCCTCCTCTATCCGCTCACGCCTCGTCGACTGCCTCTCTGATATCTCCGCCTGGATGTCCCGACGCCAACTCAAACTGAACATGGCCAAGACTGAACTCCTCATTTTTCCTCCATCCCCCTCCTCTCCCTCTGACCTGACCATCTGCATTGATGGGGTCACCATCCGTCCTGTTCTCCGTGCCCGCAGCTTGGGCTTCATTTTTGACACGCACCTCTCCTTTAAACCTTACATTGACTCTGTGGCCAAATCCTGCCGATTCGCTCTCCTCAACATTGCCCGCATACGCCCCTTTCTATCTGTCTCCTCGGCCAAAATCCTTGTTCATGCCATGGTTATCTCTCGCCTCGACTACTGCAACCTCCTCCTTGCTGGCCTCCCTCGCTCCCACCTGTCCCCCCTTGTGGCGATCCAAAACTCTGCCGCCAAGGTCATTCACTCTGCCCGTCGCTTCGACCATGTGACGCCTCTCCTCCTCTCCCTTCACTGGCTCCCCCTTCCTGAACGTATCCTGTTCAAACTCCTGGTTTTCACGTTCAAATCGCTCCATGACCAAGCTCCCCCTTACCTCTCGGACCTAATCGCCCTACGCGCTCCTGCGCGCGCTCTCCGCTCTTCCGCTGTCCCCTCCCTCGCTCTCCCTCGCTTCTCCTGCTCGCCCAACCGCCTTCGTCCCTTCTCCCTCGCTGCCCCGCATGCCTGGAACTCCCTCCCTGCCGACGTCCGCCTCGCCTCCTCCCTCCGCTCCTTCAAATCCCTCCTCAAGACCCACCTTTTCCATGCTGCCTTTCCCAATGCCCTCTAGTCTTTCCCCTTGCTCTTACTGTCAGCCCTCCTCTGCTGACTGCTGCTACCGACCACCTTGTAACCAAGCCAAGTACACGCACCTGAGACTTCGCATCCGCCTGAATGTTTGTTTGTCTTCTCCCATGTCTCTCCCGCTGTCCCCTCTCCTTGTCTCCCCCTCCTTGTCTTTTAGATTGTAAGCCACAGGTAGGGACCGCAGCTGATTATATGTTCTGTACAGCGCCAGGTTGTTACTGGCGCTTTATAAATGTTTAATAATAATAATAATAATAATAATGGCAGTATTTTTAACATTACTGCCTTAGCGTCAAGTACCATTTGATTGTGCTGGGACTGGAACTGAGACCTACTGCCCCCGCTACCCAACTGACCCAGGGTTACCTTATTGACCCCCTCCGTTGATGGAATTCCACCCGCCATCTTAGAGGGTGATTTGGATAAGGAATTACATATAGGTGCATTAAATTTAGGGGGAACCAGGGCGTATAAATGCGATGTAAAAGCTTTAATATCCTTAGCCATTCCCTGTAGACAGTTATGAACCCTTTCCACGGATTCCTTTAGATGTATTATCCCATTAAATAACATATCCATAGATTTACTTATCAATACACACTGGTCAACTAATAATTTCATGGTGTGGGGCGAACTATGAAAGTCTGGAGGAGGGAGAGTGAGATCACTAATGTAACTAGCAGAAAACAAGAGGGATTGCGAACTCTGACTTTTAAGGTCTCCTAAAAACTGAGAAACCATTAGCAGCAGGGAGTAAACATTCCTGCGGTTGATCAACCGAGGCTACCCTAAAGCCCATGTCCTGCAGTTTTAGCTGTTTAAGATTAGGTGCTTCAACGTCTGGAGATGCAAGGGGTTGACCAGCCCGTTTTTTAGATCCCGTCTTAATACTACCCTCTACCACCACAGATGCCACGCTATAAAAACACTTCCACCAGAGTACTAATAAACTAATATCACAAACAACCTCCACTCGATACCTTGTCGGAGAACACAAACCAAAACAAGAGAGGCAATATTATGAAAGTAAACAACACAAAAATATAGAAATAACCAGCTCCTTCGACCCGCCCCAAATCCTCCGGCTCTGCCTGGCTCACGCATAAGGCCGCACGCACAAGGGCACGCGCTTGGGAGCCAGTCGGCGCGTGCCCGCAGCGTGGGCACCGCGCACCTCCCAGCTAAGAAGGTTCCTTTAGGTGCGTGGTTTTTAGTTTTTATTTAAAATTTATATCCCGCCCCTCCTGCCCACAGGGCAGCCCGTGGCGGCAAACAACACCCAATACAATTTTTAAAAAACAATTTAAACAATTTAACACAATTTAAAATACAATACAATGTGAGGAAACCCTACCCCACCCCTACCCCTCGCCAAAAGTCCGGTGGAACAGCCAGGTCTTACATACATGCCAAAACAGCAGGAGAGAGCACCAACCGAGCCTTCTCCGGGAGCGAATTCCACAACACAGGGGCAGCCACCGAAAAAGATCTAACATCGGTGGCCACCCGCCTCGCCCAGTGAACCTCCAAAAACGTTCCCATGGACAGTCTCAAGGGTCGCATGGGCACATGGGAAGTGAGGCGGTTCCGCAGATAAGCAGGGCCCAGGCCGTGAAGGGCTTTAAAGGTTAAAACCAGCACCTTGAACCTGGCCCGGTGCTTTATAGGCAGCCAGTGCAGAGCCTGGAGCACTGGTGTCATGTGCTCCCTGCGACCCGCCCCAGTAAGGAGATGGGCCGCAACATTCTGCACCAGCTGCAACCTCCAGACCAGCTTCTTGGGCAGCCCCATGTAGAGCGTGTTGCAGTAATCCAGCCTCGAGGTGATGAAGGCATGGACAACAGTGGCAAGGTCGGCGTCAGAGATACGTCCGAAGCCGCCGGACAAGATATAACTGCCGAAACGCACTCCCAGCCACGGCCACAACCTGAGATTCCAGGCTGAGCCGCGAATCAAGGAGCACACCCAGGCTCCACACTTGAGAGACCATGGGAGGGCGAACCCCCGCCAACAAGAGGAGATTCAACCACTCCCAGGCCTCCCAAGCCCTCGCCCACCAACATCACCTCCGTCTTGTCAGGATTCAATTGCAGATGGTTCGACCTAATCCAAGCCCCCACAGCTGACAGGCACTGGGAAAATAAGGAGACTGCATGGCCTGGGTCGATAGAAAAGGAGAAGTAGAGCTGAGTGTCATCAGCATACTGATGACACCGTATGCCCTGAAACCCTCTCATGATCTCCCCTAACAGCTGCATATAGATGTTAAACAAGAGGGGGGACAGAATGGCACCCTGCGGGACTCCACACGTGAGGTCCCGGGGGGAAGACGTACACTCCCCCAAGACCACCCGGTGAGTTCTCCCGGCCAGGAATGAACGAAACCAGTCCAAGACCGTTCCGCCAATTCCAGCACGGTCCCGCAGGCGAGTCACCAACACCTCATGATCGACTGTGTCGAATGCAGCCGAAAGGTCTAGCAGGACCAGTAAGGTCTGACGACCCTGGTCCAACGCCAGACAGAGATCGTCAACCAAGGCCACCAAGGCCGTCTCCGTACCATACCCAGGCTGAAACCCAGACTGGGAGGGATCAGGGAAACTGGTGTGGTCCAGATGTTCCTGGAGCTGCCGTGCCACAGCTTGTTCAATAACCTTCCCTAAAAAGGGAAGGTTAGAGACCGGCCGATAACTGGCAGGAGCATCAGCGTCAAGAGATGGTTTCTTGAGCAGGGGTCTAACCACAGCCTCCTTTAGGCAGTCAGGCACCCTGCCCTCCCGAAGGGAGGCACTAACCACCCCGGTCAGCAACGGTCATAATGTCTCCTGGCTAGCTTTCACCAGCCAGGACGGGCATGGATCTTGCTCACAAGTAGTGGCACGAACAGATCAAGGACTCCACATCGGCAGACTCCACCATCTGAAACTGATCCCACAAAACAGGACAGGACGGGGCATCCATAGCCCCAAGATGATCCTCTGCAGTAACTGCGGAACTGAAATCATGGCAGATGTGAGTGATCTTATTTACAAAGTACTCAAACCGGTCACAGCGGTCACTGAATTGCTCCAGGTCTAGGCGGAGACAGGCAGGACTGACCAAACCTTTCACCACCCGGAAAAGCTCCGCTGGACATGACTTTGCAGATGCAATAAGGGCAGCAAAGAACTGCTTCTTTGCTGCCTGCACCACCACAGCATAGGCCTTTAAACTGCTCTTATGCTGTGATCGATCATACTGGTTGTGAGTCCGGCTCTAAACGCCTGCTCTCCTGCTTCAAACACCGCAGGCCCTCAATAAACCAAGGAGACCTGTGGGAGACTCGGGAGGGCAGCGGACGCCTGGGAGCCACTCCGTTAATGGTGTCAGCCAACAACGTGTTCCAGAAGGCTAAGAGATCATCGACAGAGCGGGTGTCAACGTCCAGGGGAAACTCCCCCAGAGCATTCCAGAACCGATCTGGTTCCGTAAGTCAACGGGGGCGGACCGATCTAATAGGTCCGGCACCCTGTTGGCGGCTAACATGCGCCAGGATGCACGTCTTGAGGTGGGGTAATGGTCAGACCATGACAAAGGCTCAACCCCCCTGACTTCTACTAACTGAATGTCCCTCCTCATGTGTGGGGCCACAGATGATTTGGGACAGGCCCATGGTTGTCATGGAGGCCATGAACTCATGCCTCGCTCCTCCAAGATCGGTGTCAGTGTGGATATTAAAGTCCCCCAGGACCACTAATCTAGGGGTCGGAAGGATCACATCTGACACCAGATCAGCAAGAGCATGTAGGGATGCCGCCGGGCAGTTGGGTGCACGGTACATCAGCAACACCCCTAATCTGTCCCCGGCCAAATCGAACACAAGACGGAGGCACTCAACACATGGTGGAGCCTGCACCGGATATCTCCTAAAAGACAGTGTATCCTTGATAACAATGGCTACACCGCCGGTCCCTCCAGCTGAGGCTGATGCTGCACAGAGAACCCAGCTGGAACAAGATCGGCCAAAATAGGACCAGATTCATTGTCCAGCCAGGTCTCTGTAATACACACGAGGTCGGCGTCCCACTCCGGGATTGACTCCCGGATGGTAGATGACTTATTGACAACCGACCTCGCATTCAGCAGCACCAGACCAAAGCCTGGGGTCTCCTGGGCCTCGACCCACAACCTACCTGCATGGTTGAGTCTAAGGGGATATCCCCAACCACTCACAGGTCCGCAATTAGTGAGAACGGAGTCAGAAGGGGCAGGCTAGCTCAAAGTAGCGCCGCACTCAAACAGCACCCCCCCCAGAGTCTAAACAGGACGGGATCCCACAAACAGGCAGCAATAAAAGGTCACCAGCTTCGACCAGGCGTTGTTGCTCTCCTGCAGTTCTGTTCTCCCACCGCTAGGGAGTCAGTTGGGCCATTAGATAACAAGGGAGTAAAAGGGGCGCTTAGAGGATAAGGCCATTGCAGAGAAGCCGTATGTGTTATTTGCGTCGGTCTTCACTGCGGAGGATTTTGGGGAGCAGATCCTTGCTTTGTGGGCTAGGAATTGGAAGAGCTGTTACAAATCAATGTGACGTTGGGAGGATGTTCTAGGGTAAATTGACAAACTGAATACTAACAAGTCACCAAAGCCAGATGGTATTCACCCCAGGAGTTCTAAAGGAACTCAAATATGAAATCGCAGACTACTGTTAATGTGTAGCCTGTCACTAAAATCTGTAAACTAAAAATGTACCTGAGGACTGGAGGGTGGCAAATGTAACCCCGATATTTAAAAATGGATCCAGAGGCAATCCTGGAAACTACAGACCAGTAAGCTTGACGTCTGTGCCGGGCAAAATGGTGGAAACTATCATTAAGGACAGAATTACAGGGCATGTTGACAAACATGGCTTAATGGGGAAGAGTCAACACGGATTTAGCAAAGGTAAGTCATGCCTCACTAATCTGTCGGAATTCTTTGAGGGTGTAAATAAGCATGTGGACAAGGGAGACCCAGTAGATATAGCGTACCTGGATTTCCAGAAACCATTTGATAAGGTCCTTCATGAGAGACTCTTGAGAAAGTTAAAAAGTCATCGGATAGGAGGTAGTGTCTTAATATGGATCTGTAACTGGCTAAAAGACAGAAAGCGAAAGGTAGGACTAAATGGACAGTTCTCAAAATACAGAGGTGTAAAAAGCGGTGTACCTGAGGGATCTGTATTGGGACTGGTGCTGTTTAATGTATTCATTAATGATTTGGAAGAGGGTGTTAAGAGTGAGGTGATCAAATTTGCAGATGACACCAAGTTATTTAATGTAGTTAAAACACGATCAGACTGTGAAGAATTGCAACAGGATCTTACGAGACTGGGTGCCTGGGCATCTAAATGGCAAATGAGACTGAATGTGGACAAGTGCAAAGTGATGCACGTAGGGAAAAATAATCCAAACTATGCATACACAATGCTGGGTACTAAGCTAGGAGTTACCAGTCAGGAAAAGGATCTGGGGTGGTTGTGGACAATACAATGAAATTCACAACGCAATGCGCAGCAGCAGTCAAAAAAGCAAACAGAATGTTAGGAATTATTCGGAACGGGATAGAGAATAAAACTGAGGTCGTCGTAATGCCTCTATACAAATCAATAGTGCGACCGCACCTCGAATATTGCGCGCAGTTCTGGTCACCCCATCTCAAAAAAGACATAGCTGAACTAGAAATGGTATAGAGAAGGGCAACAAAAATGATCAAGGGCATGGAAGGGCTCCCGTATGAGGAGAGGCTTGGTTGGTTGGGGCTCTTCAGCTTGGAGAAGAGACGAGGTCTATAAAATCATGAGTGGAGTGGAACTAATAAACAAGGAGCAGTTATTTATCCTCTCAGCTAGTACTAGAACTAGGGGGACACTCATGAAACTCATGGATGGCAAGTTTAAAACAAATAAAATAAAGTATTCTTTCACTCAGCATATAATTGAGGTGTGGAATCTACTGCCAGAGGCTGTGGTAAGGGCCAGTACTATAGCTGAGTTTAAAAGAGGTTTGGACAAGGTTCTGGAAGATAGGTCCATTAGAAGCTATTAGCCAGACAGGATCGGGGAACAGCTGGGGGAAAACAACAGGGAATGTATACCCCATTGTGACCTGTTGGGTGCTTCTTGTATACTTCCTTTCCCCAGTCCCAATCACCACCCAATGCCAAGGATCATAACCAGACAAAAAGACAAAACATTAGAAGAATTTTAAGTTTATTCAGTATCAAAGCTACATCACACAGAGCCACGTCTAAAGCTATCTAAAGCTCCTTAGTCCAGTTTAAGAAGTTATGCTTATTAGAAAGGCAAACACAGTAATTCCAGCCAGTAAGGAGAGTTATATTTACTGACCTTTCAAGGTTTTAAGGAGATTAATAAGTAATGGAAAGTACTACAGAATAAATGGATAGACAGACTTGTAAATATGAACTATTGTGCTGTTTCCAGTGCACATGGTGTGCAAACTATACACACTAACCAATCAAACCAGGAAAGTCGAATCATAGCAAAAGAAAAAAAAACAGCACAGAAAGTTGGCACCAACATGTATTTGTGAAGTCATCTATAAGAAGTACAACAGTTCAGGAGGTGATCCTGGACTTTGCCTCCGATCTCATGTGTATTACAGAAACATGGCTGGACAATAAATCGGGGCCTATCCTGGCTGATCTTGTTCCGGCCGGGTATTCCGTCCAATAACAGTCACGGTTAGAGGGATGGGGGGGGGGGGGGATGTAACTATGATTTTTAAGGAAGGGTGGTCTGTGAGGAGGTATCCAGTGTGGACCATAGTAGGCATTGAAGGTCTCGTGTTTTATTTGGCAGGGGACAGTTGGGGAGTGCTGCTGGTATACCGTGCGCCTACCAGTATGGCGGCCTCCCTGCATGCTCTGGCAGAGGCTGTGTCGGAGGTGGTGTTGCGGTTCCCTAGGACAACAGTCCTGGGGGACTTCAACATCCACGCCGATGCAGTGCTTGGGGGTGCCGAGCATGAGTTCATGGCCACCATGGGCCTGTCCCAAAGGGTCAATGGCCCGACACATCTTGGGGGACATACCTTAGACCTCACGTTCTGCACTGGCCTTGAGGCGGGTGCTCCATTAATGGGGGAGGTAACAGCTGTGCCCTTGTCATAGACAGACCTCCCTTCTAGCACACATCTTCCCCCGGCAGGGTGTGGAACCTATTAGGATGGTCCGGGTGTGGTTTCTAGGTGCTCTGGGGGAGATACCCTCCGACCTCGATAACCATCTCATCGATGACCTCGTCAAGCTATGGAACATCTTGCTGACGGAGGCCATTGATCAAACGGCTCCCAAGCGTCTGTTGCCCAGTCGATGGCGCCGTAGGCCTCCTTGGTTCTCTGAGGAACTGCGGGTCCTGAAGCAAGAAGGGCGACTGTTGGAATGACAGTGGCGTCGATCTCGAGCTGAAGCCGAGAGACTGCAATATAGAGCTAGTTTATGAGCCTATGCTTTGACTATGTGGACAGCAAAGAGGGAGTTCTTTGCTGACCTCATAGCGTCCGCAAGATCCTGTCTAGCAGAGCTGTTTCAGGTGGTACGGGGACTGGTCAGTCTGGCCTCCCTCAACCCGGGGGTTGAGTCATCTTCCGCTCGCTGTGACCATTTTGCGGATTATTTTGTAGAGAATATTGCCTGTATTGATCAAGACCTTGATGCCGCACTCAATGCAGTGGAGGAGGTAGGGGCTGTAAAAGCCCCAACTTATCTGACTTTATGGGATCACTTTCAGTCGGTGACACCCGCTGACGTGGTGGAGGTGCTGGGGGCTGTTCGAGCCACTTCTTGCGAATTACATCCGTGCCCGTCCTGGCTGATTAAGAGCTGCCAGGAGACAATGGGGCCGTTACGGTCAACGCCTCGCTACGGGAGGGCAGAGTGCCGGGCTGCCTAAAGGAGGCGGTGGTATGGCCTCTGCTCAAGAAACCATCGCTTGACATTGACCCCCCCCCCCCCACAAGCTATCGGCCTGTCTCTAACCTTCCCTTTTTAGGGAAGGTTATTGAACGGATGGTAGTGGCTCAGAAGCTCCAAGAGCATCTCGATCATGTCAGTTATCTGGATCCCTCTCAGTCTGGGTTTCATCCGGGGCATGGCACTGAGACAGCATTGGTGGCTTTGGTCGATGATCTGCGCCGTGAAAAGGATAAGGGTCGATCGACCCTTTTAGTCCTATTAGATCTGTTGGTTGCATTTATACAGTTGACCATGCGATGTTGGTGACACGCCTGCGGGACAGCGCGAGGGTGGGTGGGATCGTTCTTGAATGGTTCTGCTCATTCCTGACCGGAAGAACTCAACAGGTGGTGCTCGGTGATAATTTTTCATCACAGCGAGACCTCTCGTGTGGGGTCCCTTAGGGTTCTGGTTTGTCCCCTCTCCCGTTCAACGTGTATATGCAGCCGCTCGGCGAGGTGATCAGGGGGTACGGGGTGAGGTGTCATCAGTATGTGGATGACACCCAACTGTACCTCTCATTCTCAACCGACCCACGCCTGGCTGTCTCGGTGCTTACTTGGTGTTTGGCAGCTGTGGGGGACTGGATGAGGGCTAATCGACCGACTGAATCTTGACAAGACGGAGGTGGTGATAGTGAGTAAGTCGATGGAGATGACAGCCCGCTCAATTGAGGGGGTTTGTCCTCCACTGACTTTCCAGGTTCAGAACCTGGGGATGCTCCTTGATGCGCAGCTCCGCCTGGATTTCCAGGTGGAGGCTGTGGTGAGGAGTGCCTTCTGCCAGTTACCTCTGGTGCAGCGGCTTTGGCCGCTGGTGTTGGTTCCGGATCTGGCCATGATCATCCATGCTTTTATTACCTCTCGGTTAGACTACTGTAATGCACTCTACATGAGGCTCCCTATGGTGACGGCTCGGAGGCTGCAGCTGCTGCAGAATGTGGTGGCCCAGCTCCTGGTGGGGCTGGGCCGCCGGGAGCACATTACACCAGTGCTCCGATCTCTGCACTGACTGCCAATAGTCTTCTGGACCCGATTCAAAGTGTTGGTTTTAACCTATAAAGCCTTACACAACCTGGGCCCTGCCTATCTGCGAGACTGCCTCACTCCCCGGGTTCTAGGTCGGCCGGGGGCGTCATGTTGGAGGTCCCCTGGGGGGGTCACACAGGACAGGACGTTCTCGGTGGCCACACCGTGCCTGTGTAACTCCCTCCAGGTGTAACTCCCTCTGGCCCCGGACTTTCCAGCTTTCCGTAAGAACTGTGAGACCTGGCTGTTCCGTCAGGCTTTTGGCGAGGGAGAGGGAAGGGGTGGGTTGTGTTTTCCCCCTGCTTTTGTTTATTATGTTTTGAAATGTTTTAATTGTTTTATATTATATTTTTATATTGTACTTTATTGTTAGCAGCTACTCTGGGCTGCCGCGAGGTAAGAAGAAGAGCGGGATATAAATGTGTTAAGTAAATAAAATAAATAAATAAATAAATAAATAAATTAGTGGTGCATACATTCTGTACTGGTGATATTTTAAAGGAGAACTTGTGATTTAAATATCACACATTCTCCTTTAAAATATCACCAATATGGAATGCATGCACAAAAAACCTACACAATTAAAAACACTCACGCTTTTTTCAGTTACAGGTTCTTGCTTTAGTATCTCCTTAATAGCAAAGGGTTCTATTCGGGAAAGAAGGCTACTCTAACAAAGTGTTATATCAGAAGTCTTATTTAGCTATGTATTTATTTATTTATTTATTTAAAACATTTATTAGTCGACTCATATGCCTATGGAATCCCGGGGCAACGTACAGTTCAATAAAAACACTCAAAAATAAAACATTTTTTTTAAAAAACACCACACACTTTAAAACCTCAAAACAGGGTTAGGAAAAATAAATAAAAATAGAAATAAGGGCAGGGAAGAGCTAAAAACCCTCCCTCCCCCAAAGGCCTGGGCGAACAGCCAGGTTTTACAAGTCCGCCAGAATGTTAAAAGGCTTGGGGCCAGGCGAGCTTCCTCCAGGAGGGAATTCCAAAGATGCGGCCCGGCCACCAAGAATGCCCTCTCCATTGTGGCCCCCCGCTTAACACGGGGAACCTCCAAGAAGGCACTCCCAGCAGACCGAAGGAGCCGCTCTGGGGCGCGGAGGACGAGGTGGTCCCTGAGGTACGAGGGGCCGAGACTGTGAAGGGCCTTATAGATCAATACCAATACCATGAACCTGGCTCGGCATGCTATTGGCAACCACTGCAGAGGCTGGAGCACAGGTGTTATATGCTCCCGATGACCCGACCCCGTCAGGAACCGGGCCGCCGCATTCTGCACTAGCTGCAACCTCCGGACCAGGAACAAGGGCAGCCCCACGTAGAGTGCATTGCAGTAGTCCAGCCTCGAGGTGACAAAGGCATGGATGAGGGAGGCCAGGTCCGGCCTGGAGATGTACGGACATAGCCTCCGCACCAGATACAACTGGCGGAAGATGGCCCTCACCACCACCTGTCGATCCAGGCAGAGATCTGAGTTCAATATCACCCCCAGACTCTGAACCTGCTGAGCTATAGGAGGGCAAACGCCCCCCAATCAGGGGGGCCGACACCTCCCTCGCTCTCCCCACCACCATCACCTCCGTCTTATCAGAGTTGAGCTTGTGTGCTGGGAGTTGGTTACAACTTATGAGAGTTAAGGTTTCACATCACTTGATGTTAACACTTTCATTCACCCATTTTCTTTCTTACTGTTTTTCAGGGTTAAATTTTTCCATGACTCTTTCCAATCCTGCAAGACAATCACCCCTGTGGAGTCCCATTAACCATAAGAGCTCATGTGGACAGATCTGTTTGTGGAAGTCAGGCCACAATTTGTGCCCAAACATGACTACCCTTTTCTCCTCTCCCATCCACCTCAAAAGTTAAACAGGTCAGCTATTTTGAGCACAAGATAAGAGAAGCTTCCTTTTTTAAAAAGTGTCCTCGTAGTCACTTATACAAAGGGTGTTTTAGACAAATGCCTCCTCACTCATTGTTCACCAGCTACCCACCTATCATACACATTGCAGGGTGCATTGGTGCCCTATGAAGCCCTGCAACATGCATGATGAGTGGGTAGTTGGTAGGGAGGCGCTTGTCTAAAAACACCCAGTCTGCTAATGAAACTGGGTGTTAAATGAGATGATAGCCCAACATCAGATGGGTGCCCATCTGCTGTTTAGTAGTCGTTTGCCCCCCACCTACCCAACATGTAGACCCCACTCACAGCAGGGTCTCAGAGTACGTGGAGCCCACTGTGTAATGCACACCCATGTAGCTGCATCCTGTCAATTAGGTTGCATGCAGCCTCATACACGCAGGTCCACCAGCCCCAGCGTCATGGGTGAAAAACCTAGATTGTGCTCCAAGAATTGACCGCTTCCTGCCCCTCTTCCCACTCTTGCTCTCACTGAAGTCTTAAAAGCCCAATACACACCTAATTCAGATATGCATTGTCCCAGCTCATCCTGGTTTGCAGTATGTGCCTAATGCTTGCTCTTCAGAACCCGTCGCCTTCTTGGGAGCGACTTCCCCAGTCTTTCCATTGCTGTGGCCATGGGTCAGAATGACAACCTTAACTATAGTAAGTGAATGCACCTGCATTTACACAGCTGCAGGATAAAGGATTCTGTTTACTGTTATCTAGTTATGTGGGTTTTTTTCTTTACTCTATTCACACGTGGCCAGGAGAGTGCTGGAGAGCAGCCAGGTACTCAGGACACAGTAGCACCAGATGTGAATGGTATGCAGAGGAAATGGGTGGGAAGGCACCATGGAAGGCGGACGGGAAAGGTATGCCCATGGTACAACAGTGGGCTGGTGGGAGGGGTGGTGGTGAAGGACACCATGGTGGGACAGTGGGCTGGCGGAATACAAAATGGTAGTCGCATGATTGGTGGTGCTTGATTTTTTTATGTTCTTCACTCTACAGGATTAGTAAAAGGAAACATACTACAGTCATCTAAGAGCATTCCAGAAAACCTGCAGGTTTGCTGATAAACTTGGTGGTAAAGTGAGTAATCCACAAGGAGAAGGACCAGGAAAGTGTCCCCTCAAACCTCCTATGAGAACACGTCCAGCCCCCCGCTACCCAAAAAAGGGACCGGCAGAAGAAGAAATAAACAAACTTTAATTAAAGTTGATACTGTTAGTTAAAGTTCTTATATTTTTCACAATCCATGGTTCTTGAGCTTATTCTGGGAAAGGCGAGGGTTTTAGGGGAGCAGTGGAGAATGGCAGCATGGCATAGTGGTAAGCTGCTTTGGGGGTTGGAAGGAAAGGGAAGGAGGGGTGGCAGGTGCACTGAAAACGGCCATACCATCTCTGGCCATGCACTTGCGGGTGGGTGGAGTACATGGGGGCACTGGAAAGTAACAGTATGGCACAGCGATAAGCAGCTTTGGGGGGCTGGTAGTCAGAAGCACTTGCCTTTGAGGGCAGGGGGGTATAGCAGGCAGCAGTACAACTGTGCCTCTGAGCTTCCTATTGCCATTCCCAGCCCTGACGAACCCATGAATGCCAAGAAGGAAGTGAAGAGCTTCAGGGCTGCAGCCAGCTTGCATGCGAATGTTAATAGGGAACGCACCAGGAAAGGAAATAGTGGGAAACAGCACAGGGGTGGGGATGGGGAGGGAGCGTGATGGGCCAGAGGAACACCCACTGGAAGCATTTCTCAAGGCTTTTAAAAAAGTTTTAAATGGCTTTATTAAAAACTTTAACGGCTCATAGTGTCACCGATTTGTGCTAGCATTGCCGTTGATGTGCCGACACAAGGCATCCCTGATCTCTCCGGCTTTGATACGATACCACTTGTATAAAGATCACCACACGCTGATCAGCTGGACAGGTTTGTTTCCATCATCACATGCAATTACCAGGGAGCTCAAGCTGAGAGAAATGACTCACTTAAGACTACACAGGAAGACAAGGATTCAAACTCGGGACTTCCAGCCTGAAGTCTAGTAGGCTTTCCACTGGATCACAGTGGCTCTATGAACAATTTAGGACTCTTTGAAGTCACCCAAGCATGGAAATTAGATTTTCCTACAAAACATAAAGGTAAACTGCATATTTTAGTTATTTCATGCACCGCCTTCACACTTTGGTACTTCCTCACTTTGGAGTATTTCAAAATTCATGTTAACTATTCTCTTAATGCTCCTATTCAGCTAAGTAAAATTGTTGCGCACTCCTATCCAGCAAGGAACAGCAGGGCTGCTGTTTCCAACTTTAACATGTTCCTGTCCAGCTCTGCACACTTACACCACACACCTGACTGTATGGAAAGAACAGAGAGGCAGAAAGCTGCCCCCTGGTCCACTGCTGTTCCCAAATCTACCTGCGTACAGTTGTATGCTCCTATTTACCTGCACTGTTCTCAACTTTTGCATGCTCCTATTCATCTGTGTACAATTGTGGCACACAACTAACCAGATAGGAACAGTACCCAGCCCTGCACAGATGCCCCCTCCCTCACCATCTGTTCCCATTTCCCGCTCCTGCTGCGTGACACAAATCCCCCCCCCCCTTCACTTGTCCAGATACCTCTACCCCTCCCATCCCCAAACCCTCCCTACTGGGCCCTGACTGTGTCCTCTCCCTCACCCACCTATTTCCACACAGATCCTCCAACCCTGCTTCCCAATCCCACCCCAATCCCTCCAGTCCTGCAGAGATGCCACACTTCTGCCTCCCCTCCCTAGTCCAATACCCTGCTCCAAGCTATGCCTTCATGCCCTGAGTCCCCCACAATTGTGCTTCCCTCCCCGCAAGTCTCCAATTCCCACCAGCCTGCATTTTCCCCTTCTCTCACATCTCCTCCTCTACCTGGACTCCTCGCTAAAATGTTTTATCCTCCCAGATCAAATGGAAGATTTCCGTGACTTTTTGGAACTTTCATGACCTTGCAGGAACGCTCTACCAGTATGTTGCAGAACATTAGTGAGAGTGGGGAAGTCCTTTTTTTCACGTTCACTCATTTTGTGCAGGAGTGCTCCTCCACATCTAAACTTCAAAACTACAAGAACTTCAAATTTAAGAAATTAAAAACAAAAAAAGAAACTGGACCAACGTGCTCTCCTGAACACTTCTAACTTCCTCAATACACCTCCTGGTGCAAGCTAATCATGTGCATTTTCCCATCGCAAAAGGGAAAGTTTCAGCTTTTACCTCTAAAACCTGAACTGCTATAACTACACAGCCATTTCCATATGAACAAAGCAACAAGCATCAAGTGATGGAAGCACTAAATTCCAAAGCAGAGTGCATTTTAAGGGAATGGCCTTTCTACCATCACTGATTAGCTCTGTAAATCCATGCCTTTATATGTATCTTTCAGCTATTTTTTATTTTCCACACTTCGTATTCAAATTGAGACGTGGTCTCCTTTTGTGGCCTGGAAAGGATAAAATTGCCTTAAAACAGCTTTTGTACCTAGAGTTGTATTTTGCAAGATACAAGTACAGAAAAACCACAAACAGCAAGCTAGCCAAAGCCTATTTTTGTTAATTAGCCTAGCAACCCTGAACTCAGCCTGCTTGTTGTCTTGGAATCATATAAAAATGCTGCAGCATGTTTATAGAATTTTGTTTTTAAAATGTGTACTCCATAATTTATTCATAGAAAAAGACTGTGCGAAGTTGCAGTTTAGGATAGTATTTCAGGCAAAGTTTTTTAGAAAAGTAAACTATGGAACCAACATGTTATGATGCTGTTATTCAAGTTTTATTGTGCATAGATACCTAAACTGAAGACCCAGCCTACTTATTTGGGGAGAGGAAACAAGAGCAACTAAGTCTGAAAGGAGGTTACACATTTACCTAGAGGAGAACACACACACACAGGTTTTATTCAGTGGGGTTTGGAGAAAACTGCAACTTTTTTTTAAGGCACTCTAAGCTTCCATCTGGTCATGAGTTGGATGGGTATACAGAGCTACAGCCAGGTTTGCTTTCAGTTATTGTATTCAGTCTCTGAGTTTTAGAAAGGCAAGGTGTCCCTGCCTTGTTCTCATTCTTTAAATCCTAGACACTCACTTGCACCTTCTACAGCAACTGTCCAGCTTAATGGGCCTACTGCACTTTATCAGCCACATACAGGGTCAATCCCAAATATTCAAATAAGTTATAAATTGCGGTTTTCAGATTTTAGTTGCATCTCAGAATGTTAGGCTTATAAAAACATTGGGGATTTTTTTATTTTTCAATCCCAAGCCAAGACTTGCAACCTTTCCCATATTAATCACCATGCTCCAAGGACATTCCTCCACCTTTCTGTCTAGAAGCACCAGAATTTCAGGTAATATTTCCAGTCCTATGAGACTTGGATAAGCATCAGAACCTTTGGATAGATCTTATCCAATTTGCCCAAACTTTGTTAACTCAGGAGTTGGAACTGGCAAGAATGGGTAGACTTGACGTTTCCAATGTTGATTGCATTGACCGGGTTCCTGGCTGGCATGGTTTACATAGGAATTGTGCCCGTCTGTTGCCCCAAACAATCACTACTTTATCTTTCTTGGAAGCATCTCTAACTTACAGGAGGAGAATGAGAATTTACAAGTTTGTTTGCTCATTCTGTTCTTTGAAGAAACTAGAGTTGCTGTTTTTATAAGGAGGTAGAAATGCTGGGTTCCAATATTAGTTTGTTGTACTAAAGAACCCTCGCTTTCCAGTGTTTATGTTGCACTGCATCACAGCTATAGAACACATTAAACCAGAATTTAAGCAAGAATTTGATGGGGGTGTAGGTTAAAATAATTGACTGGTATAAATTGGTGAATGTGAGCTGTAGAGTGTTAAAAGGTTTAGCTGCTTAACAAAGTTTCAAAGGTTATTAGTTTTTGTGATGAAAGAAATATTTTGTTCAGGAAGTAGAAGCAGATTTCAGAAAAACTGCACAAAGGAATCTGTCCCTACATTTGTTAGGTTAGCCGTGGCTATCTTCTGTACCGTGTACGTTTCCTTTTATTTTAGCTACGTCTCCTAAAAATGAAGATGGTCTTTCAGCATTGCCAGTCACAGAAGATCAACACAGCTGGCATGTGCCTCCACAGTCCAATAAAAGGTATCATTCAAGCCACCTTGTCTCCACCCCAGCTCCTATCAGATGATATATCTTCATGAAGCTGGACTATCTAGTTTGAAGTGGCTCAGTGAAGGCTTGGTGTTCTCATCCTTTTATTTATCTACATAACCAATTACTACTGTAATTTTGGAGGGGGCCTATGTGGCCCGAAAACTTGCTCCTTCTCAACAACAGCAGTTGGTCCAATAAATAGATATCGTGCAACCCCCTTTGTCTCTCCCATTTCTCCCAAATAGGAGAGAATCGTTACCTGCTCATTTTGCTTTTATACATCTGGATTTTTTTTCAAATTTTATTAAGGGAGTAGCTCCCGCCATTCCCTGTACACCTGGATACAAAGAGTGGATTGCTCATTTAAACTTGATTATGTCCAAGAGAACAATATCCTGCCTTTGCCTTTCATGAGAGAAAGGCTTCCTCGACTCAAAACGGTACCCACAGATCTCTTGGGGAGATCGTACGCAGCTGCGAATAGGGTTCACTGCGATCAGTATGCAGATGACACCCAGCTATATTTCATCATTTTCATCTGATCCAGGCCTTGCTGTCTCTTTGCTCTCCCGGTGTCTGGTTGCTGTGGGGGATTGAAGCTCAATCCTGATAAGACAGAGGTGATGTTAGTGGGTGGGACTGGGTTCTGGGTGAGGAGGTTTCCCCTGTTATTTGGGGTTATTTCTCCTCTGTTGGCTCCATCTGTGTGGAGCCTGGGGGTACTCATGTTGGCTGTGGCCAGGGACACTTTCCGCCAATTACATCTGGTGAAGAGGCTCCACCCATGTCGCTCAGACACCAATCTTGCCACTATCATCCATGTATTCGTCACCTTGAGGCTAGACTATTGCAATGTGCTCTACATGGGGCTGCCGTTGGGGACAACTTGGAAGCTGCAGCTAGTGCGGAATGTGGCAGCCCGCCTCCTAACCAGGATAGGCAACTGGGAACACAGCATCTGTGCTCCGAGCACTGCCCTGGCTGTCTATTGTCTTACAGGCCCAATTCAAGGAGCTGGTTTTGACCTATAAAGCCCTTCACGGCCAGGGCCCTTGCTTATTTGAGTGATCACCTCTGGGGTTATTTGAATCATCTGAGGGTCCCCCTCCTGGACGTCTCACGTTACCGGCAGGTTCAGATGAACCCTCCTGTTCACTTCTCGGCGGCTGCACTGTCGCTTTAGAATTCCCTCCCGGTGGAGGTTCTCCTTAACCCTAACCTTCTTGCCTTCTGGCAGAATTATAAGACTTGGCTCTTCTGCCAAGCATTTGGCAGGGGAGGGTGGGAATGTTCTTTGTTCTTTTTTTAATTTTTATTCGTTAGTTGGGGTTTTAATGCGATTTATTTATGTTGTGATTGTTTTTATGCTTTTATAAAATTTTGTTAGCTGCTCCAAGTCACTTAAGTGAGAGGGGAAGGGTAAAAATACAATTAAATAAGTAAATAAAACCGCATATTAAGATGAAGTTCCTGCTATACAAAATTAAAAACAAGCAAACTTAAATAATGGATCTGAATCCTATCGGGCCCAACTAACTTTACCAAGGTTGACGAGTACCTCTTACTAAGAGTGTAGCGTCTTAATTCAAATGGAATTACTTCCATTGGAGTCATCAATGGTCAGATTTTCATGAAATCATAAGAGCTGGAAGGTACCTCAGAGGTCATCCAGTCCAACCCCCTGCTCAATGCAGAAAATCCACAGCTACAGCATTATTATTATTAGCAAGCAACGTACCTGGCACTTTACAAAGTAATTGAATAGACATGGTCCCTGCCCTAGGGTTTACAATCTGAGAGACTATGGGGGGG
>QEPC01003743.1:498348-517444 GCA_003113815.1 Sphenodon punctatus | reverse complement strand
TCTAGATCTTCATTTAGCGCTATAAACTCTAATTCTCCCATCTTACTTTTTAGACTTCTAGCATTAGCATATAGACACTTAAATGTATTCTTTTTATTCCTCTGCTTAATGGGCACATTATAGGTAACTGAAACAGGCACTCTGGAATCATTATGTCTGTCTGTTCTCCCCTTTGCCATTTATCTTATCCTTAGTCTTAAGATACTCTACTTCCTCTAAAATAACATCCTTTGGAGATGCCACAGCCCAAACCTTGCACTCCGCGGTGCCTGCCGGCTTTCCCCCAAGTTCTAGTTTAAAGACTGCTGTATTACATTTTTAGCGCCAGCAGCTGGGTTCCATTCTGGTTAAGGTGGAGCCCATCCCATTTGTATAGGCTCTCCTTTCCACAGAAGGCTCCCCAGTTCCTAATAAATCTAAAGACTTCCTCCTTGCACCAATGTCTCATCCACGCATGGAGTCTCTGGAGCTCAGCCTGCCTCTGGGGTCCTGCGCGTGGAATGGGGAGCACTTCTGAGAACGCTACCCTGGAGGTTCTGGACTTCAGTCTATACTACCTAGCAGCCTAAATTTGGCCTCCAGAACCTTCTTCTTACATCTACCTAGGTCATTGGTGCCCACATGGACCACAACATGATCCTCCCCAGCACTCCTTAAGATTCTGTCTATGTGTCACATGAGGTCCGTAACCGTCGCACCAGGCAGGCAAGTTACCATGCGATCCTCACGGCCACCAGAAACCCAGCTGCCTACGTTCCTAATAATCGAATCCCCAACTACCACAGCTGTCTTATTCCCACCCCTCTGGGTACACCCCTCTGGAGAAATATCCTCAGTGCAGGAGGATAACTCATCACCTGGAACGCAGGTCCCAGCTACAGGATCACTTCCCACCATTCCAGTCTGATGTTCTCCTTCCTGGAGACCTTGCCCCTCCAAAGCAGCACAGGGGCTGCCAGAGTGGAGAAGGGGCCGTTCTACTATGTCCCTGAAGGCCTCCTCAATAAACCTCTCTGTCTGCCTCAGGTCCTCCAGCTCTGCCACTCTAGCCTCCAGAAACTGTACACATTCTCTCAGAGCTAAGAGTTCTTTGCACCGGGTGCATTCATACAACCTCTCTCCAACAGGAAGATAGTCATACATGTGACACTTAGTGCAAAAGACTGGATAACCCCCATCCCACTGCTGAACTGCTGTCTGCATCTTATGTAGGGGGATCATTAGGCTTAGCACTAGTTATGTGATTATGTACAATGGGATGTGGGTTAAGTGTCCTGCACAAGAACACTCACCTCACCAGGGTTGTCCCATCCACGGCAAACTCCCTGGCAAAGTCCCGTTTGCTCTGCCTGTTCACCAGTTCCTGGGCCGCTCCGCTCCTGGGTCGCTAGCTGTCTGCTCCCCTTCTGAACTCTGGAGGTCTGGCCTTTGAGTCATCAGGAATTAGCTCGTCCCCCTCGTTAAGCAACACTCAGCTAACTCCTCCCCCTCGTTAAGCCTAGGTCAAGCAACACTCAGCTCTGAGCACTCTAGTCACCCCAGAGCACATGGCCTGTCTGACAACAAGCCCTCACAGACCCCTCACCAAAACAAACCCTCCACTTACCCTCTCTTGGTCCTGCTCATAGCAGTACTCCCTGGCAAACTCCCGTTTGCTCTGCCTGTTCGCTAGCTCCTGGGCTGTTCCGCTCCTGAGTCGCTTGCTGTTTGCTCCCCTTCTGAACTCTTGTTCAAGATGTTGAACAGTACCAGGCCCAGGACAGAGTGCTGCAGCACCCTACTTGACGTGTCTCTCCAGACTGATGAGGAAGCATTGATGAGTACTATGAGTACGGTTCTTTAACCAACTGTAAATCCATCTGCCTAATTTTGCTTTTCTGGGGAATGTACTTGCATAGACACAAAAAATCTCCTCAGGTGTCTGCTTAAGACACTGGAAAAGCTAAGCTAATTCATATGTCAGTTTTTGTAATAAAAAGTGAAGTTGTCAGAGTAACTGTGTTTTGATTTTTTTTACCCCCTCAAAACAGAATACCAAAACAGTCATTAAAGATAAATGAGTATGTCCACAAAACATGCATGCATGCTTAACTGAGCCTCAAAGCTTCATCAAAGTTGTATATTTCCACATGTGCACTGGTCAGGTCTCAATTTCTTCTTTTAAAAGGAGTTAAGTATTTCCAATGAACTGACTACTCAACGAATATCAACAAGCCAGTTGTTGCACTGAATTCATTTCACATTTAAATTCATAGATTAACACTCTATTGGGGAAAACGTCTTTGGAAAAAAGTCTTCCACAATGCGGCTTTTCACCACTCTATTTCAATATGTTGTATACCACATTCCTTCAACTTTTGTATTTTATTAGCTTGGAGATTCCAGTCTCAGCTAACCTAGATGTGTTCAGCCATGCAGTGTAATCTTTAGAATGCATTCATCTTTTTTTTCTTTTTTTTTTTATTAAAGAAACCAGATTTTAGAAAGTGAAT
The DNA here is from genome assembly GCA_003113815.1 of Sphenodon punctatus. NCBI lineage: Eukaryota > Metazoa > Chordata > Lepidosauria > Sphenodontia > Sphenodontidae > Sphenodon > Sphenodon punctatus. The sequence goes on along the minus strand of QEPC01003743.1, from coordinate 514,952 downwards.
GAAAAAAAGTTACAGGAATTTCCTGCTCAGATGCTGATTTCTAGCAACGGTTACATTCAGAAGCAGGCAAACAATACATTACTTTCAAACATCTTTCAAGAATTTCAGTAAAGTTTTATACCCTGAAATGCACAATGAGAACACAGCTACTGAAAGCCTTTGGCTGCAATCCTCAAACCACTTACTCTGGAGTAGCTCCATTACTCATTGGGACTACTGCAGAATAAGTGTTTTGATAATGGCTGTATTCACTTTTGGTCTCGTTTTAATTACAGAACACGTAGATGTTTTGATATCAATGCTCAAATTTTAACTAGTTTCGTTTCACACACATTTTTAATAAATACACTAAAAATACCAAAGCCCTTATTGTCCTCCCTTTGAAATTCACAAAAAAATAAAAGCAGATACTTAAATAGTGCAAAAATTATTACTTTCCATGCTATAAGTCCAGTGAAATAAGCAATTCCAGAGAAAAAAGTAAAACTGTTTTAGAAAAATGTATAGTAGGAGATCAATGTCTGATATTTAGAAAATGCCAATTTTTAAAAACTGGAAAGACCTTTAAAATAAAGTTAACCTTTGTTAACCTATATCAAAGGATTCAGAGTCACTTAACCTTATACTCTATTTTTTAAAGCATCGCAAACTGTCAATTGTTCTGCACAGCCTTTCCTTTCTCTTTTAGCCTAGGGCAGAGGATTGACTGAAGAAGCTATTTCATACCAAAAGCCCACCTAGTAACTGGAGGCCACACAAAGTCAGGATTATGAGATTATAGGGAATTAAAAAAGAGGTGAACTTTGCTTCTTGCATGTTTTATTTACCCCGAAAAGGAATGTTGCTGCTTTCTGCACACTATAAGGTTTAAGATACCTTCAGAAACTGCATGGTAAGGGTAAAGATTAATTTAAAACAATTTAAGGTAAATTTTTGTGCCAAATCATTTGAACTTTCAATTCAAACTAATCCAGTAAAACATCAGGAGTATCAACTACAATACTCCTAATGGGCAAACCCCCCAAACGAAGGAAATTAGTATTTCCTAAGCCCAGCAACCAAAGGGAAAAAACACTCCAAACCACCCCACATCTCCTAAACTCCTGCCAAACTTGCCTTTACAATTATGCAGTGTTAAGTTTTGCTTGGTTTCCTATCCTCAGCCTCATGGCCTTAACCTTATTTTTTGGGGTGGGGGGTTGTACTCACCAGGCTGCCGTCCACATTGCATGATATACATACACGTGCAGTTGGTTTCTTTCCACCCATGCATCCTAGAGCCAGCTTGTCTCCAGCCCCATAACACAGCGCACTCACATAATCCCAGTAAGGTGGTTTGCCCATTGTGCATGTGGGGAGAGGTCAGAACCATGTTCTTTATGGTGGTAGTATGTCCCTGTAGGGATGTGCAAGGCAGTTGTAACATGCTGGGCTATGTAGTGCATGTAGGATCAGTGTCTTTTTAATGGATTTCATACTTTCAGGGGGATAATGTAGTAGTTTGCTATTTTCTAAATAGTAAAAATATTTCCTCCTAAATGGGTTTTGCTTCTTGTCTGTCTGTAAGTTAAGCAACTCAGCAGACGGGCAAAGAATATGCGGTCCATTGTCTTAATGTCGCAGCTACCTGTAATAAAGAAACTTTTTGTAATGTTCAGCAGTTTGGGCTTTTGCATTGCATAGTCATTAAGGTGGGTTTGGCAAAAGTTGGAGAGATGTGGGGTTGGTTCCCCCCCTCACCCCCTTTGGTCGCTGGGCTTAGGAAATATTAATTTCCTTGGTTTGGGGGGTTTGTTTAAGTAGTAAGAACCCACACCGTAACTATTTGTTGTAAACCAGAAGGTTTTGTGTTAGATAATAATATCATTGGGTGTTGGCCAAGTAATGGCAGATGCTACAGACGACTCCTCATCTGCATTGTGTCCCTTTCACAGCACTGGAATTTACAGCTAACGTGAATGCTGAAAAATAGCATTTGGTAAAGCTTGTGATGCTCTGCTCAGCACAAAACCCCTGCCCTGGTTACTTCAGGGAACAGTCATCAAAGGCAGCCCCACATTGAGTGCACTACTGTAATCTAGCCTTGAGGTGATGAAAGCATGGAAGACTCTGGCCAGATCAGAGTCAGAAAGAAAAGACCAAAGCACATGATCGCATTTTTGCACTATTTAAGAATGTGCTTTTAATTTTTTATGAATTTCAAAGAGAAGACAATAAGTGCTTTGGTATTTTTATTGTATTTATTAAACATGTGTTAAACAAAACTAGTTAAAATTTGAACATTGATATCAACGCCTGTCAAGTAGTTTCATTAGTCATAGATATAGGGAGTGTAAGGAAACCAGGGGCTGGGGTCCGCAGCCGCCACACCCCATTAGCGCCAGCCCCCGCAACAGGGCTCCCCACGCCCTCCGCACCCCCCGCAGCAACAAACCTGAGGCCCGCAGACCAGCTTCCTCCCAGGGAACTTCCAGAGACCACGCCTCCCCGCAGCGAGCCGCATCAGCGGCACGCCGAGATTCCAGGGGGCGGGGCCAGGACGCAGGCCACGCCGAACCCAGCCACGCCCCCCCCAGTGCGCCGCTCTGCGCGGCTCCAGTAACGCCCTGGGGGAACAGGATAAAAGGCTGCTGATGGGACAGATGCATTGCTGGTGATCGGAGTCTGGTGTGCCCGTGAGACTGGCCCCTATTGTGCCGTGTGCTGTTGTTCTTTGTGCCTGAAAAACTTATTGTGTGTGACTGGACCGAGTGAGAGTCGTGTGTGTGTGTGGGCGTGGGTGAGTGCTTGTGATTACAGAGTTACTGAGGTGAGTGTATCATCCAGCGGCGTCGGGGGGAGCACGGGTGCCTGGGTGTGTTCCCTGAGCAAGAGCCCTATCCTCCCTTACCCCCCTCCTGGGGTCCTCCACACTCCCCTTCCCCCAAGCGTCTCACGCCTCCAGCCCTTCCCTTCTCCCTGTGTGGCTGCGAGCAGGTTGCAGCGCTTAAGGCCTGTGATTGCCCCAGTGCCCAATGATGATAAAGGCTGGGGACTCACCATCCTGGTAGCCCTATTCCAACCTGAGGGCTTGTTTTTCCACCAGAGCCTTGCTGCCTTCTGTTGCTCGAGCAAGTGGGTGTGTGTGCCCTTGTGGCCCCCCGTTTCCAGGACTCTGCCTGCCCTATCCCTCTTCCTTAATTCCCCACAGGGAGGGACTGGGGAGGAAGTAATGTGTGTGCATGCATTTTATCCACATCTTCAAAAACTCAAGATGTCCACAGCATTTCCCTCATCCGCACTGTTATATTACATGTTGAAACAATACAAGTTGCATTTGTAAACCTTTATAAGTCTGGGAGTCATTATTCCTATTTCAACATACACAGTGTTTCACATGGTTTAAGCTTATACTGAATACAACCGATCTCCATAAATTTAGGATTTAAAGGAAGATTGTTTTTTTACATAATACATGGCACATTGTTTGTTCCTTAATACATGAAATTTATCATAATGACACTATATGGTGGTTCCACGTCTGGAATAATGTGCGTAGTTATGGTTTGTAACTCATGCTACATGCAGTTACGTATAGGCAGAAAGACAAGCAATAGCTGTTTTTCTTCACACCATTGTGAATTCCTAAAAACACAGGTCAATATCCTCCTTTCATACTAAGGCCATTTTTACACAGACGCCATCCACCCACCAACACCCATCAGACGGGTGGGAGAGCATCCGTGTGAACAACAACGGGTGGGTGCGCACACTCCCGCGATCCACCCACCAACACCCACGGAGCAGCCAGGAAGGAGCCGGCATGCTCCAAGGGTGGAGATGGGTGTTCAACACCCACCTGTCCATGTAAACAGCAACACACACACCCCCACAGGAAGGGTCCACTGAAACCAGCAAGACACGGCTAGAGAGGCCCCACAGGAGCCTGCAAGCAGACACACGCACTGGCAGACACGCCAAATGTCCGCCTGGAAGCCCTTAAAGGAGAAGTGAGCGAGGACATGGGTGTGCCAGCTCCCAACAGGTCAGGCAGAAAAGGCCAAGACAAAACAAAGGGAGCCAGCTCCACAACATACATGGGAAAGGGTAGGGTAAGCAGAGGGACCCCGGGCCAACAGCACCGGGGTGGGGGGGTGTATGCAACTGACAGCTCTCCCATACCGACACAGGGCAGAGGACGCAACGCAGCTCTGGTAGCACCCCCAACCACATCCACAGGGCCCAGGGAAGAGAGCACATCTGCGAGGTAAGATCGGGGGAACCCACCCACACAGGGGAGGGAGAAGGACGCAGACAAACCCCGAACACATGCTGCACAAACACAAGGTGGACAGCTGACAGCTACACCATACCCCCTCCACAGGAGAGCACCCAAACTATGGCGCACAGCACCACCGGGGAGGCAGCCGAGGAGGGCCTCTGTGGCAGTCAGGTAAAACAGCGGGAACCCCCGGGGGGTGGGGGGGGCAAGCAACACCCTACAGAAGCAAAAGGGATGTAGCATGATAACAGCTCACACCGATGCATTCCCCCAACAGGGGGCCACCTGCTCCACTGCCACAACAGCCACCAGGCAGGCCCCATGCAGCAAAGCTGGATGGCCCCCCACAGGCAGAACCCAAAAGGGGGAACCCTGGTCCAGGCAAGAGACCCTGGACTTCATACGGGGGGGGGGGGGGGGGGGGGGGGGGGGGAAGGTCAAGTACAACCTGATGTGCAGCTACAAACAGGTCTATGAAGCCATCGCCTAGGAGATGCAGAGATTGCGGTACAATAAGGATGACACCCAATGTACACAGCAGGCAAAGGACTTGTGGTCTGGATATAAACTTATCAAGGACAACAATCTCAAGTCCAGCCGTGCCATGCGCACGATGGAGTTCCAGGACCAGCTGGATCGGTTCCTCTGCATGGATGGGGACATCATGGCCTCCCGCATCCATGGCACCGCCTTTGCCAGGGACAGAAAGAGGGCAAAAACAAGACACACACACCCCGCTCGAACCCCCGGAGCAGGGGGAGCCCTCAGCCCCTGGTGAGGCCAGCCAGGATGCGGGAGGGGACAGCCCTGTCCTACTGGTGGAGGCGGCATCCCTGGAAACCGAAATGGGAATCACCACTCTCCGCCTGTGCCCCTGAAACCCACAGGGCAAAACCCACAGGGTCAGGGGGCCCACGGGGAGTGGATTGACACCAGGGACACAGGAATACGATCCAGGTAAGAGGACAATACTGGGGGGGGCTGGCCCACAACAGCCAGAGCCCCAGCTGGTAAGCAATGTACAATTGACAGATCATACTTGCAGAAGGAGGAGGCGGCGGCCCTGGAGAAGAACGTGGAGGAACCGGAGGCCATCCTGGGACCAGTAGAATGATGTTAAGTTCACACAGACAAGGGCACAGTGATGGGAGGTGGCAGGGTGACACAAAGGGGACAGGGGCACAGCCGTGCTCCTGGCCCCATCCCCTTCCAAGGGCAAGCAAGGGACGGACAAGGGGACAGCAAAGAGGGGGACCGGGAACACCACAAGACAGTGGGTGGAGACAGCACGGGGGGGGGGGGGGGNGGGAGGAGAACACAGCCACGGAGGAGGGACAGGGAGATGAGGTCGTGACAAGGACGGGAGACACACGAAAGCTGGGATCATGGGAGCAAGGATGGGGACCCCTCCACATGCCGATGTGGAAGCACATAGGGAGATCACTGAATAAGGAGCAACGGGGGTGTGCGTGTGTGTGTGTGTATATATGTGTGGAAGGGGGAGTTCCCAGTACTGCCCCAGGAGGCAGAACAAGTATACAGAAGTGGGTCCCCATCCCCAAGCTAAACAGAGGTTCCCCTGCTGTTCACAGATGAGCCGCCCAGTCCATCCAGGGGTGCCACCGCCAGGAGTGCAGAGGGGAACCGGGAGATGTAGGCCCACATCCAGCAGAGGAGGGAGGACCTAGGAAGGGAATTGCTGGAGGAAACCAGGTGGTTGGCAGATGCCCAGAGCGAGGACTAGGCCCTCAACAGGGAGGTGCAGCTTGGGGAGAGGGAAAGGGACCGGGAACAAATGGCAGCAATGCTCACCCAGTCCTACACAGAGCACCTGTGGGACAGGCACCAAGCTGCCACCGTCCTCCATGAGCAGTGCCTCAACAGGTAAAAGAGGAAGAGGGCCCATGTCACGCTGATGGGAACCGCTGCAAGGACCCACTGATTAATTGACAACACCCTGGAGGCCTTGCGATGCCCCCCCCCAGCACGACATGGGCCCACCACCTGCCATGGTAGGAGGACTGTCAGCACACCACCACCATGGCGCCCTCCCACAGGTGCAAGTGCCCCCTCCCCAGCTCATCGGCCAACCCTGGTTTCCCCAACAGCAACCCTACCCTGGCCTAGCCCACATAGGCCCCCTCCCCCCTTAGCCCCCAATACCACCAAGGAGGGCCCCCCAGTTGGCCCACCCCACTCCTGGTTCCCCTCCAACACCCTCCACGACCACTCTCCCGGGTCCCCAGTCACCCCAGAACATCCCCACATCCTCAGCAACCCAACCGCCCAGGCAGGCCACCCCACATGCTCAGGAAAGCATAGGGAACAGGTGGTGGCCAACCGACATGGGGGGAGGGATGAACACAGGACACGGTACCCACCCAGGCACAAGAAAGGATAATGTAGCACGGGAAGTGGTGATGGACACAGGGAGATCACGTATGGGAGCATCAGAATGGGGGCAGAGGGAATGGGTACCAACTACAGCTAATGCTCAGCATCCACAGGAGCTACCAGTTGACCCAGAAGTGGAGCAGCTGGTGGAGGACAGAGAGCCCGGGCCACGCAGCCGACAGTTACAGCGGGCAGCAGCTGCCAAGGCCCACAGAGCACCATCCCCCGGTGGTGCCGTAAGAGGGGACAGGGAAGACCCCAGAAGAAGTTAACCCTACCCCCTGTAAATAGTCCCATAATAAATGTCAGTTACATAACTTACCTGTCTGTTGTGGAGTCTGTACAGGGGGAAGTAAGTGATGAGAGGTAGCCAGCAGCTAGCCACAGTGGTGGTTACTGCCAGGAAATCAGTGACAAACAGCTGCGACACAGGCAGGCCAAGCAGCTCACATGCGTGCCCTATCAGATCAATGCATCCCGGAGGGCACGGCCCAGGGCAATGAACAAGGGGCCAGGATAGCCGGCTCACAGGTCAGACACATCACCCACAGTCCGAAGGGTGATGGAGTGTTGCAGGTGACAGGTGGCTGTGGCACTGACCACGGTTGTCCACCAGCTGGTGGGACATGGGCTGCACCCAGGGAGGATGCTCAACCTGCAACTACAGCCAAGGAGAGGTGGGAACACACCACAGGGGGTCACCACTAGCTAACTGGAGGATACAGAACACACAGGTAAGGGTATGATGGGCCCCAGAACCCGGTAGCAGGGTCCATGACAGTGGGCAGCGGTAAATCACAGGAGATCAGCCACTGAAAGGGATGGGGGAGGGGGATGGGACTGCAGCTTGTAGCGCCTCAGATGCCACCATGGAGGGGATGGAGTGGTGTACCGTTACTGCGATGTCTGGTGACAGTGTGAGATGTCACGCCATCACCATTCCATCCCCACCAACAGGTGATGGGAATGGCAAGGGACTACCAGAGGACCCAGGGTGTTGGCAACCCTGCAAACCAAGGCACTCCATCACCTCCAGGACAAGTCACGGTGCTCTACAGGGTGCCATACCACACATGCATAGTGCGGATGGAATGGTGTGAGAGAGCACAGACATACCACCATGGCCATGAGATCTCCAGTACTAGGGATACCTCATCAGTGATGTAATGGGATGTCCAAAGCACAAGGTATTAGGGAGCAGCAACGGGCAACCCTGCCATGACATGGGGGAATCAGGACCCACATCGGCACCTCCCTGGCTTACAGACCATGGGGGCAACCCATGTCAAATAGCAATAACTACAGTGGCAGGTACAGCGGTTGAATGCACAGTGTATTGGTGCAAGGAAAACAAGAATACAGGACCAGTGGAAGGGGACTGTCCATAGGCAATGGTCAGTCCTCGGCCAGTTGAGCAACTACACGCCTGCATAGGGCGTCTCGGTTCTCCTGGGATATCCGCCTGAAGGCCCCACCCTAAACATGCTGGTACAGGGGCACAGGGCTTGTTCTCGGTACAGGAAGCGGATTGTCCAAGGCATCCCCACCAGACTCTCAGATGTTGCTGGACTACACAGGCCGCCAGGACGAGAATGGGGGTGTGCTGCAGGTCGAACTGGCTCCGGTTAAGCAAGAGGTGCCACCTCATCTTGAGTAGGCCAAAGGTCCTCCCCACCATGCATCTAGCAGAGGCCAAGCACTCGTTGAAGAGCACCTGGTCGGGGGTGCAGGCAACCCCGAGAGTTTGTTCATTCCCCTCCCACCGTGGAATCTCCTGCCCTGCATCTCCACAGCGCAGGCTACAAATTCTGCACTGAGGTAAGCAGGGCAGGAGATTCTGCGGGGGGAGGGGAATTCTGTGGGAAATCTGCGAATCGCAGACCCGCGTTTCCCTCGGGGCCCTGGTCATGTTGTAACATCACTGTGCTGGGCGTGGTTTTCCCTCTGTTCGGTGTACGGGCGGTCCGTGTAAACATGGGTGTTTGCTCAGTGTTGCCCTGGGTGTGTGGTTGCTCGATGGGTGTGTGCTGGCCCCTCCCCCTCCTTCCCACAACCCCCCGCAGCAGTGTCTGTGTAAATGTCTCCCTGCTCAGCGCTGCTGGGTGTGTGGTGGGTGTGCTTACCCACCCATCTCCACCCACACCAGGCCTGCGGCGGCACCAGTGCAAAAAAGGCCTAAAATGTAGTCAAAATATGATGCTAAACTTAAGCATTAATTAAGCAAACCCATTGCAGCTGGAGTAATGGGGAAAGACTGACAACCAAGCAGCTGGCCTGGAAGTGGGGAAAGATTGCAGGGGGTGGGTGGAACGTCGTTAATTTTCATGTCTTTCAGATTAAGTTCTTAATGAGAAACACCAGAAAGGAGACTACGGTATGATACACCAACGTTATAGCCCAGATTTACTCCGAGTAATTGATAAAATCAATTTAAATAAAACACCAGGGATGCAAATGGACTTGTATCTACTTAACCCCAAATATAGTCAACTGTAGGATTTCAAGTTAGTTTACCTTCCCTCATGCTGGCATTCTTGTTTTCTAATTGCATGTTACACTGAGGAACAAGCCTGTGGGATTAGGAGGCACCAGCTCTGAATTGGGGTTGAATGCTCCCCTGCATTTTTAATGTCCGTCTGTGCCATAGTGTCAGGGGGCTTGAGTGGACCCTAACTAGACAATTATGAAATGCAGTTAATGATTGTATCTTCAAAGCAGATGACAAATAACCAAGACACTCCCTGCACCCCCCAATTCAGTCACATCATCCACCAGTGCACAAACACCAACCCCTAAGCCTTAGGGGTTTCCTTACGGCCTTAGGAAAGGGGACAAATTCTCTCTATCCTCTCCCAACAAGGGAATAGATCAGCATTCAAACTATCCGTCCACCACTGTGGCCAAGTTGGATCTGGGATACCAGTCCACAGTAACTGACGCACTCAACTCTCTCCTACAGTCTTTTTCTCCAACTGGGACTGTTGGAAACAGAAAACAGCATAGGGTTTACTCCTATTTCTCTGCCCAGTCAGGGCTTCAGGGGTGGGAATGGATAAGCTAGCTCTTCCTATCTACCCATCCTTGATCACTCAGGGCTCGGGACTGGTCTTCACAGAGCGAGTGCGGATGCGGGATGTGGGCGTGGAGTCAGACTGGCTGGCTGTGAGTGTGTGCTGGGTGGGGCGGGGGCAGTGTGTGTGTGTGTATCATGGGGAGGGAGGCAGTGAGTGCATGTGTGTTGGGAGGAACCTGCTGACCCGTTAGGAGGTGGCTGGGAGCGGCGCAAGTTCCTCCCTCCCCCACCCCCAGCATAAATCAAGCTCCCTGCCACTCCTCACCGGCAAACCTGCCCTCCCACCCAGCCACCAGTCATGATGACACCAGGGCCATGGCACAGAATGTTCGTGATAACTGCAAACCCCATAGCACAAAATGGGGATTTCTCAGTCCGATTTTCCATCCCCCCTTAAAACAAACTTCACTTCTACACCACCAGCCCTTAGAGGATACATCCCTTTTTAAAAAAAATAATAATAATTCGTTCTGCGATACTTGCAGTTTTTCTAAAAAGAAAAAACCCAACAATAAAAACTCACCAACCCAGAAGTGAACAGCCTGAAAACTCCAACGCCAGTGAATGGAGGCAGTTGCATTGGAACTCCTGCCCACCTTAACTAACAGAGCCACCCCTGCGGCTCTATAATATACCACAGTGCACAGAGTCTTCATATGAAAAGGACTGGAAACAGACATAAGACCCTGGGTACTTGACTAGTACAGTTATCAGTGTAACAGAACGCAAGAGATATAAAATTGAAACAGAAACTACCCTCTTCAGAGCAAGAAAGAAATGGGGAAAAAAAAAACCCACAACGCTGAGAAATTCAGATTCACATCACTGTCTGGGGTTTCAACACCTGCTCTCCACAGCATAATGATATTTTGTGGAAGTGTGAACGGATGGACAAGTTCAGTAACAATATTTATTATGATACGGCATAGGAGCCCTCCAAAAGGATAACTTTTAATTTAAAATGATAAACATATGGCAGAGTATGTGAATGGAGGCAAGATACCTAATATTGAACTTCCCCCAAGGGTCTCTTCTGTTCCTACCTTAAAAGGCATGTTTATTTTTATAGGCATCTTCATTTACTACATTTGATGTTTCACTGTCAGATTGCCCTATAAACCATTCAACCATGGCATACTGTGGTTGGTCAACGAGTTTGGCAAATGCTAGGAGGAGAGAAAAAGTGAAGCAATGAAACGGAAAGAATTATTTTTCTTGGGAAACTGGGCTGTAAATACTTGAATAAAAAAATTAAAGGGCACAAAGTTTATATATTCATCACTGTGTAAGGGCCCATTTGGCAATGCTTTTATTATTAAAACTTGCTTAGGTATTTAAATGTTGTAATTCAGCATAGCTAGAAATCATCAGTATCTTCAGGTTTTTTTGTTTTGTTAAAGAGGGATGTATTTTGTACCCTTTTATCTATACCTTACAATTTTGCTTGGTGAAACATTTAATAGCTTTCATTGAAAACACAACTGCATGTGTAACATGAAAATAAGGAGGTTAAAATGAGAAGAATGACTAATAGAAGATACCATCACCAAAGAACCTCAGATTGATTATCCAGGAGTTCCCAACTCAGGGAGGTAGGGATATCCAGAGATACAAATATAAATGCTATAGCTCAAAAATTATGGCTGAATAAATTACTGTAGCATCCTAGATTTTTTGTGAACTACTGACACCTGTAATTGAACTAATCCCCACCAAAATGTATGCTTCCCATTAGCTAGCCTTTTGCAAGTCAGCAGTTCAGTTTTACAACCGATGAAGCCAGTTGCTTGCAGCTTCAGAATACTTAGCATTCTTTTCCACTTCACCTTTCACTAGGTCTCCTTTTGGTCAGTTTTCAACAGCTGACATGCAACTTATAGTTTAAGGGGGGGGGGGAATAATTCTGTACTAGGATGTTAGTTACAAAGGGACAAGCCATTTTTGCTTTAAATACACATTCTAGAAGAACAGTGTGTGCAGCCACACGAGATGTTATCCACTTTGGGCAACATTAACACGTGAAGGAGTGGCTAAATACGCCCAGTGGCCTCCAGATGTTCACCCTGCCCCATGGCAGGGCAGCAGCCAGCTACTACGTGATGCATCCTCCAAAAAAGGCCAGAGACGCAACGCTTAGTAATGTTTCCCAAAGTGGAATAACGCTGCTCAAAGTGCAACAACAGGCCATCTCCCGGGTGGGCAGGCCTGTGTTGCTCTGCCCCGCAGCAAGGTCTGCCAGCACCATAGAGTAGTAGGCGCAGTTCACCATTCCTGGGCAGCCACGTCACAGCCAGGGGTGGAGGCCTGCCCAGTTTCCCTGCAGTAGGGTAGATAGTGGGTCCTGCTCTCCACAGCAACCCAAGGTGTGGTGGCTGCATTTGCTCTCTACATGGTGGGTGTGGGATAAAGCCCACCCAAGCTCATGTGGCCGTATGCTTTAGGTGTTCCAAAATAGCTAACTGCACTCTACACTAGAAGCTAAATCTTCAACTTGAAGAGATTGGGAAGAAGATGTTAAGAAAGGAAAGCTGAGAGGATACACTGCCAGAACATTTTTGTAGAGCAGAAATACCCTCATACAATAAACTGCTCAAAAACAGTTTTTCACTGGTTTATTTATACAAAATAAACCTATGCTCAGCTTTCAAAGCTTCTCTGTGCTCTAAAATATCAAACTGGAAAACAAAGTGAGACTTTTTCAGACCGTCGCTACTGCGTATTTTTGGCTTATGTTTTACCAAGAGAGGACAGGGGGCAGATACTGTTTGAAAATAAAGCTCCTTAGCTGTGATGAACAACAGATTCAAGGATGCAGAACTTCCCTAGAAAGAGATACTCAATAGAGACTGGAGGGTAATTACCAATGAACTGTCTACTGCAAGTTAGATCAAACAACCACATGTAAGCATTGGCTATCATTTCCTGCTCATTCCGATACCATACAATTTTTCAAGACCCAGACAAGTCAACCAGTGTGTCAGTTGCCAAAGTATTTGTCTTTCATTAATTTCATAATTCCTTTAGCTACTTCACTAGCCAAGAAAAAAAGTTTTCCATCTTCAGACACTGCTATCGTGATGACAGCTTATTCAATCCAATATACAACCTGAGCTCAAAAACTGGTAGATAAAATCAATAGGTTCTCACACATACAGTATGCCATGGATGAATTGTTTATGGGGCCATCTACAGCAAAACATTAAGTGTAGGAAATGAAGATGCCTAAAAATAAAGCAGAAAAGGGCATTATTGCAATATGGTATCGGAGCAATATTGTATGGTAAAAGGGCAAATTGTATGGTATCGAAATGAGCAGGAAAGGATACTGCTTAAAGCCAATGCTTACGTGTGGTTGCCTGCCTACAGATTGTTTGATCTAACTTGCATGCCTTCTGATCTTGATGGTCTTTCACTCAATGACCTCATTGCCTTCTGGGACAGCTTGCTGGCTGAGGCTATCGACCAAACGGCTCCCAAGCGTCTGCTTCCCGAAAGCCGACAATGGGGGTTGCCGTGGTTCACGGAGGACCTTCGCTGAACGAAGCACGTTGGACGGCGGTTGGAGTGACGGTGGTGTCGAACTCATGCTGTGATCGGTCACTTTCAGCACAAGGCAGGCCGCGTGCCTAAGGGTCACGGCAAAGGACCCTTGGGTGTGGACCTTAGGTGAGGGCTGGGGGAGGCTGGGCACGGGTTTTTAGGGTAGTTAGTAGGGGTATATTGTAAGGGGATGGGGGAGAAAGAAGGGTAATGTAAACACCCCCCCTGCATATGTGGGGGTGGGGAAGGGACTGGGTTAGGGAAGGTTGGGTACGGCCCCCCCAGTGAGAGAGGGAGGTACGACTCAATAAGGGTCAGGGGTGCTGGTCCCCCGGTGAGAGGGGAGGGGAAGGGAGGAAAGGGATGAGGGGAGGGTATGTCCCTGGGGGTCTGGCAGAACGGCCACCGGGGGAGGGGGAGTTGGGGAGCTGGCTGGGGGGGGAGGTTTCCACAGCCATTGGGGTCGTGATGGGCCGGGGTAATTATGGTTTCTCAGGGAGGTGAAGGACAGCTGTGAGAAGGGACAGGTGCTTAGCTCCTGTCCCTTACACAGGCCCCCTGGCAGGTGATACAGGGATCAGGATCAGAGGAGTCCCTGGTCTGGAGATGCTGCTGTTGAATGCGAGGTTGGTCTGCAATAAATCAACTACAATCCAGGAACTGATTTTGGATCAAACGGCTGACCTCGTGTGTATTACAGAGACCTGGCTGGACAATGTATCGGGGCCTATATTGGCTGACCTTGTTCCAGCTGAGTACTCTGTACAGCACCAGCCCAGGTCAGAGGAATGGGGAGGCGGTGTAGCCATTGTTTTTAAGGATACCTGGACTGTGAGGTGGTATCTGGTGCAGACCATCTTGGGCATGGAGGGGGTCCACCTCGTGGTCGATTTGGCAGGAGACAGATTGGGATTGCTTTTGGTATACCGTGCACCCACCTGTACCGCAGCATCCCTACACACTCTAGCAGAGCTAGTATCGGAAGTGGTCTTGTGATCCACCGAAGACTGTGGTCTTGGGGGATTTCAATATCCACACCGATGCCAGGTTGGGAGGAGCAAAGTGTGAGTTCATGGATGCCATGACAACCATGGGACTGTCTCCAGAGGGTAAAGGGTTCAACACATGAGGGGGGGGACATACCTTTGACCTGATGTTCTGCACCGGCCTTGAGGCGGGGGATCCAGTGGTGGGGGATGTAACAACTTTACTCCTGTCATGGCTGAATCATTGACTCCTCCAGACCAGTCTCCTGGTGCATGTCTGCCCCCGGAAGGGTGCAGGACCAATTTGTTGGGTCCGCCCCGGAGACTCATGGAGCCAGAGAGGTTCCAAAATGCTTTAGGAGAAATGTCTTCTGATCTTGATGATCGTTCACTCGATGACCTCACTGCCTTCTGGGACAGCTTGTTGGCTGAGGCTATTGATCAAACGGCTGCCAAGAGTCTGCTTCCAGAAAGCCGACGACGTGGGTCGCCGTGATTTACGGAGGACCTCCGCCGAATGAAGCAGGATGGACGGCGGTTGGAGCATCAAACTCGTGCTGAAACTGACGGATTGCAGCATAAAACCAGTTTAAGAGCTTATGCTGTTACAAAACGGGTAAGCAAAGAAAGAGTTCTTTGCTACCCTTCTTGCGTCCATGAAGTCACGTCCAGCGGGTGGTGCAGTGGCTTTTCTGGGTGGTGCACAGGCTGGTCAGTCTGGCCTCTCTCCTCCTAGAACTGGAATTTTCCAGTGCCCGCTGTGACATGTTTGCTGACTTTTTTGAGATAAATCGCTCAGATTCACCACGATCTCGATGCTGCATTAATGACAGTGGACAAATCAGAAGTACAGGAAGCCCTGCCCTGTCGGTGGTTGTGGAATCTGTTTCAGTGGGTATCGCCCGCTGAAGCAGCAGATGTTCTTGGGACAGTCCGGGCCACCTGTTGTGAATTAGATCTGTGCCCGTCCTGGCTGGTGAAAGCCAGCCAGGAGACATTAGGGTCGTTGCTGGCGGGGGCGATCAATGCCTTCCTTAGGGAGGGAAGGGTGCCAAACCGTCTTAAAGAGACGGTGATATGGCCTCTACTAAAAAAGCCATCTTGGAGCATTGACTTCTCGGCCAGCTATCGGCCAGTCTCTAACCTTCCCTTTTTAGGGAAGGGTGTTGTATGCTGCCCCGAGTTGCCATTTGTGCAGGAGGGAGTGGGCTACAAATGCTTGTATAAATAAATAAGTAAATAAATTATAGGCATGCCAAAATATCGCAGAGAATCTTTACAATCAAACTGCATAGATACTGGAGAAGACAGCCTTAACTTTTTCTTGGTGTGCATATGAGCAAGTTAGTTAAGCAAAGAAGGCTATGACAAATGCTCTATTTTCATGTTACCCCAACATGGAAGTCTAATTCATACAATAAAATTAAAGAGGACAAATTTATTTAGATTTTTTGATTCAGGTTTAGATTTATTTTATTTTTTAGAAGTTCTCTCTAAAGCCTACAGTCAGTCTGTCAAGTACCCGGATTCCATAATCAAACACCCAAAATTAAAAATTTGCTGTTACTCATTTGGTTTACACAAATGGTGGTCAAAGCTGCCAACTCCATGAATTGCATACCAAAATCTTCATATGGCTGAAACCCACAAAACATACACACATGTGCACACAAAAGCCTCTAAAGCTTTGTGACTGGCTGGCAGGACCTGAATTCTGCAATCGTAGCTACTGAGATTCTGAGCAGCAGCTGGGATTCAGCTGCTGAGACGCGGGTGCACTAAAAAAAGACACAGGACCATGAAGACAGCCTGGGGTCCAGAACCAGCCCTAGCTGAGAGCTGCACTTGAACTGTCCAAGCATCATGCACCTCCCAAGTCACAGACTGGCCCTGGTTTAAGTAACCTTTAGGCAAATAAGCAAGGTCAAATTCTACTTATTTTTTTTAATGAACCTTTACATATGATTCAACTGCTGAAGACTTCCCATCTCTTTTGAAATCAAGCACTTGGGTTAAAGTTCCCCACAGGGGAACAATAAACGACATTTCCCCCCCCTTACTGTCCGATATATAAAAAATAATAATTACCAAAAAAAGCATTTCAGTCTAACTAGTCAAGTCAGTTTAAAGCATTAGGAGAAAGTCTACACAAAAGTGAAGACTAGGGGCGGGAAACCGGTAAAATCCGGTATCCGATAATGCCGGTACCGCGCGTACCGGCATTATCGGATTCGACCCGGTAATCCGGTCCGGGTACCGGATTCCGGGGTACCGGATTTTTTTTACATTGCAGCCATTTAAAAATGGCTGCAATGTAAAAAAACTTAAAGCCCCAGCAAAAAAGTTTTTT
>QEPC01003743.1:432391-497766 GCA_003113815.1 Sphenodon punctatus | reverse complement strand
GGTCTTTTTTTAAACAAAAATCCAGGCTGGGCAGGGTGGGTGGGGGGTGTCCCCCCTTCCACCCGCGCAGCCTGGGAGGGGGAGGGGGAGGGAATTAATTTATTTCATTGATTTCAATGGGGACACAGCGCCCCATTGAAATCAATGAAATAAATCCGGTACTGGCATACCGGATTTAATCCGGGAATCCGGTTTTCAGAGAACCGGTAACTGGTAAATCCGGTAGCCGGTAATGGGCCCGGGGTCCCACCTCTAGTGAAGACAAAACTGTCTGAGGGAAGTTAACCAGTTATTTAAGAGCAATTAAAAATAATTTTTAAAAAATGCATAACCCAAATGAGTGGAGAATGTTTCGCATGCCTTTTGTATCCCCAATTTTCAAGTCTCATTATTGTGAATATATTAAAGAATGTCAGAGAACAAAGTTTATCCACCCACTGATAAGGAATATTAAGTGTCTGGCACATTCTGGAATATTTCACTGTAGAGCTCTAGACAGAAAGATTTAAAAAACTCTCTCCAAGATATATTTCTTATTTATTTATTTCTAAAACTTATATGGCGCTCCCTCCTGCCTCAGGCATCTCACAACATTAAAAAACATATTAAAATACACAATAATCAATTAAAACAACAAATTAAAACCTATCCCTTCCCACCCTAACACAACCCACCTCCCTCGGGAAAGGCCTGGCAGAACAGCCAGATCTTACAGTGTCTGCGGAAAGAGGGGAGGTCAGTAATTAAGCGGGCCTCCAACAGGAGGGAGTACCACAGCCACGGCGCAGCCACAGAGAACGCCCTCCTCATGGTAGACACCCGGGAGACCTCGAGGAGGGTGCGACCGGCTGACCACAGGGGGCCCGATCCAGGACCTGGAGAGTGAGGTGGTTCTGCAGGTAGGTAGGACCCAAGCCATTTAAGGCTTTGAAGGTTAACACCAACACCTTGAATTGGGCCCAGAAAAGTATTGGCAGCCAGTGCAGAGAGCAGAGCACTGGTGTAATGTGCTTGCGTTGGCCCGTCCCAGTCAAGAGACAGGCAGCTGCATTCTGCACCAGCTGCAGCTTCCGAACCAGTACCAAGGGTAGCCCCATGTAGAGCGCATTGCAGTAATCCAGTCTCGAGGTAATAAAAGCATGGACGATTGTGGCCAGATCCGAGTCCGAGACATATGGCCCAAGCCGATGCACCAGATGTAACTGGCGAAATGCCCTCTTTGCCACAGCCTCCACCTGGGCATCCAGGTGAAGCTGCGGGTCCAGGAGCAACCCCAGACTCTGGACCTGCGAAACCAGGGGAGGATGGACCCCTTCAATGATGGGGGACACTACCTCCCAACAACCATCACCTCCGTCTTGTCAGGATTTAGTTTCAGGCGGCTCGCCCTCATCCAATCCCCCACAGCTGACCGACACCGGGTAAGCACCAAGAAAGTGAGGCTATACCAACAACTCTTTAGGAGATGCAAAATATAAATTAAGCAATGCTCTCAATTTTACATTTTTAAAATCAACTTAATCTTTAAGCAAGTGATACAGAACAAAGTCCCTCATTTATTCCTATCTTAGTAAGGCTTTGTGGTAGGCATTCTACACACAATTTAATTATCATGCTGTGCCTCCTGGCTAAGGTTTAGTACTTACTTCTGCATAAAGATGCAGTCAAGTGCTAAAATACTCATTACAATACGGTCTCCTCTACCAAACCCTTGTTCACGCCCTGGTCATCTCTCGCCTTGATGACTGTAACCTCCTTCTCACTGGCCTCCCCCGCTCTCACCTTTCTTCCCTTATCTCCGTCCAAAACTCTGCTGCCAGAGTCATCCACCTTGCCCGTCCCTTTGACTACATGCAGCCCCTCCTCTCCTCACTGGCTCCCCCTTCCTGAACAAATCCTGCACAAGCTCCTAGTCTTCACCTATAAAAGCTCTTCACAGCCTTGCTCCCTCCTACCTCTCTGCGCTAATTTCCCTCCGTACTCCAGTCCATGAACTCTGCTCCTCCTCTGTTCTCTCTCTTGCCCTCCCACGCCTCCCGTGCTCCCCTAACTGCCTTCATCCCTTCTCCCTAGCTGCCCCCCATGCCTGGAACTCCCTCCCTGCCCACATCCGCCTTGCTCCCTCCCTTCGTACCTTCATATCCCTCCTCAAGACCCACCTCTTCCGCTCTGCCCACCCCGACTCCTCGCTCCCCTCTCCTAACCCCTGCTGATACCTACCAGCCAGTACAATCTGTTACCCAAGGTCTGTGCACTCATATCCTCACCACATGGACCAGCCAACCATCGTTCTTGATGTAACCAAGAGACCTTGCATCTTCATGAATGTTACACCCCTTGTCTCTCCCTCTGTTTCCCTTCCTTCGTCTCCCCCACCCCCTCTCAGACTGTAAGCCCTAGGGCAGGGACCATGTCTATTCCATTACTTTGTAAAGCGCCAGGTACATGGCTGGCACTATGTAAATTCTTGCTAATAATAATAATAATAATAAATAACTATAAACTCCAGTTCATAGAAATCCCCACAGTAATCTATATTTTAGAGCTCAATAGGTTTACACTGTCAGTTTTAAATGTTCTAAGAAAGAATGAGCTACCCAAATAGAGACAACAATAGACACAAAGTTCAAGTTCACAATATTTTCCATCCAAAAAAGCTCTGGCAGTAGAGGTCAGAGAAGCACAGGTCCTATAGTGTTTTCTACCAATCGCCTTCCCAAGAAAAGGATGTGGCAATACCATTTTTCAATTATGTGCATTATAATAGTGCATAAAAGCAGATTTCCATTTAGAGAAGGGCTTCCAGGTGGACCTTACACAAGTTTTAGCAAAGCAAATAAAGGCAAAAAGCTTTACTAGGAATCAAATGGCTTACAAAATAAAATACTGATTTAAGCGTTCACCCTATTCAAATGCAAATACAATTAAGGCAGCATTTAAGCTGACTATAGGGTTGAGAAAAGGCTTTAAATATTAAGATAAACACTGAAATAATTGCCTGAAAGAATCTGAAGCAACCAACAGTCATGGACTTTAAACAATGACTACACATAACTTATCTAAAGTGGTCATGTTACGTCTGAGCAAAATCCAGTGTCTGCTCTGATTTCTAGAGTAGTGTTCATTTCATTTTCTTGTCTAGTCTGAGATCAGTGACTAAATATATTAAGAACCCTTTACGACTTAGAAATGAAGAAATTGAAATGCTAAACTATAGTCTTGATTTTGACTTGCACTTAGGATACAAGTTAAACATTTTTATGAAGCAACCAGCTACAATATATTAATTATTAGATCACATGTCCTGAAATGCTGGAAGGCTAGCAGCACGGATTCATTCTGTAGGCAATTTGGTTAGTCAGAACACACATTCCTGAATAAGTGAAATATAAAATTAATTAATCATGCCATAGCTCTTTGGGAAGGCTACATAGACAAAATACATTGTTCCATATCCTCCAACATCTGGCAGAGAGAAATCAGTACACTTCATGCCACCCATAATTTGTATAATTTGCATGTGTTTAAGAAAATTTGTAATAGCCCACTGACTAACTTTGGGACTGAGCTGGAAAAAGACCGTCTCAGAGAGGCTCTGCGTACACACGTTTGTGTGAAGGGCGGATGGCTCACATTAAAACTCAGCCTATTAAAAAGTTAAAATTCTCAAATGTGTACACGGACTTTGGATCTGAAGTTTTAGTTTTAAAAACACTCTGTAATCCTTTGGTAGAAGCAGCGAGAGTCCCTTTCAGCATGCTAGAGAATGGCCTCTCACAAACACTGACATCCCTCCTACCTTTTTTAGTTTTCATTTGATCGCAGGCCCACAGCTCCCTCCTGCCTGTTACCTTTCTTTGATAGCTGTGCTTAACCCAAGCTTGTTATAGCGAGAAAAAGGTGCCCTACCCCACATGCAATGAATAAACAACAGGCAAGGGAATCTATGGCAGATTCTTTTAAGGAGCAGCAGCTCCATTATACTACAGGTAAATAACTGGCTAATGGAGACTGGGAGGCTTCTGGCTCTTTAAGTCTGTAGGGGCCAGAAGATAAGTCACTCACTCTGGCTAGATAAGACAGAGTGTCAGTCTGCTTCTGGAAATGTAAGAGGAATTCCCAAGGAGATTGCTGGTATCTGTGGAAGCTGAGCTGGTGAGAGATGCTGAGAGGCTTGAGCTGCAGTAGCCTAGGAGGGAGAGCACCTCCAACCCAGGACATTCGGAGAGTTACTGGACACAGCAGTGTGGATGAAGGTGGGATGTTATTGCATTGGGACTTGCTGAGCCAGAGGCTGGTATAGATCAAAGGGCTTGCCTAGACCCGACCCAGAAGGGGGCTAGGTTCACCCAAGGACTGGTTGCCCAGCTGAGAGGGACTTTGGATTGAGTATGTGTGTAAATAAAGTGACTGAGCTAATTCCCGGATTGAAACTACATAATTTGGGCCCCGATCCTAACACCACTCACCCACCACTGTTACAGTCATAGCTCTTTGTCCTGCTGGACCCCCTTTTTGTCTGCTTAACATGGTACAAGCCTTATACTCCAGGGAACCCCGATAACAAAACCAATTACTGCACTGGCAAAAAGTACTATTGGATGGCATATTGTTCTTTCGTTATGCTTGTGCTCAAATTTCCATTTACAATACTTACTAAATTAAACAATGATTTCCCTCTAATGCCCAAAAGAGGAAAAGACAGCTTTTAAAATGACAAAGTCTGAATGTGCATTTTCTCTTCGAACAAAGGAAACTAGTGAAAGAAGAACTAAAGAGGTTGAATGCTGTAATTCAGGAGACGACGGCACGCTCTGGCACAAAGCTGGGTAGGGAGAGCCACAGAAGTGCCATAAGCTAGCTCTGTGCCACAAACAGACGACACCTTGTTGCGGATTCTATGCCCAGTGCGGGCCAAGTAGCTTGAACCTGAATAAATAAGTTTACAGCATGTGAAAATGGCACCATTCTCAACGTTTGACTATTGCATGAGTGAAGTTGCTTTACTGACGGAAAATGCATAAATTATTTCCAGTAGCAGGACTTGTACAGCTACATGCCATGCTTCACGGGATTGTGGAGAGAGGTAATAAGGGACAGGATATCCCCCCCACCAGCACCCTATTAGCAGTACCAGGGCTCTATGCCGCTGAAGGAGTACCCATGTCCGCCCTGTCACTTGATGTAGACAAAATGTTTGCTTGCTATTCATACGAGTAATGTTTAAAGAGTATAATTTGCAGAACCACCACATTCATACATATAGGAAAAGAGGAACATATTCCACTTCTGTCCACAGTAACGGTAAACACCTAGGATTGGATTTTTAATAGTTTACAGTTAGCCTAACTCTGCTTCTGCTAAAGTTAATGAAAAGTTTTACAACTGGCTTACCCAAAAGTGAATTTAGACAAATTCAAAGTTACTTGAGCAACATTTTACTGTGATAAACTATGACTGCTTGCCCATGTTACCGCACCTGGGAAACTAACAAGCAGCAAACTCACAGCGGAGAAAGTAACGCAAGGATTGGAACATGAGCACATGGTTAAAAGCATCGTGTTTTCATTTAATTCATGAAAGGCGGGGTTGGATTTTGCACCCTGCCTTTCATGATTGAAAAACAGGGAACGCATCAAACGAAGCTTTTAATCACTCAGCCACATTCCAAGCCTCATACTTTCCACACTGGGGCTTTGCTTCTCGTTAGTTTCCCCTGGCGTGATAACATGCGCAAGCGGCCTTTGTTATAGGTATCATCGATTAGTTAACATCCATAATTGCACGAAATCTAGGATTTTTAATCACCTGTTTTCTAGTTTGATCTAAAACAATCTCTTCAGCATATTATGCCTTGAACAGTTTTCTCTGGCAAGATAATTATATACCCACTTCCTAAAGTTTGATTGTTTTTCTTTTCATCAGAATCACCTAACTACCAAAAATTTTAATCAATCACCTGTAAGCTATTTTCATTAAGTCACAAAAAGCATCTTCCCTAACTGTAAAATTAGTTAGTCACAGGATTCTGTGGATAATTAGAAATTGTCAGGTGTTTGTGGTCTTGAACCCAGGTTTAAGAGACCAAGGCAGCGCCCTTCCACCTGCATCACTGCAACCTGAGGCCAGACTCATGGAACCATGTCCCATGTGGGCAATCCATCTTGAGTTTGTTGCAGCTGAAGGGGGGGGGGGGGGGGTGTCACGTAACCACGAGACTGCTTATCATTGGCTCCCTTCCTGTATTTCTCCTCCCTGCCACACCTCAGCATTTGAGCAGTCTATCACAGACTGCTAGTCAGGCTCCTCTGCTAGAGCTCCAGCTCAGTGACTATCTTCCTAGCCAGCATGCTCTCCTCCCCAGCCTGCCTACATCCGGACCATACCCCACCCCTATGGATCAACTCCTGGTTTTAACCTCCCCACCCCCCGTCTCTCTCTCTCTCTCTCTCTCACACGCACGCACAGCTTGACTCCGACTAGGAGTCTGACATCCCCTTGGACTGGTAATTGCTGAGCCCCGCCCCAGACACCTAGGCCCTGATCCTGCAAACCTGAGAGAAAGAGATTTGAGACCCCCAACTCCAAGAGCTCAAGAACTAATTAATCTTCCCTGTTGATTTCCCCGCTCCGCAAAAAAGTACAGTACCACCATAGTATTATGACAGCTCATTCTTGAACAATGTTATCATAATTAAAGTGGTTGCATATCCTTTACCTTTTGCAACTACTAGTATAATTAAGATGCAGATTTTCTACAAACATAGGTATTACCATTCAATGAGGCCAGATGATGCATCCCTCTTTCTCTCTCTCTCTCATCTCAATACTGGATTTTATGGTGCAATCAAAAGGTGACACTGATATCACCTACAGAGGTTGGGGACCTGCCCATTCACCGTTAGTTCGTAGAGCTCACCTACAATTTTTGAAAAAGCCTTTAAAAATGTATAATCTTAGATTCAAGAGGAGAAAAAGATTCAGCACAAGCTTCAGGCTTTAACCATGTGCCCACAAAGGGCACCTTTAACTTGGCAAAATTTGCAACTTTACAAAATCTCAGAAGCCTTCCAAAATTTTTATTTCTTATTCTTAATATCTGGATTTATGTTCATTAATGGCCATTTTTATACCAACCGCTTTGTCTATACCAAACAATGGAACCGTCTTTAACCAAGCTCATTATGTTCAAACTTCACAAAGACGGGTGGGAGAAATATAGACAGCCAAAATAAAGATAAGATCTTACCAATTGCTGGCCAACTCCTAAGAAACATGTATTTTCATTAACTTACACACGCCATGTAAGAGCCACGTTGAACAAGCCAAGGATCTTATTTCTAAGTAGATACCACTGGCAGGATGAAGCAAGTCCGATTCCATGTTTAAGACTCTAGATTTCTTTTTGAAACAATTCATGTTATTCTTTGTAAAACACTGTAAAGTATCTTAGTTATGTTTCCAAGATTCCCTATTGACAAATAAAACTTGTATTTAGCAATCACTACCACAAAGTGCATTAGTGACATCCTTATTGGTAATACTGTGTCAGGCAACCAAACTTTAGTAACCTGTAAAACCATTTATTACGTGTTATTGACATCTCTTTGACAAATTAAAGATTATCAATGGAAATTTCGTTACACTTCTCCTTGTTAAACAAAAAACCTCTTTGCTGTGAAAGTATAGGTTTCCCTACCTTCCATATGGGTAGGGTTTCAAGAGCTCAGAACTACAGCATAAATGGGGAAAGGTACTATAATGCAAAAGGGATAATCAATGTAATAGGAACTAAAGGGTGTTAACTGAAACAATAGCCTAATGCAGTCTGTGTTCAGACTGTACATCCCCCACACCCCCTGTTTAGTATGTCACACCTAACGAACAGGCAGCCTCCTGTGTGAATTTCATGCGCTTTCAGGCAGCCCGCATTTGCAGCACCAGTGAGCGCAAGAGTGGAGAGAACGACAGGAAGCGGTTGCTCCTCGGATGCTCTACGATTTCCACCCATGACACTATGGTGCTAGCGGGCCTGTATGTACAGAGCCCACTGCACACAACCAAATTGATAGGACGTGGATGCACAGTCACCCACATGGCAGGCGCTGCATTCTGAGACCACACCATGATTGGGGCCTGCGTGTCCTGTGGGTGGAGGCCCAGTGGCTAGAGGGGGCAAACACCTAATAAACCAGCAGGTGGACACCCACCTGATGTAACCTCATTTGTTAACACCCAAATTTAATACCAAAGCTTTTAAATCAGGGGTGGAGAGCCTTTTCCCTCCCACAGTCCACTTTGAAAATTAGTACAAGCTCCGCAAGCTGGATAGGAATTGAGGAAGAAGGAATGGGAGTGTCTAGATCATGGATCTAGGACATGGATTCATCCCCTACGAGGGACCCATCTTTGATGCGTTTCCCCTCTGGCAGCAATGGAGAAAGCACAGTGAACACCAGTCCCTGCCTTTATCTACCCCCTTCTCTTGAGTTTACCCTTTCAGTGCTTGAGGGGAGGGACTCGATCCATTGGCCAGATCCAGGAATGTGAAAGAGGACAAGCAAACACACACACACACACACAAAAACACCAGCCATAGACCTGATTTTACCCATAGGCCCCAAGGTTCCTCACCTCTGTAATAAACAGATGTTTCAAGCAAGCGTGATTTATTCCGATTTAGGGTCCAATGCGTAATTCACAATTTCACAGATTGCAGAAAGATCTTAAAACCTTGTGTAGTCCTTGAGAACTATGGTGTTCCTGTACACTTTGATGGAAAAGTAAATGGAAGGCAGGTCTTGGAGTCAAGAAGTTCCCTGCTAGGGAGAGGGCTGGAAAGGAACAGGAAAAGTCCCAGAGCAACTGCCACTCAGCTTCTTGCTGCTAAAGCAAACACTGGAGTAGGGAACAAAATGGTCAGGTGTCTGGGAGCCGTTGGCACCCAGAAAACGGAGACTGGTGACTGGTTCAGGGGAGTAGCAAGAACAGATTAATATGGATGAAGTCTGGTGACAATTATTATTATTTTTTCTCCCTGAGTTAGATCTGAAATTTCATGCCCTGCGGGAGGTTCCCAACTAAGGGGACTGGGAGGGTAGGGGGGCATGAGTGGCAGCTTTGGGACTGTGCTCCTTCAGCCCATGAACTGCAGCCCGAGACTGGACTTCTGCTCACAATTCTGGAACTGCTCATGTCATCAGGGACCTTCTGTGCCAAGCTACTTTCAGCAACAGAAATATTCTTGACCCATGGCCCCTCTGGAGCCACTGGAGGGCGGCTCTGACTTTTTGATGAATTACACATGCTATGCACATTTGTAAGATATTATATATTTTTTCTAACAATCATGAAAATGTCTGATTTTCTCAGTTTTTAAAAATATTCATGCTTTTCATGTTTGAGCTCATGACAGATTATAAACACCTTCAGCAGACGCATCTGTCTCAATTAACTCCAATCCCATTCTCTTTTCTACACGGTTTTTATACAGCAGGAGAAACATTACTAAAAATAAGCTTAACAACCAATACATTGACTGGAAGGCCAGTCCGTCAAGAAGCACCTTGAAAATGTATTATACATTGTTTCAGAACTTGCACATATCAAGTTGTTTGTAATCATCTTGTTTAAGTAGAAAACATTGATTAATGAAATCTAACAAACTTGTTAAAAATGATTCCAGATTATACATACATCAATGTATGAGAAACCCTGTAATACATCCCCCATGTGAGCCAGGTAAGTAAGTAGTCCAGTACAATGCTTGTGCAAGTTTTACCTTGCAAGTGCAGGACTACCAAAGTCCCATCTTCCCTATATTTTCTGGAGATTCCTTGAAGGAGAGGATTCTCTCAGACCTCAGTTGAAGGGATACGGGATAATATTGAAGCACTTCTCCCAAGAGTGTTTAACAATAAAAGAATGAAGCCAGAGAAGCAAAAAAGCCTTCCTCCTTTAGCGGTTTACATCTCTTTATGTCATCAAAACTACTATCCTATTTTAACAAGAAATCAAAAGACACAGAAGAACTTTCAGACCTTTTATGCATTATATGGATGCAAAGACACAGCAAGAGTAATACAGCCTTTAAGAATATGCAACAGTATTCTAATAAGTGATTAAAGTGGTTCTTAAAAGTATATTGTATACAATTTTTTAAGCCAATAAAACTGGCATTTCCCTGTTAGGTTTGATTTTATACTTTGAACACTCACATGCGCTTGCTCAAGAAACACACCCCTACTGTTGATCTTAGACACTATAGCAACAAGTGAACGTTTGTTCTGAAGGAATGCAGGGTATGTTGGGGGGGGGGGGGGAGGGGAGATAGTTACAACTACAAACCAGTGTGCTAATCAAAGGGTCTGCTTTTTAGTTATTTAGCAGTAAAACCATCAGTAAAACTTACGCATATTGAAAGAGTAGAATATCCATAGTTTAATAATCTACATTCAATGGAAATTTTGCAACCGACAGAGACATGGGCGTCAGTTTTCTCCGCATTTACTGTGGAACTGATATAGTATTATTTCTCCATAAACTTGATATTTTACTGTTAAGAGACTGAGCTCTGCAAAGATCTAACAACATTAGTAAATTCTCAGTGGTGAGATTTTGTTTTTAAATATGCTTTTTCTTGTAACTGGACAAGCACTACAACTTTCTAACTGAACATTTCAGTTTCTTGTGTGGAATATGCAGACACAACTGAATGGTTCTTAGACACACCTGCATGTATTTTACCCTTCAAAAATATCACACTGTCTTGCAGCCTACAAAGTCTCCCAATAATCACATACCCTACATATTACCTTGAAGAGAGCAGCTCCAATGTGGTAGACCTCAATCTACAACGATTCAGATTAGCCCCATAAAAATTAATTTCAGGGGTCAAATAAGCTTCTTTAGGCTTGCTAGGAGTTGTCACATTCTGTTAGTTTTAGTGGTTCCACAGGTACAGGAAATGTTCATATCACACCACCAAGACAACTGCTCTCCTGTGCAGTACAGCAGATACAAGGCATGCCTTATATACATATTCTCTCTCTTTCCTGTTTATGAATCTAAAGAGGTCCGCAGGGAAGAGAGATGATGTGGACAGGGAGTTACTTTTTGCTTTAAATATTAGAGGTTTATGGCACAGTAGAAAACCTAGAAGATATCCTCACAAGCTTTGAAGACTCCTATCACCAGGACAGCTGGTGGTAAGAGGTCAGTACTTATGCAGCTGTGCTCTACACTCAGACACTGAAGTGGTACTGTAGATGCCACAACAACCACAGGCCACTAAATTACACAATTCTTGGTCACTATTCCTACAAAATGGAGGCTAGTGCATTTAAACTAGCATACAGTCCATTTCTGATCATCTGAGTATCAGCTCTTATGTACAAGCAACATTGAACACACAAAGTCCAACTTGAAACCAGTTTCCAAGTACAGGTAGAAATCCTTCAAAGGAATGTAACAAACTGCTAGATCCTAACACAATAATACTAGAAGATCCTGCTGTAGTCAAAGTCCAACAATATTCTGAAATCTGATAGTTAATACTCACATCGTTTATTTTTCCTCTGTATTACCTGCTGTTGAAGAATTCAGATGTCATAGTTGATTGTTCGGCCCTGTCTCTAGGTTACACAAAAGTTTCTTAATCAGCAAACAAGTAGCTTGGATACCCAACAAGTTACTTTAAATTCACATGACCACTGTTCAAGATCATTGCTTTGTTATTCATTTTTAGTACTATGAGATCAAATATGAATCCCAGAGGTTCATAAACTGATGATAGTTTCAAAAACTGTGTCGCCATATAAAATCATGAGATGCAGGAAACTTGCAGTTACCTGTCCTACTATTGGAAGCACTCAACCAACAATTCTCAGGCTTTTTGTCTGAGACACTCCATTTTGGGATTTAACTGTAATTCCATGATCGCAGACATCAACATTCAAAGTCTATCAGTCAGGATCATGACTCCCATCTGCAGATAGCATGTTCCCAACACAGAGTTTGGGAACCTTTGCACTAGGACTATAGATTTATTTTTACAAGTGGCTTAGCAGTTTGGCATCTTTATATGGGCATTACCCAACTTGAGATGCCTTGAGGGACATGATTATCAGAGGTTGTACGCTGGACAATAAAGAGGCCTAAAAGAAAATCATCCTTCCCTCCATATGTATGAGAGGAATTGCATCTGTTGTATTTTCTCCATCTCCAATCCATATCATCCATATAGTCCCACAAATGAGATTTCTACCCCCAAAAAAGTGGGAACAATCTCCTCTGAGGCTGCTTGCCCACGTTATCTTGAGCGGCGAGTCTCCCAGCTGGGAATCTTACGGCAAGCTCTGCATGTGGGCACGGGGTTAAAAGCATAATCAGCCACATCACACAGCTTTTTTTCTTACGAATGACAAGGTTCGAAATCCAGCTGTGTCATTTGCAAGAAAAAACGCTGCATGATGCGCTGATTACACTTTTAACCCATGCCCACGTGCAGAACTTGCCGTAAGATTCCCAGGCGCGAGACTGCCGCTCAAGGTAACATTGGCAAGCAGCCTAATACACAAAGATTCCCATACTGGGAATATTCTCTCTGACCTAACAAGAAACAGATCAATGGTGCTTTAAATTAGGTCATTTTTATTTCATGCAGCTGCAAAATAAAGATGCTTGTTTTTTTCCAGCAGCCACACACACAGATCCAGGCTGTCAAACTAAGGCAGTTCAGGACAAAAGTTCCACAAAACAAACATTTCCAACTTCTCACCATACTGATAACATGAAAAGCTTAGCTTGCACCAAGAGGAAGACAGCTACTAATGATAGCACAGTCGTTCTGCTTTTGTGTAAAGTAGGGGAAAGCTTGCAACGCTGTCTGGTCTGAATTGTTACACACTCTTCTCCAAACCTTATGAGCTCACATATTCCCTATTGGGTTAAGCAGACAGGCCCATTTAGTTTTTGAACAGTGACTTCCAAACTTTCTGGAGCAATAGACCACTATCAATCCTCAAAATGTCTCATGGACCACGATGCACATACCAGCGATTTCTGCAGCCTAGCATATGATCATTGTGAGCTGGTAATGGCTGCACAAGGTTTTCAACAGTGCTTTAGCCACTGTGTGGAGAAGTCAGCACATGCTTATTATACACACACACCCCAACCTCTTTGGGAGTTGCCGAATGGTTGCAATGGTTGTTGAAGCAGTAGGGACCCAGGCCTGCTCTGCAGACGCTTACGATGGCCATTAGATCACCATTGGTCCACAGTTTAGGAACCACTGATTAGAGTATTTAAATTGCAGTGTTTTTAAAAAGGTCAAATTCTGAAAGCTAGAACAGGATTATTATTCTAACAAGCTTGCTGTGGAATTTGAGACTCAGTGTTTAAGGGCAATTATTCTTGCCATTAAACTACAACACAAAATACTAACATGGTTTGCTACTGTTTCCAAACTTTTTAAGTACTTGTTGCTTATGCCATGTTCTGAGAGAGGATGAAATCAGAGAAGAGGCCTTTGTTCATTAAGGGAACCCATGAAGAGGGAGAGAGGGAGAACCAGGATGGGGTGGGATGGGTGATAAGGTAGGGGGGAGTGTGGCGAGGGTAGGGAGGAAGCAGATTTTGCCGCCCGGTGAGACGGGGGGCACTGCTTGAGGGATAGGGTGGGGGAATCTCCCTTGCAGCCTAGGCGGGACAGCCAGGGAGCAGGGGCAGCTATTGGGGTTGTGACGGGCCAGGGGAGATGTGATCTCAGAGGGCAGGTAGTGAGGGTGGTAAGGCGGGACAGGTGCTTAGTGCACGGCCCGCTGGTCCCTCCCCGAGCAGATGAGCAAGTGGAGCATGGTCGGGGGACCCACAACCCAGTTTTGGTACTGTTAAATGCGAGGTCGGTGGTGAATAAGGCAACGACGGTCCAGGAGGAAATACTGGACTGTGCCGCCTATCTCGCGTGTATCACAGAAACCTGGCTGGACAACGAATCGGGGCCTATCTTGGCTGATCTTGTTCCAGCTGGGTATTCTGTGCAGCACCAGCCGTAGTTGGAGGGATGGGGAGGGAACGGGGGGGGCAGCTATGATTTTTAAAGAGGGGTGGTCTGTGAGGAGGTATCCAGTGGGGACCATGGTAGGCACTGAAGGCCTCCATCTTGTGTTTGATTTGGCAGGGGTCCTCCAGGAGGATAGTCTTGGGCAACCCGAACATTCACGCCGACGCTGTGCTCGGGGGAGCTGAGCATGAGGCTGCCATGGCAACCATGGGCCTGTCCCAGAGGTCACTGGCCCGACATCTTGGGGGACATACCTTGGACCTCATGTTCTGCACTGGCCTTGAGGCAGGTGTTCCGTTAATGGGGGAGATATCAACTGTGCCCTTGTCATGAATGGATCATTACCTCCTACAGACCTCCATTCTAGCGCATGGCTGCCCCCAGTGGGGTGCGGGACCTATTAGGATGGTCCACCCTCAGAGGCTGATGGACCCAGTGCGGTTTCTAGGCACTCTGGAGGAATTACCCTCTGACCTTGACAACCATCTCATCGATAAGACGGCTCCCAGATGCCCATTGTCCATGCGGCAGCCCCGCAGACCTCCTTGGTTCTCTGAGGAGCTGCAGGTCCTGAAGCAAGAAAGGCAACGGTTGGAGCGACGGTGGTGTCGATCTCGTACGGAAACCAACAGATTGCGGTACAGCTAGCTTGTGAGCCTATGCAGATAGCAAAGAGGGAGTTCTTTGCTGCCCTCATAGCATCCGCTAAATCCCGTCCAGCGGAGTTGTTCTGGGTGGTGTGGGGGCTGGTCAGTCCAGCCTCCCTCAACCCTGTGGGCAGGAAGGGCGGGATATAAATTTTAAATAAATAAAAAATAAAAATAAAAACCTGGGGGTTGAGTCCTCTTCCACCTGCTGTGACCTTTTTGCAGATTATTTCACAGATAAAAATCGCTCAGATCCACCATGACCTCGATGCCGCATTTAGTGCAGTGGAGGAGGTAGAGGGTGTAGAAGTCCTGACTTGTCCGTTTTCTGGGATCACTTTCAGCCGGTGACAGCCGCTGATATGGTGGGCGTGCTTGGGGCTGTTCGAGCCACCTCTTGCGAATTAGATCCATGCCTGTCCTGACTGATTAAGAGCTGCTGGGAGACATGGGGGCCGTTGCTGGCTGGGGTGGTCAATGCCTCCCTGCGGGAGGGCAGAGTGCAGAGCTATCTCAAAGAGGCGGTGGTGCGGCTTCTGCTCAAGAAACCATCAACTGATGCTGACTCCCCTGCCAGCTATTGGCCTGTCTCTAACCTTCCCTTTTTAGGGATGGTTATTGAATGGGTAGTGGCTCAGCAGCTCCAGGAGCATCTTGACTGCATCAGTTATCTTGATCCTTCACAGTCTGGCTTTTGTCCGGTCATGGCATTGAGACAGCACTTGTGGCCTTGGTGGATGACCTTCGCTGAGAAAAGGACCCGGGTCGATCGACCCTATTGGTTCTATTAGATCTGTCGGCAGCATTCAATACCATTGGCCACGAGATGTTGGTGACGTGCCTGCGGGACAGCACGAGGGTGGGCGGGATCATTCTTGAAAGGTTCTGCTCATTCCCGACTGGAAGAACTCAGCGGGTGGTACTCGGTGACTCTTTTTCATCTTACCGAGACCTCCCATGTGGGGTCCCACAGGGTTCGGTTCTGTTTCTTCTCCTGTTCAACGTGTATATGCAGCCGCTCAGCAAGGTGATCAGAGAGTTTGGGGTGAGGTGTCATCAATATGCTGACGACACCCAACTCTACCTCTCATTTTCAACCGACCCAGGCCCGGCTGTCTCGGTGCTTATCCGCTGTTTGGCAGCTGTGGGGGGACTGGATGAGGGCTAACCAACTGCGACTGAATCCTGACAAGACAGAGGTGACAAGACAGGTAGAGGGTAGGTCGGCAGAGATGATGGCTCCATCGATTGATGGAGTCTGCCCTCCGCTGACGTCCAAGGTGCGGAACCTGGGGGTGCTCCTTAATGCGCAACTCCACCTAGATCTCTAGGTGGAGGCTGTGGCGGGGAGTGTCTTCCGCCAGTTACATCTGGTGCGGCGGCTTCGGTTCCGGACTTGGTCACGATCATCCATGCTTTTATTACCTCTCGGTTAGACTACTGTAACGCGCTCTACGTGGGGCTAGCTATGGTGACGGCTCGGAAGCTGCAACTGGTGCAGAATGTGGCGGACCGGCTTCTGGTGGGGTTGGGCCACCGGGAGCACATTACACCAGTGCTCCGATCTCTGCACTGGCTGCCAATAGTCTTCCGGGACCTATTCAAAGTGTTGGTTTTAACCTATAAATAAAGCCTTACACAGTCTGGGCCCTGCTTATTTGCGAGACCGCCTCACCCCCCAGGCTTTAGATTGGCCCCTGCGGTCATCTGGGGGCGCCTTGTTGGAGGTCCCCTGGGTTCTCCGGTGGGCCACACAGAATAGGACGTTCTCAGTGGCTGCA
This sequence comes from Sphenodon punctatus, assembly GCA_003113815.1. Classification (NCBI taxonomy): domain Eukaryota; kingdom Metazoa; phylum Chordata; class Lepidosauria; order Sphenodontia; family Sphenodontidae; genus Sphenodon; species Sphenodon punctatus. Next base: position 481,273 of record QEPC01003743.1, on the reverse strand, counting down.
CCTTTGGAATTCCCTCCCGGTGGGGGCACGGTTGGCACCAGACCTCCCGGCCTTCCGCAGGAACTGCAAAACCTGGCTGTTCCGTCAGGCATTTGGCGAGGGAGATGGGTAGGGTGAGGGGTTAGGGAGGGTGGTATGGGAGTGTTTTATGGTTCTCTTATTTTACTGTTGAATTGTTCTTTTTTTTTTTTAATTGAAGGAAATGTTTTTAGTATATTATATGTATTGTTGTTGGGAGAAAGTGGGATAGAAATTTTGAAAATAAAAATAAATACATATAAAGCATGTGAAACATGTTCAGAGTTAATTAAAACTAGTGATTACACTCAAGGTTAAAGTACTTTCTAGCAGATTAGAATTCAATTTTGTGCACACAGTATAACAGATTGCAAGAGTAGAATTTCCAGCTGGTATTAAAATGCTTAAGCTATTTTCATAATGCACTATAATGATGCTGGCTAGCGATCTAAAACAGACTACATCTGATGAAAGTATGCAAGACTGGAACTCTACATTTCTACTGAAAACAAGAAAATGGCAGCATTACAAAGCCCTGTCATTTACTACATCAAAGTTTGGAAAAGAGACGAGGGGGGAAGGCTCCATCCTCTGGAATTATAAGCACCACCAAGTAACAAAGATTTTTAAACAAGTAACTGCCAGAAGAATTTCCCAATTGTCCTTTATAAATTTCTATAACCAACGAAAATTAGACTACTCTGAACAGGTACTTTATTTCCCTGAACACTCCAGCTATCAGGTCTCTTGGAAGTCAGACAGGAGGCTCATGCTCAGAATGATGTCCTTCCCATGTGTCATGGTGGTGACACCACAATAAAAGCAAGCCAGGGTGGTACTAGTATACATAGCTAAACTTTACTTTTTTTAAAAAGTGACTATACTGCAGCACATTTGTACTGCATTCTGTACTTCAAAAGATTTTGCATACTTTGACAAAAAGGATATGAACGCTACACACAATTCCACCCGTTTTGTTTTCCATAGGCAGGTATCCCATTATGGTGACCGTACGTCTATCCGCAAAGTGGATTTCCACACCACAGCTCTCACTTTGCAATATGAAGTTCCACTGGATTAGAGAGAAAGCACGGGTCAAAGTTTTTTGTATGTGAGTGACACCCAGCATTACATTTGTCTTTTCTGATTAACATAGGGCAAAAACAAACAAGACAGTTGCCCGCAAGTCACCTGCCCATCAGTTTGGTGGCTCCTAACGTTTGCCCACATCTGCCTTGGCATGGGCTACCAGCTGCTACCAGAAACATCATCCGGAGACGGTCGGTGACATGGCACGGGTGAAGGCTCACCCAGTTGGGCTAACGTGCACCCTCCCATCTGTTGGGTTCTGTCCAGCCCGGTCATGAGGCGAGGTCAGAGGACTGGACCTGGAGGAGCGCGCTCACTCAGCCTGCCAAACAGCTGATGGGGAGGGCTTGAAAAGTATGATCACTTGGCCCTCCAAATAGCGGATTTGGGGGGGGGGGGGGCTGGAGGAACACACTGACCCACCCGATAAGCACTTTGACATACACACCCAGGCCAGATGAGGGCACTTCTCTAGCCCCTCACCCCCAATCAGCTGTATGGCATATGCACCTGGACCAGGTGAGTGCACTCCTCCAGGCCCCCGATCAGCTGTTTAGCAGGCTGAGTGAGAATTCTCCTCAGGGCCTCCCCCAATCAGCTGTCTGGCGGCAGCTCCTCCCAGGAGTCCAATTCATCTGGGCAGCAGGGGTCCGTGATCCCTGTCTCATATGGATGGCTCCTTGGCCAACCTGTGGCATGGAGGGACTTGTGGCATCAGCCCCTCCCCCCCAGTTGGATGCCTAGGAAGGGAGCTTTTAGTTTGAACTGTCCTCCCTGCCAACCCGAGATCCAACTTGCCCATATCTCATTTGTTTTCACCCATAGATGAAGTTCATCACCTCTCTCTGGGTGCTTTTAGACAAGCACCTCCCCACCCACCTCCCACTCACTATACATGTTGCAGGGCACCCATAGGGCACCACTGCAACATGTATAGTAAGCGGGTGGGGAGATGCTTGTCTAAAAGCATCCTCAGTGTCTGTTCAAGACTGAAGACAGGTCCATGCAATGGAGCAAATTCAAATCAAACCTCCCCTTCTGCCATCCAGTTTAAATCGGAAGTGTTTATATGGTTCCTTTATAATAATAATAATAATAATAATAATAATTCCTTTTAAATCCACATCTCATTTCAAATTAGTTTCCCTGTTTATTTATTTATTTATTTGTATTTATTGGCTGCTCCCTCATGCCTACGGCATCCCAGAGTAGCTCACAGCAGATAAAACAATACTAAAATTCATAAAATGTCAACAGTATAAACAATTAAAACTACCCACCCCATCCCAAAATTCCCCCCCTGCCCTTCCCCTCCCCTCTCCTCCGAAGGCCTGGGCAAACAGCCAGGTCTTGCAGGCTCGGCGAAAAGCCATCAGACCCGGGGCCAGGTGAGCTTCCTCCGGGAGGGAGTTCCAAAGCCGCGGCCCGGCCACCGAGAACGCCCTCTCCATCGTGGCCCCCCTGACCTCCAGGAAGGCGCCCCCGGCAGACCGCAGGGGCCGCCCTGGGGCGCGGAAGGCGAGGCGGTCCCCAAGGTATGAGGGGCCCAGACCGTATAGGGCTTTATAGACCAACACCACCACCTTGAACCTGGCTCGGTACGCTATAGGCAGCCAGTGCAGATCGCAGAGCACAGTTATAATATGCTCCCATCGCCTCGTCCCTGTAAGGAGACAGGCCACTGCATTCTGCACCAGCTGCAGCCTCCGAACCAGAATCAAGAGAAGCCCCACATAGAGCGCGTTGCAGTAGTCTAGCCTCGAGGTGATGAAAGCGTGAATAAGAGTGGCGAGGTCGGGCCCAGAGATGTATGGGCGCAGCCTCCGCACCAGGTACAGCTGGCAAAAGGTGGCTTTAGCCACCGCCTCCACCCGCCGATCCAGACAGAGGCCCGGATCCAAAACCACTCCCAGACTCCAAACCTGCTGGGCTATGGGAGGGCAGATCGTCCCCCCACCACCAGAGGGGTCGGCACCTCCCTCGCCCTACCCAGCACCATCACCTCAGTCTTATCAGGATTGAGCTTCAGTCTGCTCTGCTGCATCCAATTCGCCACAGCCTCCAAACATTGGGAAAGCAACAAGACAGCGGGACCTGGACGGTCGAAAACGAGAGGTACAGCTGAGTATCATCAGCATATTGGTGACATCGCACCCTGAACCCTCTCATGATCTCTGCCAGGGGATGCATATACACATTAAACAAAAGTGGAGACAGAATCGAACCCTGCGGAACGCTGCAGGTCAAGGCCTGGGGGCTCAATGTTTCAGTTCCCAACACCACCCGCTGGCTTCTCCCCGAGAGGAATGAGCGGACCCACCCAAGGACAGTCCCGTCCAGATCCCCCAGGTCTCGCGGCCATCTCAACAGCAGCCCATGGTCCACGGTATCAAAAGCAGCCAAGAGATCTAGCAGGATCAAGAATGTAGAACATCCTGCATCCATCTCCCGGTGGAGATTGTCCACCAAAGCCACCATCGCCATCTCAGTGCCATATGCAGGGCGGAACTCAGATTGAAAAGGGTCAAGGAAACCGATACAGTCCAGATGTTAGTAACCTGTACTAACAATCCACTGGAATAAGGGATGAATCCCAAACTTGGACAGCAGATGAAAGTAGTTAATCTGGAATGACAACATCATGTGAGCAGTTTTGTTAATGTGGGTTTAACTTGATCCAAAAAATACTTCATCATGTTAACAAGTCCCAAGACAGATGCTAGCAGCAAGCCAGCCCAGGCGCAGTCTAGATACTAGGGGTGGGACATCAGGGCAATTACCGGTTACCGGATTCAAAAAACCCAGATTACCAGATTTGTACCGGTTTACCGGTACCAGATTTGTTCCATTGATTTCAATGGGGAACTGTCCCCATTGAAATCAATGGGAAAAAAACCCAAAACCTCCCACCTCCCCCTCCCAGACTGTGTGGGTGGAAGGGGGGGCACCCCCACCCACCCTGCCCAGTCTGGATTAAAAAAATTTTTTTTAAGTCCCACTCCCTACTAGTGCGGACTCCGGGCCGCCACCGGCGACCCGGAGCCCACACCAGCATTTGAATCCGGTCATTTGAATGGCCGCAATGTAAAAAATCCAGTACGGAGAATCCGGTAAATTACCCCGGATTCCCGGGTTTAATCAGATACTGCCGTTACACCAAATACCGGGCAGTATCAGATACCGGAAGTTCCGGAATTCCCACCCCATGAGGTTATGCTGATACGATGGTGAATGTATCTGAAGTTCCTGCAGAAGATCTGTCCCTCTAACAAGCATCAATACCAGTGATTTAAAAATCTAGCCAAGATCATCAAATACCACCAGTCATAAATATTCAATACAGCTTTACTAATTTAAATTTTGCAAGGATGTTGCAATTTTCCTTCTTGAATGCAGTGCTCGCTAATATGAGAGATACCTTTATCACCTCAAGACTAGATTAATGCTATGTTCTCTTCTCCTGGCTATATCTTAAACTAAAACTGATTTTAAAAATGCAACAATTTAATTGTTGAGAGGTCTCTCTCCGTAACACTCCACTGGTGCTCTGCATTTTGAATTGACAGTCTGCTATTATGTAAATATTTTACTTATTTATTTAAAACATTTATACCCCGCCCCTCCTGTAAACAGCTTGGGGCAGCTTCCAACAATAATAAAACAATATAAAACAGTTTAACACAATCAACAAATTAAATACTTTTAAAACAGTAAAACCTCCTGAGACATGCACCTAACGGAGAGTCACAGCTCCAGTAACAACAAAAAAAAAAAGGAATGACTGAGTGAGAATGTCTTGAAGCTAGAATTCTTTCCCCACCCCCACAATTTGACCCACTCAAGTTTAGGTATTGAAGACCAACCACCAGGATTATCAGCTTTTTAGGTCGACGATGTGGTTTGTGGAGTTACAGGGTGGTGTTTCCTCTTTTAAAAGGATTTCATGGATTTCCCCTATATGAAAAAGTGGGTAGAATTGTATGATCATATGGTGTTGGTCATGGCCCCTCAATGGGTGTTTTTAGACACACAAGCTGCCTTGGTGCGTCAGCCCACTTCACCCCTGGGTTGCCTGTTCATCTAAAGGCAATCTGCCAGATGTTGAAACAGAGCCAACAGCGCTCCAGAACATCCAAGAGCACCGACAATAATGCGGACTGGCCAAACCCAGAGCATCGGCTCCTCCTGGGGGCCCGATCCTGCTGAACAGCAGAGGTCTGCAAGTCCTGTCCCATGTGGATGGCTCCTTGGCCAACCTGTGGCATGGAGGGACATGTGACGACAGCCCCCACACCTTGATTCCCAGCAGGGGAGTTTTTCGTTTGAACTGCCCTCCTTGCCAACTCAGTGGTGTGTGGCAGGACACTGTGTGGCGGACTGCAGGCCGGGGAACCTGCTGAGTCCATCTGATCTGGACCGAGGCGGGTCTGGGAGCAGCTTTGGGGTTGGGCAGCCCCGCATCCATCTGAAAACACCCCAAGCCGACAGATTAGGGAATCTGGGAGAAGGACTCCCCTGAGAGGGACTAAATTGGGAAGTTCGGAGGAGGTTGGTTGTATACTGATTTATACTTAGTTTTATTTCTATTTGTTTGTTGTAAGCCACCCTGAGCCTTGGGGATAGGAAGGGCTATAAATCTAAGTAGAAGTCTGATAGGTTATTACTGCATATTTTTCTAAACTCAGCCCATTTTTACATGGACGCTCGGTGTTCAGGCGGGTGTGCGGCAGGGGAGCAGTCCATGTACATGGCAGGTGGGGGGGAGGATGGGTGTGCACCCATGTAAACTCCACAGGTGATGGGTGTTTGTGCATGTGTGTTCCCGCCGCACACCTGCTTTCACCCACGGAGCCCTCCGGTAAAATGGAGGAGGTTCCGTGGGTGGAGATGGGCGTATGTCCGTGTGAAGGGACACGCACACCCCTCCGTCCACTGCGCCGAAACACCCACCCCTGTCCATGTATTAATGACCTTATATGAAATCTGAAACCCGCGCCACTGAAAACACAAATTCTCCATTCTGTTGCTTATATATCCATTCCGTATCTCATAGAACCGGAACGTCACTGATGGGGACCGTGAGAGAAGCTTACTTTAAGATTCTTATATAAAAGGTAAATTTGTAGAGTCTTGTTGAGTGAATAAGGAAGCCTAATCCTATTCCTATCAAGGTGAATAGACTAGACATGTGTTGGTGATAATTGCTTTCCTTTGGCTTATTGAATTCATTTAAATAAATACAGATTCATGGTAAGGATTCTTGATCAACATTGTTCCCTGAACAACTAATTGATACTGCCGTGAGAAAGATTGGTTTTCAGTCTCCATAAACAATGATATCTTTGGGTGTTTGGTAGATTCCTCCTGGGGAAAGTTTTGCTGCAAAGGGATAGATCTGATTAATACAATGCTCACTTTCAGCTTGCTGCCTAATCTCAAAGGTATGGGCATTTTAGAGAGGAATGTGTGCCAGGTTAACGTTTACCAAATTCCTCTTATTTGCTTACATCATGAATGCCTCTAATGTAACATCTAAGACTTTCCTCAGACACAATTAGAGCAAAGGCTCAGTTCAAAACAGGACACAGTTTTCTATTCCTCTCAAAGCTGCTATTTTTCTAGTTTACAGACTTAACCCAATAGATTTAAATATTTATTGACTACCCAATCAATCACATTTCTCTACTGGAATATATGGAAACAAGAGTGGACGTTGTCTGGCAGTGAGGCCTGACAAAACACATCCCATCAAAAAGGAGTGCTGGCAGCTCAATAGTGAAGGTTCTGGGGCATTTCCCCAAGCATCCTGCTTGGGAGCAAGTACAGAACTCTAATCTTCTCCAACTTAATAAAAATGAGCCTGTTTATTTCTTCTACCATCCTCAAAGTTGGATACCTACTGGTCCCATACATTATTTTGCTTTTTCCAAGATCAAGAGCCTCACTGGCAGCATCAGATGAGAAAACAAAGGCATTCCCACCCTATACTGTATTTCAGTGTTCCATGGCTGTGTGTGCAACAAATAACTGTCCACGCGAGAACACAGGCTCTAGGAGACAGATTCCAATGTTGTCTATTGTCTTATTGAGTTGGAATTTATTTTTATTGGGTTTTGATTATTAAAGCTTGGGAACCGTAAATTTGTCATTCATTTGATGTATTAGGTTATGCAATTTGAAGTACAGCAAATTCAACTGTTAATATATATATATTTAAACTTTACTTTGTATTTTGCATTAACCATTATCTACAAAACCCCTTTAAATGGCAATAAAGGTAAAACAAAGGAGCTCGCCCAAGTCACCTTTCAGATGTTGTTTACTTGGGCCTTCTGAGTCAAAGTCAAAACTGATTCCATTCCAACTTATTAATTGGAACTGCCTTTGCTGCTGCTAGGACATGCTTTTGTTCTGGCAGCTGTTTCCAAAGGAATGTCCATTAGAGAAAGATGCCAAGCATGCACACATTTGGCCACACAAGATGAACATACTTGTGTATCTAGTAGCAGCAACATATTGGCATTTACGGTCATCACACTTTGGCTTCCCAATCATCTAACTAAAAAGCTTAATTTCAGTATAATTTTCAGTCTAACTGCAGCCTGAGAGGTTGTGCACTGGTTTGCAATACAGCTGCTACATTAACACCCAATTTTGATTTCACACACACACCCCGCATCTAAATACATTTGGTTCAGCAGCTCACCAACATGAACATTCGTGCCATATTGGGTCAGACCAATGGTACATCAAGCCCAGCATCCTGTCTCCAACAGTGGACAAGCTTGGTAGAAGTACCAACAGGTTCCAATGGGCAATCCATTCCCTGTTGTTCACGCCCAGCTCCCGATAATAAGAGTTACTTCCACTAAAGTAAGTAAAGTTTTTCCAGGTGGTCAGGGGGCTGTTCAGTCCGGTCTTCCTCTGCCTGGAACTGGAATCTTCCAGTGCCCGCTGTGACATGTTTGTCAAGTACTTCATAGATTAAAATCGCTTTGATTCACCAAGACTTTGATGCCGCGCTTGGTACAATAGGGGAACCAGAAGTTTATTTATTTATTGCATTTATATGCCGCCCCCTCCTGCACAAGCATATCGGGACGGCTAACAGCATTTTAAAACACATAAAATTTTAAAATTCAACGTCACCCCACATTAAAATAACCCAACAATAAACCCCCCACCCCAAGTTATGGTAGCCCCGCCCTGTCTGGTTTCATTAGATCATTTTCAGTGAGCGTCGCCTGCTGATGAGGACAATGTTCTTGGGGCAGTCAGGGTCACCTGTTGCAAACTGGACCCATGCCCATCCTGGCTGGTCAAGGCCAGCTGGGAGACGCTGGGGCTAATGTCTCCCTTCGGGAAGGCAGAGTGCCAGGCTGCCACAAGGAGGCGATAGTGCGGCCTCTGCTTAAGAAACCATCACTTGACATGGACTCCCTTGATAGCTATCAGCCAGTCTCTAACCTTCCCTTCTTAGGGAAGGTTATTGAACGGATTGTGGCTTCGCAACTGCAGAAGTATCTGAACCACATCAGTTTTCTAGTTCCCTCGCAGTCCAGCTTTCGTCCAGGCTATGGCACAGACTGCACTTATGGCTTTGGTTGACGACCTCCGCTGAGAACTGGACCAGGGTCAGTCGACGCTGCTGATTTTGTTAGATTGGTTGGCTGCTTTTGATACTGTTGACAACGAGATACTGGTGACTCATTTGCAGGGCTGAACCGGGGTGGGTGGGATTGTTCTTGAATGGTTCCACTCCTTCCTGGCTGGGAGAACTCAGTGGGTGGTACTCGGGGATTGTTCTTCATCTCCCCGGGACCTCTCGTGTGGAATTCCACATGGTTCTATCTGTGCCCCCTCCTGTTCAATGTGTATATACAGCCGCTGGGCGAGGCTGTGAGACGGTCTGGTGTCATCAATATGCTGACGACATCCAACTATACCTCTCTTTTTCATCCAACCCAGACCCAGCAGTCTCAATGTTTACGCAGTGTCTGGCGGCCATGGGGGGCCGGATGAGGGCATGCCAACGGAAGCAGAATTCCGACAAGATGGAAGTTATGCTAGTGGGTAAGACGGTGGGTGTGGCGTCCCGTCATTGATGGGGTTCGTCCCGCACTGGTTCCCCAGGTTCCTAAGTCTGGGAGTGCTCCTCGATTCCCAGCTCTGCCTGGATGTCCAGGTAGAGACTGTGGTGATGAGCACGTTTTACCAGTTACATCTGGTGCGGCAGCTAGGGCCGTACGTCTCAGACTCCGACCTGGCCATAACCATCCATGCTTTCATCACCTCAAGACTGGACTACTGTCACAACCTGTATGTGTGCGTTACACATAGGGTAACCCCAAAAGGCTGCGACCAAAGGGCGCAGGCCGTTAGGTAGCCGCTCAGTGACCAGGAGGTGTAGCGAGCCCCCCCCCCCTCCAGAAGCCCCCTCAAATGTGTTGCAGTACCTGGTGTAGCAATGGCAATGTGGCTGTGTAGCTGGGAATGAAGGCTTTGAAAGAGCAGCTTTATTTGTATTGTTATTAATATTGTAATTTTAGGTTTTTTACTTGTTTTAGGGACTGAACCCCAGTCCATTAGATTAAGGGGAACAGTGGGGGGGGGGGGATGGCCCTTGGGATTGGGGCCTCAACTCCAGTAAAGGAGAGGGGGAATTGGGTTAGGAAGGGGGGGAGGTTCTGAGGTGGGGCATCCTGGTGGGGGGGGGGGACCTTGGAAGGGACCTCTTGGTGGCAACAGGTGGTGGGGATTTGGGGGCAGTGTTAGTGGGGGGTAGGGGTTCCCCTGGGGCCTGGGCAGGGCAGCCGGCGGTTGGGATCGGGCTAGAGTGAGGCGGGGGGAGAAGTGAAGCAGTCGTAGAAATCGTTCTGGGGCGGGGGAGGTATGGTTGTGGGGGGGGCAAAGGGTTCGGGTGGCCCGGGGACCAAGGTGCTTGGTGCCTATTCACAGAACCTGCCTCCCTCAGATGGGAGGATGGATCAAGGTCTGAGGTTCCTCTGTTCAGTGCTGCTGCTGTTGAACGCAAGGCCTGTGGCTCATGAAGCACCAGTGATCCGGAACTTAATCCTGGATCGGGCCACAGATCTTGCATGTTTTACAGAGACCTGGCTGGACAGGGAGGCGGACCCGATTTTGGCAGACCTCATTCCAGCGGGGTACTCGGTACAGCACCAGACTCGACTTGAGGGTCGGGGTGTAGCTATGGTTTTTAAGGAGTCTTGGACTGCAAGGAGGTATCTAGTGCAGTCTATTCCAGGAATTGAGGCTCTTCACATGGTGTTTGATTTGGCAGGGGACAAAACTGTGGTGCTGCTGGTGTACTGGGCTCCTTCCTGTCCAGCAGCATCCCTCTCCACTCTAGTGGAACTGGTGTCGGAGATGGTGTTGCGCTCCCCGAGGGCCTTGTTCCTGAGGGATCTCAACATTCACGCCGGCACCAGTTTTGCAAGGGCAGAGTGAGTTCATGGCCGCCATGGGAATGTCCCAAATGGTCAACAGCCCAACACACGAGGGCGGGCATATGCTCGACCTGGTATTCTGCTCTGGCATGGAGGCGGGTGATCCGGTAGTGGGAGAGATTAGTTCTATGCCCTGGTCATGGTTGGATCATTACTTCCTGCAGGTCAGAGTCTTAGCGCACAACAGTTCCCAGAAGTAAGATTTATTGTGGCATTAGCTTTCGCCATAGCCATAAGAACATAAGCAACATAAATAACAGCTAAAGTAAAAAATATCCAAACAGAAAATAAACTTCTCACAAGAAGAAATCTTTTGGAACAGATATAATGAAAATGGTAACACTTGGAAGTTTACAGGCAAAATACACAATATCCATACATCACCCCACTTCCTGAAGCCCCATAGCTAAATAGGCAAAGGATGCAGTTGCTCTCATCACCTGATAATCCCTTGTGGCTAGTAGTAATTCAAGTTTACAGCTCTTTGAAAGAAATTCCTTCCCTTTCCATATCGGACACAGCCAGGTCTGCCTTATGCTTTCACATAAAGGGGACAATTAAACAAGAAATGCTCCAGATTCTCTATTTCCATAAGCATACAGGGGCAGGTCCTGCTCTCATATGGTTTCTTTCCATATCACCCTCAAGTTACCGCAGAAGGGAATAGCTGAAAACGCAATTGCGTATAAGCTCTATGGGCCACTGAATCATTTAACTTGTCCAGATATTCCTTGAATTTATATTGGAGCTTAAAATATTGAAGGTGAGGGGCCACCTTCCAATCAGCCAGCAATGCCAGATCCTCTTGTTTTATCGGCAGACCGCAGATCTATTAGATCTTTGTTCAAGTGGAGTTTTCCCCCCAAAATAAGAGAATGATAGACCCAAATTCTTCAAGTAAGATTAAATTTGGGTCATCCAAGAATAGCCACATCCTCCTACATGTTCCAATTCCTCCCTCAAACAAAGAGCGGTCAAAGAATCTTCTTTCTGGGCACATAACTTAATCCAATATTTGAGAGTCGCCCGCCTTCCTAAACAGGAGATAGCTAACATGCCTGTCTCGGCTCTCACCACTGAGGCTGGAACGCCCTGGGGGACCCTCAGCAAACTCCGCAAAAATTTATTTTGAACAACTTCCAGTCTGCCAATTATTCCCCAAGATAATCTCAGCACCAAAGGTTAATAGAGCCTGCACCTTAGCCTTGAAGACATCCAGAACACTAGACATCCTGACCCCCACAGACCTCATAGCCAACCTTAGTATTCCTTTTGCTGCTATATTTGCTTTTGCTGCAATTAGTTTTTTATGCTTCTCCCACATTCCGTTACTAGATAACACAACCCCAAGGTATATATAGGAGTCCACTTGAAGGAGTTGATTGCCCTTTATTAGCCATCAATATTTAGGGGATTTCTTCCCAATACCATGATTTGAGATTTCTTGTAATTTATAGATAGCTCATTGACATCACAGTACTCAGTTTTTCTAGTTGATTCTACAACCCCTTCTTCGTCTGGGACGTTAAAACAACATAATTGGTGTATAATAACGCAGCCAATGCTCTGTCCTTAACTTTTGGGGGATGAGAGTCGGGAGGCGTAAGTTTCTCAATGAGATCACTTAGGTAGATGTTAAAAAGTAGAGGAGCCAGGACACATCCCTGCCATACTCCTCTCACAGAATGCGAATTGATTTGGACAGTCCCTTTTCTGGTACCAGTCTAATTTTTGCTTGATTTTCAGTATGCACACCGATAAGTAAGGCCAACAGGTCTTTACCAATGCCCATCTGCTGCAGCTTACACCACAGCTTAACTCGTGATACAGAGTCAAATGCCTTTTGAAAGTCAATAAAGGCAAAAAAGATCCTTCCTGATCTTATTTTAGTATACTTAGCTATGACGTGCACAATAATAAAGCAGCTATCTATCGTGGAGCAATGTCTCTTAAAACCAAATTGCTCCTGAGGAATCAGCTTGCTTCCATATGCCCATTCTTCTAAATGTCTAAGAAAAATTTTGCTATAGACCTTTCCTAGTACCGGGAGCAAGCTAATGGGTCGGTAATACCCCGGATTCCTAGCACTACCCTTCTTGAAGACTGGCACAATAGAAAAAACCCCATTGGCGTGGCACCTTTTTAGTGATGTTAATTTGAGTAAAAGTAATTAGCCAGAAGTGGGGCCCACCAGCCAGGACACGCCTGGAGGACCTCCGCAACTATAAAATCAAAGTCGGGGCAGCCCCCAGAAAGGAGGCCCCAGTTAAAAAACCCATCTTTAGACGTTGACACACCGGCCAGTTACCAGGGTTCAATCGGGGTTTCGCCCAGGGTATAGCACTGAGACTGCGTTGGTGGCCTTGGTGGACGACCTCCGCCAAGAGGTGGATTCAGGGCATTCACACTACTCATCCTGTTAGATCTCTCGACTGCTTTTGATACAGTGGACCACAGGTTACTGCTGAGACGACTGTGGTCCCTGTGTGTGTGTGGGGGGGGTGGGGAGGGGAAGAACAGTCCTTGGATGGTCCCACTCATTCCTCTCAGGAAGGAGCCAGCGGGTGATGTTGGGGGCTGAAACATCTAGCCCCTGGGACCTCTCTTGTGGCGTAGCGCAAGGTTCTATTTTGTCTCCATTGTTGTTTAACATCTATATGCAACCCCTGGGGGAGGTAGCGAGACGGTTTGGTGTGCGTTGCCACCAATATGCCGATGACACCCAGCTATACCTCTTGTTTTTGGCTGACCCAGGCCCTGCAGTTTCGGTGCTTTCCCAGTGCCTGGAGGCAGTGGCTGACTGGATGCGGTGGAGCAGATGGAGGCTGAATCCTGATAAGACGGAAATGATGTTGGTGGGGGAGGCAGCATGGGTGATGGCTCCTCTTGTTGAGGGGGTCCACCCCCACCCCCCGGCTCCCTGGGTCTAGAGCTTATTTGGACCCCATTCTTTGGCTGGATTGCCAGGTAGAGGCGGTGGTGAAGGGAGCCTTTTCCCAACTACAACTTGTGCAGAGGCTCCGCCCATATGTTTTGGACTCCTACCTGGCCACCCTCATCCATGAGTTCATCACCTCGAAGCTGGATTACTACAACGCGCTCTACGTGGGGCTGCTCCTGGTAACGGTTCGGAAGCTGCAATAGGTGCAGAATGCGGCGGCCTGTCTTTTGACAGGGACGGGCCGTAGGGAGCACGTAACACCAGTGCTCTGAGCTTTGCACTGGTTGCTTATAGCATTCCAAGTCCGATTCAAGGTGCTGGCTTTAACCTTTAAAGCCTTACACAGCTTGGGCACCTCCAATCTGAGAGACTGCCTCATTCCTCGGGTCCTGGGGCGATCCTTGAAGTCTGCCGGGGGCGCCTTCTTGGAGGTCCCCCAGGTTAGTCGGGGGGCCACAAAGGAGAGGGCATTCTCAGTGACGCACCGCAGTTGTGGAACTTCCTCCCGGAGGAAGCTCAACAGGCCCTGAGTCTGCTGGCCTTCCGCCGGGTCTATAAGACCTGGCTGTTTGTCCAGGCCTTCAGGGAAGGGAGTGAGTAGGGATGGGGGAGACAGGTAGTGGGTGGGGGGGTTGGGAGGGAAAGGTTTTTTTTATGTATTCCGTTTTTATGTATTTATATGTTGACTTTGTTAGCCGTCCTGAGCTGCCTGTGGCAGGATGGGTGCCGGGTATTAATTTTAGAAATAAATAAATATATGGTGATAGTTCGGAGGCTGCAGCTGGTGCAGAATATGGTGGCCAGTCTCCTGACAGGGACGGGTCGCCGTGAGGACATTACACCAGTGCTCCTTGCTCTGCACTGGCTGCCTATAGTCTTCCAGGCCCAATTCAAGGTTTGGTGCTCACCTATAAAGCCCTACACAGCCTAGGTCCTACCTACCTGTGGGACCACCTCACTCTCCAGGCTCTGGCTCGGTCCCTGCGGTCCACCGGGGGCACCCTTCTTGAAGTCCTCCAGGAGGTGACTATGGATATGGCGTTCTCAGTGGCCACACCTAGGCTGTGGAACTTCCTTCCAGAGGACACCTGAGTGGCCCCGGACCGATCCTCCTTTCATCAACAATGCAAGACCTGGCTGTTCTGCCAGACCTTTGGTGAGGGAGATGAGTGAAAGGTGGGGGGTTGGGGGTTAAGGTGGGGGGATTTCTGTATGTTTTCTTTTATTTTTGACATCCCCATTGGGATTGAATGTTTTATTGTGTTTTATTTTTATTATATATTTATTGTATTTATATTGTATTTTTCTATTCTATTTTAATGAATTGTTAGCCACCCTGAGTTGCTTTACAGGAGGAGCGGGTTATAAATTATGTACAATAAATAAATAAAAAGCTACTTGGCTAACAGCTGCTAACGGACCTACTCTCCAGGAAGTCATCCAATCCTTTTTTTAAACCCAGTCATACTACTGACCTTGACTGCACCTTCTGGCAACAAATTCCACAAGTTAATTGTGAATTGAGTAAAAAAAAAATCTTTTGTTTTAAATCTGTTGCAGTTAGTTTCACGGAGTGTCCCCTAGGTTCTAGAACTATTTGACAGGGTAACTAACCATTCCCCATTTACTCATTCCACACCACTTATGATTTTATAAACTTCTATCATATCCCTCTCAGTCGTCTCTTCTCCAGGCTGAAGAGTCCTAATCTATTTAGGCAATAGAGACAAAGTAGTACCTTGATAAAGAACCAATGACTGAGAAAGACAATTAAGAGACAATGTAGTACATCACAACAACCTTACTTTCTCTACACAAACCTATTTAGCCTCTCTTCATAGGGGAGCTGTTCCATATAATATGCTTTATCATTTTTGTTGCCCTTCTCTGTACATTTTCTATTTCTACTATATCTTTTTTGAGATGGGGCAACCAGAACTGCACACAATACTCAAGGTGAGGTCACACCATAGATTTAGATACAGGCATTATGATATTTTCATTTTTATTCTCTATTCCCTTATAAATAAATCCCAACATTTTGTTTGCTTTTTTTGACCACCGCCACACACTAAGCTGAGGATTTCAATGTATTGTTCACAATGATTCCAAGATCCCTTTCCTGAGTGGTAAACGCCTAATTTAGAACCCAGCACTGTGTACATACAGTTGGATTATTTTTCCTTATGTGCATCACTTTGCACTTGTCCACATTAAATTTAATCTGCCATTTAGATGTCCAGTCACCCAGTCTCACAAGATCCTCCTGCAATTCTTTACAGTCCACTTGTGTTGTAACTACCTTGAATAACTTTGTGTCATCTGAAAATTTGATCACCTCACTTTTTACAACCTTTTCCAGATCATTAAATATGATCACCACCAGTTCAAGTACAGATCCCTAGGGCACTCCACCGTTTACTTCTCTCCACTGCAAAAACTGACCATTTAGTCCTACTCTTTGCCTCCTATCCTTTAAGCAGTTGCCAATGCATGACAGGACACTAACTCTTGAGGAAATTAAATAGTCATGGGATACGAGGCTCTCATGACGGACCTTATCAAACACTTTCTGAAAATCCAGATACACTCTATCAGCCGGCTCACCCTCATCCACATACTTATTTACACCCTCAACAAATTCCAATAGATTAGTGAGGCATGACTCCCTTTGCTAAATGCATGTTGACTCTTCAGTGCTGTATTTATCAATATGCCTAACAACCATTTCTACCAGTTTCCCCAGCACCAATGTCAGGTTCACCAGTCTGTAGTTTCCAGGATTACCTCTGGAACCCTTTTTAAATATTGGTGTTACATTTGCTAGCCTCCAATCCTCAGGTACAGTGGCAGATTTTAGCAATACATTACATGTTAAGGCTAAAAGTGCTGCTTCATTATTCACTCCTGATAGTAGGTGAAAAGAAGATGCAAGATGGATCCTCGGACTACCCTGCGGAGGGCCACTTCAGTCACTACTCCTCAAACTGGTGTGGAGGGCAGTTCAAACTAGCAGCCCACCCCCACAAGGGAATCTGGGGGCAGGGGAGCTGCCATCACAAGTTCCTCCAAGCCATGTGTCAGGCTGAGGAGCTGTCCACACAGGATAGGAGCCCCGGGTGTGAAAGCTCCTCCAGGCCCCCCGTCCCCGATCAGTTGTTTGCAGCTGGGGTGAGCATGCTCCTCTGGGCCCGATCAACAGAGGGGTGCATGTTGTCCTGGATTAGACCACCTAGGCAAGCCTTAGCCTGGGCCATGTCACCGACCTTCTCCAGATGACACGTGGAGTGGCAATTACCTTTTGCCACTATCAAAAACTCCAAGCATGTTCACACGAGTAGTTACCCGATTTACCATTACTGGTTTTTCTCAAAGGGAGCAGAAAGGGAAAAGTTAAAAATATACAAGCAAGTAGGAGGGTTAAATCCAGGGAGCTCCCAAAAAGAAGACTGCCTGAAAAGTTTAAAGGCAAACAGCTCTGTTTTTTTAGAATCCCATCCCCTGCCATTAAGCAAGTTCCACCATACGTACATCATTATTTTTGAAGGCTTCCACTCACTGAGCCCCCATAACCTCGTTAGTCCTGCCACTTCCTAGCATGCACCTTGTTGCTTGACCTACACCGTCTTTTTAGCATTGTTTTTTCCACCTTTTGCAGCAATTGCCTGCTTCCTATCCTTGGGGTGGGCAAAATGCAAGGCAGAATCAAGTTACTTCCCAATCACCACCACTCTCTAGAACAGAGGCAGCTACTCTGTAGGAATCCCTGCAGATTAAAACGTGGAGCACTTCTGCTCATGAGAACACACCCCTTGAGGCACAAGTCAGGTGCCGATTCTAGAACACAACGTAAGTAGTGCCATACTGGGTCAGACCAATGGTCCATCCAGCAAGCCCAGCATCCTGTCTCCAACAGTGGCCGGCCAATCTTGGTCTCTTAGAAGTACCCAACAGGTCACAATGGGCAATGTTGTTCCAGACACTGAAGAGATTATGTCCCCCAAAACTACTTGGCTAATAGCCATTAATGGACTATTCAAATCCCACCCAAGAACTTATCCAGTCCCTTTTAAAAATTAGCTACACTACTGGCCTTGACCACTTTCTCAGACAGTAAATTCCTCAAGTTAGTGCACCAAGTGAAAAAAACACTCTCTCTTGTTTTAAATCTGATATCAGTTAATCTCATGTATTGTTAAGAGAGGGTAAATAGCTGCTCCCTATTTACACGTTCCACACCACTCACGATTTTATAAACTTCTATTATATCCCTTCTCAGTTGTCTCTTCAGCTTGGGAGAAGAGCCCCAACCTATCAGGCGTTTCTTCATACAGGAGCCATTCCATACCCTTGCTCATTTTTGTTGCCCTTGTACCTTTTCTAGTTCTACTGTATTTTTTGAGAAGGGGTGACTAGAACTACACACAATACTCCAAGTGCGGTCATACCATAAATTTATATAGAGGCATTATGATATTTTTAGTTTTATTCTATATCACTTTCCAAATGATTTCCAACATTCCGTTTGCTTTTTTGACTGCCTCCACACCGTGAGCGGAGAATTTCAATGTATTGTCCACAATGACACCAAGATCCTTTTCCTGAGTGGTAACTCCTAATTTAGACTCCTAATTTAGACAATTGTATACATATCGTTTGGGTTATTTTTCACTATGTGCATCACATTGCACGTGTCCACATTAAATTTAATCTGCCATTTAGATGTCCAGTTACCCAATTTCACAAGATCCTCCTGCAATCCTTCACAGTCCGCTGGGGTTTAACTACCTTCAATAACTTTTTGTGTCATCTGCAAATTTGATCATACTCTTTACTTCCTTCTCCAGATCATTAATGAATATATTAAACATCACCGGTCCGAGTACAGACCATCCCAAGTACAGACGGGGACAGACCCCATACACTAGTTCCAGTACCGACAGACTGCTCATATCTTAGTGGAAGTGGAACCAACTTCCTCATTACAATCTTATAACTGCAATTAAAAGAAAAGGAATGTTGGTGCAATGTGGCTAGAATGTGGGAGAAAGGGAGCCACAGCAGTCTAAGAGTAAAGAAATTGCCAACAGATTCCATATATCTTACACCAGTGGAGTGCACATACATTTAAATTATGAAGAGAAAAGCATTCTTTTTAAGTGAGAAATGCCTTCTTGTCGATCAAAAAAGCAAATTCTCCTTTAGAAGACGACAAAGGTATGTGTTCCAGATTTGCTATTCCACCTGCTGGCAGGAGGCAGCAATAGGAGGCAGTCTTGACTTGCAAAGAGATTGAAGGTCTCGTTTTAACAGATTTTAAGAATTCAAGCAATTACCATATTGGCCTATTGAAAAGTGTAAACTACACTTACACAGGGAACCGAATCATAAGCATACTTTAAATTACAAAGTAATCAGTTGTTTAGAACTCTAAACAAGCTGTTTAAGCCTATATTCTTCCCTTGCCATGTCAGTTCCAAAAATTCAAAAGAAAAAAAATGTTCATCCTGTTAACTCAAGTCTTAGCTACTGTGTTCACACTGTGAGGTATATCTGATTATGAAAACAATTGCATTATGGTCTACTGAGGAAGTGCAAAGTAATAACCACAACTTCCTGTAAATATCATTGAAGTTTTTGACAGAAAAACACACTAATTACAAAGTTTGCTAAAGGTTCCAAGTAAAGAGTTAACCGCATGTGAGAATGTGCAATCAAACAAGAAATTAAAATAAAGCCACTAACGCACCTTCTGAAAGAATGGCTTCTTTCAAATATAACAGCACATCTGCAAATTTCCTGACATCGTTCACCAGCTGCATGATGTACTCTGGATCCACAAGAGGGCTGTCATAGCAGTCGGAGTTGGAACTAACGCTGCTTACAGAACTGCTCTTGGTGCTGCGCCCCATTCCCCAGTTTCCTGAGTTAGAGATGGTGAAGAAGTTGGAGGTAGACAGTCGGGCTAATCCCAAACCACGCTTGTTACTTCCACCGTTCTGTCGCAACATCCCAGCTGCCACAGTGCTTATGAAGTTCTTGCAGTTAACATGCAATGTCACTTAGTGTCCATTTGACAAGCCAACGATGAAGCCCTTAGAATTAAAAAGGGAAAAAAGAGACATTGGAAGAAAAATATTTATAAACCAAAATTCCTGTAAATATTTTAAAATTTAAAGCTGCTGAATGTCCATATTTAGTTTTTAATTATTTTTTTAATTTTTTAAATAGTTAATGGAGTAAAATGGGTACTTAATGGCTCAACCATCTGAAAACTAGATGGTCTCAAAGTTGTACAAGCCAATTCTGAACTCTGGAAATCATTTTAAATCTAGAAGCTTAGAACTTTCACACAAATATTTGCTTATGACTCCATAATTCTGATACATAGATACTTACACTCAATCTACTGCCTAAAAAACATGAACATATTGGCAATCCACTGAAGTAATTGTGTTAAACATGGCTAAGGAATCATCCACAAAGCAGGATCGATAGCTGAACAGTCACAGTAAACCAGGACAAACCAAACTATGTCCATGTTCACCAACAGTTATATTCACTATACAGGCTTCATAAGGTAGATCAGGCCCAGAATGGTTTATTAGGTTCATTGCAGTTTGCTGGAAAACAGAAAGCACCCTCAAAAAAGCTTAATATTTATCTGGGACACTGAATTTTAGACTATGATTTTTCTTTTTAAAAAAGATGGCTTTCAGACACATAAGGAGATGGCGTGGATACCAAATTTTCAACAGGTAGCTTTCAAAGTGCATTAGATATCGAGGCTTCAGTTCTGATCAAAGCATTTGCACTGACAGGAGTACGCCAAAGACTGGGCTGCACATTTGTAAGACACTAAAATTCAGGATCCCTCTGTAGGAGAGAATATAAGTGAGCAAACATCTGTGTTCATTTAACTGAAGACAGCAAAAACAATTCCGAATGCCAAGTAAAAACCATTCACTTCAAATCATCAAGCTCAAGGTGCTAAAGTCAGGTATAATTCCTACAGTTATCAAAATAACCACTATCATCATTATCTAAGCACCAATACCCCACCTGCACATTCTAACAGCACTCGCATACATTGCTTTGAAGAAGTACAAATCCCAAATTTGTTGTAAGATAGCAATATGACACAAGGTCACAAATTCCTCTGTTGTAGTAAGCCCAGATTCCCAAACCACTAAAAATGAGGAAATTGACATTAAAAACTGACTTTCTATAAAAAACCCAATATTCCTTACTTTTTAAAAATGTCCTCCTATTGTTTGTGGATAGTGCAACAAAAGAGACAACATATAACCCAATGCTTCAACCAATTCTGAATTTCAGCACCCAATGTAATGTTATATATGAGCACATAAGTTTAAAATATCCAAGAACATCTTTGAATTTGGTTTTTCTACATCCACAACTCTAATAAGTTTTAATGCTTCACACCTCCCCTTGATATTTATTGGCAGAAGTAGAATGCAAAAGCTATGCAGAGAGAATGAGAAAGCATTCCAACCTCATAACTAGATTCATGGAAACCTGTGGCAGGGGAGGGAGAAGAATGAGGTAATCACTGGTGAAGTTTATGCTAAACAAACATTTTGTTGAGCAAAATGTTTGTGCAACCTTCCTCAGTTCCATGTGTTGTTTTTGCAGTCAGAAAACTACTTTGCAACCCAGACTTCCAGATAGCCACTTCCTCTTAAAGGTTTATACCTATACTTAATGCTACCAAGATAATCAGAATTTCCAAAACGTCAGCTTGACACATACTAGAAGTTTAAAGCAGCTTTGGGTAACGCATCTGTTCTATGCACTCGATCCTTAATAGTTTCTGTAGTTTTTACAATCATGTTTAACTTTAAAAGTCTCTCTCCCCCCCCCCCCCATATCTATACAAGGAAAAAAGTTACTCTGGGAAAAGAACAGAACTGACCATAAAAGCAATTCCACATCCACACTGAAGAGTATTGGAAGAAATGTTTTTCACATGATCTTCCAGTTTGGGGACTTTTAGGAGTTACTTTTGACAATACTTTACAGTATTGGTACAATTTTAGAATAAAAACATCCCTGCAGATACTTGCTCTTCCACCACCTCTCACTTGTACGTGCTACAATCCAGAAAAAGGAAAGAGCTTTCCTCTCCGAACACACGCGTTTCATTACTGAAAAAATGTTCCATATTTTTTCCAGCAGATTCTGCAGCTAAAATAGTGTTAAGGATGACGCTGTCTTATAAACATCACCAGATTTCCTTGGTTAAAAGTGAACCATTTCCATGACAGAAAAAAAAATAGCCAGATGTCAAAAGTCTCTCTCAGCACAATTTCTCTGGCAAGAAAGGAAGTCTCCTGTTTAGGAGCAAAACTTAAAGATTTATTTATTTTTTAAATGAGATCTTGGGATTTTTTTTTTTTTTAAAGACACAACCCCAGAATAACCTCTTTTGCTTAGAAACTCTATCAAGAGACCCACAAGGCACAGCAGTGCCCCATAGTTTGATCTGGGCCCGATTGGAGCGAGGGAGCTGTTGAACCTCCCACGCCTCGCAGGGAATGTCTCGCATTCCTAGCAGGACTCTCTCTCTCTCGGCAGCAGGCAGGCAGCGGGGCACCATTGGCCGGGCCATGCAGCCAGCTGCCAAATCGCACGTCCTCCTCCTGCCCGGGATTTAAATACAATTGAGAGGAGCCTCTCCAGGAGCAACAACCCCCCCACCCCATGCAGACAGGGGGAGGGGAAAGCCGCTTGAGCTGCAGCCCCAGCAGGTAGCAGCCTCGGCCCTGGTGAAGGGGGTCTGTCTCCAGAAAGGGTTACAGCAGGGTTGGGAAAGCCTGGGTTCAGCACCCCTTGTCCAACGGCTCAGCCCGCACCCCCTAGGGCTGAGGGAATCCTGATGGGACGAAGCGCTGTTCTGCTCCCGGCCAGCCCCCTTCAGCCAGGGGGAAGAGACGGCGCCCAGCAGGGGGCCAGGGGCCGCGGCTCCATGTGGGTGCCAAGCGCTCCGGACAGACAGCGGCTTCTCCAGCCGAACAGACCCCTGCACTCGGGAGCCTGGCAGCCCAGCACCACCTGCCCCCAGGTCGGATCTCTTACCGCAGCGCGGACTGGGCGGGGGGAGCCTCGCAGGAAGAGACGGCAGCACTAACTCCCCGAACTCGAGTAGCAGCAGCCGGGCCGCCGCGGCCCCTGCGCATCCCCTGCCCATCGAACTCTCAGCTGCCCAGCCAGCCTCGCCGTCACCCGGGCTCCCAGCCGCTCCCCGCCCCGCCCAGGCGTACGCCCACTTCTAGTCGCCGCTTTCCATTGGGCAGCTCCGTGGAGGGGCGCGGCTATGCTAATAGACCAACAGGTGGGGGGCAGAATCCGGCAGAGGCGCGCGAGCTGCTGCTGCGGCGAAGTTGCTTGCCCCGACTAGAGAGTACACGGCGCAAGGCTTAGGCCAACCCCTAGCGCACTGTGGCATGTGTCAGCCCCCTAGGGACCGTCGCTCCTGCGGACACCAGCGAACATGCAGCCAAGCGTGGGGAGGGAGACTGGGAAAGGACTGCTGTGCCTTCCTGAGAGCCATTAGAGGAGCTGGCTGGCCTGGCTTTGTGAGTGGGGTGGCCGTAGGAAAGCGCTGCGCATAGTGTCGTGTGGGAAAGCGGCAACGAACGGGCGTTCCAGGTTGTTTGAATGAGGCCAATGCCCTCTTTCCCCCAGAGCGGCTGGAGCCGGCCAAACCTTTCCCAAAAAAGGGAAGCGCCTCCTTGGACTTCTCTTCCAGAACTTGCACCAGGGCCAGCTCGACTGTCACTTCTGGAGCCTGAGTGACAAGAGAGGCTGGGATGCGGGCTTTCATTCGGCTGCACCTGTTCTTTATCCTGCAGGCAGCGGCTGGTCTCTTTTTCTGTCTCGCTCCGTTCCATCCATAACTAGCCATCACCCTGTGGCTCTCTCCAGCACCGCCCCCCAATTTATCTAGTAGTATTTATATCAATAATTATTATTGATGGATTTATACATGATATTAAATATTTAATAATTAAACATTGATTATTGATTGATAGTACTAATATCTGTATTAATAAGATGAGGTGATGGGAGCAGTGGTGGGAGACAGTTGCTGCATGCCTGTTGTAGCCCACATCAGACTGCACGAGTGGCAGGATTGGCTGTGGGCACGTATTTTTGGTGCACCGATACAGCCCGGACCATATCCACTCTGGATTTTCACCCCGGGCCGGGTCATAAGGGTGTGCGTTTTTACCCATTAATGAAACACTGGCGAGCTACTTTTGCTAACAGAACAAGCAAGTGCTGGCAAAACAGTGTACCACAATGAACTGTCTGGAGTGTAGCAGAGGAGTAGTATTATCAGTAATGAACCAGGGGCGTCCAGAAGAGGGCAGTAAAGTTCATTTCTAGAGGAGACAGACCACCTAAGTAGTGATGATTAACAATAATAATAGTGTAGAAACAATTATGATAGCACTTGCTGTCTGTGCTGGTTGGTTCTGTAAGTGGAGATTTAGTTGGCTACAATTAGTCATGCTTGAAGCAGATCTACTTAAAAGGTTATTGCAATCTTATGGGAACTATTGATCAGGGCAATCCTGATAAGACAGAGGTGATGGTGGTGGGTAGGGCGAGGGAGGTCCCGGTTCCGCTGGGTCTGCCCTCCCATAGCCCAACAGGTTCGGCAGCTGGGGGTGGTTTTGTATCCGGGCCTCCGTCTGGATTGGCAGGTGGAGGCGGTGGCTAAAGCCGCCTTTCGCCAGCTGTGTCTAATACGGAGGCTGCGTCCATACATTTCCGGGCCTGACCTGGTCACTCTTATTCACGCCTTCATCACCTCGAGGCTAGACTACTGCAACGCGCTCTATGTGGGGCTTCCCTTGGTTCTGGTTCGGAGGCTGCAGCTGGTGCAGAACGTGGCGGGCCGTCTCCTTACAGGGTCAAGGCGGTGGGAGCATATAACACCTGTGCTCCACACTCTGCACTGGCTGCCTATAGCGTACCAAGCCAGATTCAAGGTGCTGGTGTTGCTCTATACAGTCTGGGCCTCTCATACCTTGGGGACCGCCTTGCCTTCCGCGCCTCAGTGCGATCCCTGCGGTCTGCCGGGGGCACCTTCTTGGAGGTCCCCCATGTTAAACAGGGGGCCACAAATGAGAGGGTGTTCTCGGTGGCCGAGCTGCAAGTTTGGAACTCCCTCCCAGAGGAAGCTCGCCTGGCCCCGGGTCTGATGGCTTTTCGTCGAGCCTGTAAGACCTGGCTGTTCGCCCAGGCCTTGGGAGGGGAGAGGGTGTATAGTAAATATTGGGGGGGACTTTTTAAATTATTCTTATTTGATGATGTTTTTATGAGTTTTTACTATTGTTTTACTTGCTGTGAGCCACCCCGGGATGCCGTAGGCATGAGGGGGTGGCCAATAAATGTAAATAAATAAATAAATAAATATTGGAAGCAAATTTAAACCCAGTCACATGGATTAAAATCCATTGAAGCAAATGAGAATTTTGCCATTAAGTAAAGCCCGATTTAACCCATGGTGTATTTTACAGGTTTAATAAGGAATCTAAACAGTTGTTGGCATACCAAATCTAGTATAATACAAATAACATTATAAATAATGTAATACAGTAAAACTAGAAGAATGTTTCCATTCTTATACAGTGGGCCCCGTTTGTAACCCTTAATATAAAATCAGCGACAAAAACAAACCAAATGCCTGTCCACCACTTAGAACCAGCCGGAAACTGGTCACCCATGGTAGGATGAAAGGGTATTTGTTTGTTTTTTACATCTGCATTAACATTAATTTGGCTTTAGTGTGGCATTTTTAATGTACACTGTAAAACTGACACTTCGTGGCCACTTTAGGAATGGTAAATTATTCCTGCAATGATTTGCATACATGTTTAGGCACTGAGCAGTTCCTGGGAAGTTAAAGTATATATACATATGTATTTAAAGTATGTATATGTATTCATACATATATAAATGTATGTATATATACATGTCTTTGAAGGATCCATACCTTAAACTCTCCAATTTATCTAAATCAAGGAGGTCCCCAAATTTTGTCCAGTTGAGAAGCAACATCAGTAGTCAAGAGCAAGGCCTGTGTTTAATTTGTATAAAATGGTAACACTGGGAATCATAACCTTGAAACGGAAGCATGAAACAAAGTATGTGTTTCAAAATATACAGCCTCTGTGGCATTTTATGAAGGATACAACAGAAGTTTGTATTGCTTATCTAGTGACTAGTCTGTCAGCAACAAAGAATGAGTGTTCTTGAATCCTTGGTGGTAATGTGTGTGTTCTTGTGTTAGTGTGCAGTCTTGACTCTCCTGAAGTCAATGGGAAATTTAGCTGTTGACTTCAGTGATCCAGGATTTCCCCCTTAACTTTAACTGCTGTTTATCAACATCTCTTCTTTTCTCCATGTAATCATTTGTTTATATAAATTAATCATGTACATTTATAAATCCATTAACTATCCAAGTTTGCTGATACTACTGAACTTAGAGAAAGAGCAAATAAAGAAAAACAAAGCAAAGAGGTTCAAAAGGATTTTTGGATCATTGAAGGGATTGAACAGATGCCAAAATCAGTTCAGGGTAAACAAATGTAAAATAAAGTTTGATTCACTTTGAGAGCAAGAAGCTAAGATAGGGGGATGTGTGTTAAATGGTGTTATCAGGGAAAGCAAGAAATTCCACCTGTATTGAGCAAGGGATAGAATGAAAAAGAGTTGACAAAGTCTCTAAAACAACATGTTAGAAATAATCCACCTGGAAATGTCAGCCAGATCTTCACCTGACTATATAATAATAATTGATTTTATTGCTAAGCCGAGGCTATTACAATGTGGCAAGAAATACACCCGAAAATTACAAAAGGTACAAAATTACAAAGGTACTTTACAGGTTCCACATAACCTAATGTCAGTCGCCGGGGCCGCTTCTCGGCGTGGCGGCTGCCTCCGGAGCGGCAGGGCCCCGCCCCCATGACCAGTGAGAGGCTTGAGGCACAGACGCCGGCCCCGCACGCAGCCGCCAGGGATGCCAAGGATGCAGGCGGAACGGTGGGCGGCCCCAACCCCCCCCGGGACCTTGCAGAGCCACGCCCCCCGTTACGACGCTCTGCACGCCTCCAGGCGCGCACAGGGGGCAGAGTTAGGGTTTAAAAGGCCGGTGCTGATGAAGCAACAGCGCGGGTGAACAGAGCGAGACGCCTGGAGAGACTGGCCCCCTTTTGCAAGCTAAGTGCCTGATTCCTGTTTATCATTGACTGAGCCTGTTGGTGTGTGTTATTCCCTCCTAGCTCTTGATCCTACCCTGACCTGTGCTGCCTCGAGTGACTGCAGTCCCCTAGCCTGTTTGAGTTCACGTGTACTCCCTCCCTCTGTGATTCCCTGGGTGCAAGGGTGAGTGAGGGAGCCTGAGGGCTCGTGTGGGTGTTCCCCCCCTTTTCCCCCCCTTGGGGTCCCCCCTTCCTTGTCTCCGTGTGTGCAAGCCCCATGATCCTTGCCTTCCTGGACCAGGGCCCTTTCCCCTGTCGACCCTACACCCCCTCACAGATTTCCCGTACCTTCCCCCCTGTGTGAGCACCGAGTGAATGGGTTCCCTTCCTTGTCATACCACTCTGCGCCCTATGATGATAGGGGTCTAAGCTCCACGTGCGCAAGCACCTGGACCGACCCACACACTATCCTGACGGGCCGTTTTCCCTCCGCTGAACGAGAGCAGAGCCCCTTGTGTGCTAGTGGCGTGCGTGGGTGGCCTTCCTCCCTTTCCCTTCCCCCTCCCACTGACAGATTCACTGGCCTCGCCACCCCCACCTCTTCCTTATGGAAGTTGCCCAGGAAATTGAAAAGTTGGTACATGCTGTGCAGTCCTTGGCCATGCAGATCAAGGACCTGCAGGACCGGCATACGGACTTGGCGGCAACAGTGGCCCAACAGCAGGCCGCCGCCCCTCCTGCGGCTGTGTTGTTGGCTCCCCCCAGTCCAGTGCCAGTGGTAGTAGGGGCTGAAGCAGCAGCCACGGCGGTGCCACCACCCCCGCCAGCACCAGTACTGCCCATGACCCACCGGGGGCCCCGGATAGACAAATTTCAGGGAGACCGGAGGGCTTGTCGAGAGTTTTTGGCCCTTTGCGATCTCACCTTTTCTACGCAGCCAGCCACATACGATACTCCGGCCCTGAAAGTGGCACTTGTCATTGGGAACTTAGGTCGGGTGGCCCTAGAGTGGGCCACTAATTTATTAACCAGTAAGAGCCCCTTCCTGACTGACTATGAAGGGTTTATTCAGGAATTTTGTTTCCTATTCGACTACCCTCACAGTTGTCGGGATGCCGAAGCATCCATTCTGTCCCTACATCAAGGGCGCATGCCTCTCCTGGAATATATTACGTTATTTCAACAGCTGGCCTTGGAACTACAGTGGTCGGAGGGGGCACTTCGAGCCCATTTTCGAGAGGCCTTACGGACGACTTAAAAGACCAGCTGGCGTATGTGGCACTTCCAGAAACATGGACTGGGGTAGCGGCCCTGGCTCTCCAGGTTGATGCCCGCTTGACGGAAAGAAGAAAAGAGAAGTGACAGGACTATAGGGGTCTCCCGGGTAGACCAATATCCGGGCCTCCTCCAAGCCTGTCTGTCAGTGGATCATCCCAACCAGATCCTGAGCCCATGCAACTAGGGGCCTCGCGAGGACCCCTGACCCCAGAAGAGCGGGACCGCTGCCGTTGCTCCCAAGCCTGCTTCTATTGTGGCGAAGCAGGCCACTTCATCCAAGAATGCCCTGCGCTACCGCCTTCCCGTCGTCAACAGGGAAATGCCAGGGGTCAGGACGAGCAGGGGACTGCCCGACCATAAAGATCGCCCCCTCACTGTCTTCCCAGAATCCACTGCAGCTGTGAGTACCACTCACCTTGTCCCTCGCCCCATGTCGTTCCTTGGTAGTATGGGCCTTATTAGACTCCAGGGCGTCTGCAAACTTTATGGATGCAAGCTTAGTCCACGACCACGCAGTGCCAGTACAACCTAACGAACGCCCGGAGGCCGTCCACACTATAGACGGCTCGCCACTCATCTCAGGGCCCATCATACAACAGACCCTCCTGTTGCCCTGTGCTATAGGACACCATCAAGAACTCCTTACATTTGATGTGGTCTGCACCCCCTTGTTCCTTGTTGTTCTGGGCCTCTCCTGGCTGATGCTGCATGAGCCCCAAGTCCAATGGGCAAACCGACAGCTGCACTTTAAGGCCCCCTATTGTATCCAAAACTACCTAATACCGACTCCCCCTGGCCTGGCATCAACAACCATCGGCGTAGTGGCCACACCATCCTCCTCTACTCTCCCCAGGGAATACCAGGAGTTCCAGGAGGTCTTTAGTAAGGTACGGGGAGCTCAGTTGCCACCGCACCACTCGTATGACTGCCCCATAGACTTACTTCCAGGGGCCGAACCCCCTTTCGGATGCATCTACACCCTTTCAAAGCCCGAGCTCGTGGAACTTCGGACCTACCTCGATGAGACGTTGCGCAATGGGTTTATCCGACACTCTACTTCGCCAGCAGGGGCACCCATATTTTTTGTGCCCAAAAAAGATGGCGGGTTGAGACCTTGCATAGATTATCGATGCCTCAACAGCGTAACGATCAAGAATCGCTATCCTTTACCTTTGATTCCGGAACTGCTGAATCAGCTCCAAGGAGCACGGCTCTTTACGAAGTTGGACCTTCGCGGCGCCTAGAATCTATTACGAGTTAGACAAGGAGATGAATGGAAGACGGCCTTTTGTACTCGATATGGGCACTTTGAATATTTAGTAATGCCATTCGGCTTGGCTAACGCTCCGGCCGCCTTCCAACACCTCATAAATGACGTCTTGCCCGAATTCTTGGATACTTTTGTCATCGCCTATTTGGACGATATCCTTATATTCTCCCCCTCATACAAACAGCACGTTGGTCATGTTCGACAAGTACTACAACGATTGCAACATCATTTGTACTGCAAACAAGAAAAACGCGCATTCCATTTAACCACTATTGAGTTTTTGGGATTTGTGATCAGCCCAGCTGGAATTCAGATAGACCAAAAGAAGGTACAGGCCATCCAACAATGGCCTCCCCCGAAGACGGTCAAGGCCCTCCAAAGGTTTCTTGGCAGTATTAACTACTATCACCAGTACGTTCCTCACTACACTGAAATCACAACCCCACTCACCCAACTCCTTAAAAAGAATCGCCCGTATGTCTGGGATCGCGAACAGGAACACAGTTTCCAGTTCTTAGAGGGGGCATTCATGCAGGCCCCCCTTCTACAGCATCCTGACTTCTCCAAGCCCTTCTACGTTGAGGCGGATGCATCCATCGGAGCAGTACTATTGCAACAAACAGAAAAGAAGGAAATACTGCCGTACGCCTATTACTCCCACCAGTTGTCGTCGGCAGAAAGAAACTACTCCATTCTGGACCAAGAGCTATTAGCAATCAAGGCCGCTTTTGACACATGGAGACATTACTTAGAAGGGGCAACACACCCCGTCACGGTTACCACGGACCACAAAAACCTAACCTTTTTACAAACTGCTCAAATTACTAATCCCCGACATGCCCGCTGGGCTCTGTTTTTTGCCCGGTTTCTGTTCACCATCCAGTATTGGCCGGGGAAAATGAACCTTTTGGCAGATGCCCTCTCCTGGTATCACGAAGGAAAGGAGATAGAATCGCCCCTACGTGGACCCATTTTGGAGCAACGGGTATTCGCCACCACCATTCCTTCCCTCACCCAGTTACAGCAAGCCTCTATGCGAGAACTAACAACCCCCACGGACCCCGCCTATACGCAGGAAGACGGGCTTCTAAAAAAGAATCAGTGTGTGGTAGTACCCCCATCCTGTCAAACCTTGATCTTATGGGCACATCATGATGCACCGCTGGCAGGACACCCAGGCGTAACACGCACCTTGGCTCTTCTTCAGCGCCAATACTAGTGCCCATCCATGGCAAAAGATGTCCAGCAATATGTACAGGCCTGTGCTACATGCGCTCGCACCAAGGTACCAAGACAGGTCCCAGTGGGTCTTCTACAACCTTCCGCCATTCCATCAGGGCCCTCGAGGACCATCAGGTTAGACTTTATTGTTGAATTACCCCCTTCGCGAGGGTATAACACGATCTTCGTTGTGGTCGATCATTTCACAAAATTGGGCCAATTCATTGCATGCAAGGGACTTCTGATAGCGCAGCGGACTGCCTTCCTCTTCATACGGCATGTGGTAAAATTGCATGGATGGCCCACCGAGATAGTGAGTGATTGTGGAACACAATTCGTGTCACGCTTCTGGACCACCTTGTTTAAAACCCTACAGATACAACTAAAACCCTCAACGGCCTACCATCCGCAAGCAAACGGACAAGTAGAATGAGTCAACCAAAACCTCAAACAATACCTTCAATGTTACGTTGATTACCTTCAAGATGATTGGTACTCCTGGTTGCCCCTGGCAGAGTTTTCATATAACAATGCACCAAATGCCCCCTTGGGAAATTCCCCCTTCTTCACTACATATGGCTACCACCCCCAAATGACCTTTCCGACTCTCCCAGTAACCACAGTACCAGCAGCAGGAGCCTTAGTGCAGCAACCCCAGCAAGTCCACTCCCTTGTCAAAACCACGCTAGTGAAAGCCCGACAACAATAAAAGGATTATGCCGACCGTCATCGTAGACCTGTGCCACACTACCAACCTGGGGATCTAGTGTGGCTCAGCCGGCAACATTATCCATCTAAAAGACCATCGAAAAAGCTTGACTACAAGTATATTGGACCCTTTCCGGTCCTCCGACAGGTTAATCCTGTCACTTATACACTACAACTGCCTCCCAGACTACGTATTCACCCCACCTTTCATGTATCTCTTCTTAAACCAGCAGTTACCCCTGTCGGAGCCAGCTCCTCAAACAATGACGTGTATATTGAAGCCGGAATAGCTGGCCCTGACTACAAAGTCCGTGCTATCCTGGATGCCAAGATATATCGAGGTCGTTTACATTATCTTATCGATTGGCGGGGCTTTGGTCCTGAAGAGCGTTCCTGGGAACCAGCAACAAACATTTCCGCTCCCCGCCTCGTCCTCCTCTTCCACCGTCGCCACCCCGCTAAACCCTGTTCGGGTCCCGGGCAGGGGGGGCTTTCGGGGGGGGGTACTGTCAGTCGCTGGGGCCACTTCTCGGCCTGGCGGCTGCCTTTGAAACAGCAAGGCCCCACCCCCATGACCAGTGAGAGGCTTGAGGCACAGACGCCGGCCCCGCATGCAGACGCCAGGGATTCCAAGGATGGAGGCGGTGCGGTGGGCGGCCCCGAAACCCCCCGGGACCTTGCAGAGCCACGCCCCTGTTGCGACGCTCTGCGCGCCTCCAGGTGCGCACAGGGGGCAGAGTTAGGGTTTAAAAGGCCGGTGCTGATGAAGCAAAAGCACCGGTGAACAGAGCGAGACGCCTGGAGAGACTGGCCCCCTTTTGCAAGCTAAGTGCCTGATTCGTGTTTATCATTGACTGAGCCTGTTGGTGTGTGTTATTCCCTCCTAGCTCTTGATCCTACCCTGACCTGTGCTGCCTCGAGTGACTGCAGTCCCCTAGCCTGTTTGAGTTCACGTGTACTCCCTCCCCCTGTGATTCCCTGGGTGCAAGGGTGCGTGAGGGAACTGCGGGCTCGTGTGGGTGTTCCCCCCCCTTTCTTCCCCCTTGGGGTCCCCCCTTCCTTGTCTCCATGTGTGCAAGCCCCGTGATCCCTGCCTTCCTGGACCAGGGCCCTTTCCCCTGTCAACCCTACACCCCCTCACAGAATTCCCGTGCCTGCCCCCCCCCCCGTGTGAGCACCGAGCGAGTGGGTTCCCTTCCTTGTCATACCGCTCTGCGCCCTATGATGATAGGGGTCTAAGCTCCACGTGCACAAGCACCCGGACCGACCCACACACTATCCTGACGGGCCGTTTTCCCTCTGCTGAATGAGAGCAGAGCCCCTTGTGTGCTAGTGGCGTGCGTGGGTGGCTTTCCTCCCTTTCCCTTCCTCCTCCCACTGACACCTAAATTGTTCTAAACATAAATACTTCAGAGCAAAAATACATATAAAATTAAGAATATAAAATGTAAAATTCTCAGGCACCGGGGAAAATAATCACTAATTCGCTGCAGATATAACCCGCCTCAGTTGCTGTTAGGTTCTGGGTTGGGGATTCCGTAGGGGACCGCGGATCTGGCACTAACCCTCGCTACCTTCCCGCCTGACCCCTTAGCCCAGAGGGAGACTCACACGTGGTTCCAAGAAAGATTCCCCTCAGGTTAGTGGGTGGCCAAGCTCTCACAGGAGCAGGGGCCGTTTCATCATCGGGGTCCAATCAGTGGATTGTGGGAGCAAGCCTCTGGTTCCCTATGCAGGGTTAACAATTCCCTGCCCCTTTCACAACCACCCCCCTTGCAAACAGTGACCTAGAAATTAGGAGTGCGTGACCCGGGATATAGTGCAGGATGGGGTTGGAGCACCAGGGTCTGGATGGGCAGGGGACAGCGGCTCACACAGGAATGAAGGTAATGGTTACCAGGATACAACAGGGAAGACACCGCACGTGCACCACTCACCAGCCCCCCACACAATATGCCCACCTCCCTCGCCTCACCTCCTCCTGACCCACTCCCCCTTCCTCAAGACACTCACTCACCACACTCGCTCTCCGCTCACACACCTTTCGTTCTTCGCTCACTCTCTTGCCTCGCCTTCGCACGGTTCTCCTACGATCACCCAGGGGCCAGCCTCACAGTAAACTGATCGCCGGCAAGGTTGGCCCCGCACTTCCGGGTTTAAATCCCTCTTGCTCCGCCCTTCTGACGCTGAGCCTGCAGGCGTGCAGAGCGTCGCGTCGTTATTGCTGGCTCCGCCCCCGACGCTGTCTGCTCCACCGCGTCCCTGCCGACGGGATTCAGCTCCGCCTCTGGTGTGGTGGGGGCCTTCGGTGCTGGCAAGGTTTTTCCTGTGATTCTTGGCTCTCCCTGGTTCTGGGGTTGGGGGCTCGGGGCGGCAGGCCCGACGGGTGCTGGGGGCTCGACTGCCTTGGTCCCCGTGGACTGGGGTCTCGTTCGTCGGGGAAGGGCCCTAGCCCTGACAGTTGCATAGCGGTGCTGCAAAAATTTGCCACAGACCGTGTCAACTCTGAGTCGATAGGGCTCAGGAATGTTTGCAATAGATAATCTGGGATACTACCAATCTGTTTCCCACAAACTTTGCCCAAATATTTATCTGCATAAAGGAGTGATGAAATTTTCCTGTCACCAATCAAAGGAGCATGGGTGTCTACAATTTTCATAAATGGTATCACATCATTTAGAAAAATGTTAAATAAAGCAGGGGCCAATATAAAGCCCTGTCTGACCCCACAGGATACCTGTACCTTTTTAGAAAGCGGCTGTCGAGGATTGTATCTGATCTGCAGGGTGTTATTACTATGCAGCTTAATCAGCAAAAATTGTAATCTGGGGTCAAGTGAAAGAGAACTTAGTTTAACCCATAAATGCTCCCTACTAACAGAGTCGAAAGCCATCATTAGATCAATGAAACAAAAGGTACAGTTTCCCCTGGTGAACAACATATTTGTTTAATAAAAGAAAAACAACAAGTGCATGATTCGCGGCTCAGCCTGGAATCTCAGGTTGGGGCCATGGCGGGGAGTACGTTTCGGCAGTTACATCTTGTCCGGCGGCTTCGGCTGTATCTCTCAGACTCTGACCTCGCCACTGTCATCCATGCCTTCATCACCTCGAGGCTGGATTACTGCAACGTGCTCTACATGGGGTCCGGATGCTGCAGCTGGTGCAGAATGCTGCGGCCCATCTCCTTATGGGGGCGGGTTGCAGGGAGCACATGACACCAGTGCTCCGGGCTCTGCACTGGCTGCCTATAAAGCACCGGGCCAGGTTCAAGGTGCTGGTTTTAACCTTTAAAGCCCTTCACGGCCTGGGCCCTGCTTCTCTGCAGGACTGCCTCACTCCCCATGTGCCTGTGCGACCCTTGAGATAATCCGTGGGAGCATTTTTGGAGGTTCACCAGGAGAGGCGGGTGGCCACAGATGTTAGATCTTTTTCGGTGGCCACCTCTGTGCTGTGGAATTCGCTCCTGGAGGAGGCTCAGTTGGCTCCCACTCTCCTGCTGTTTCGGCGTGTATGTAAGAACTGGCTGTTCCGTCAGGCTTTTGGCAAGGGGTGGGGGTGGGGGGTTTCCCCACATTGTATTGTATTTTAAATTGTTTTAAATTGTTTAAATTGTTGTTGTTTTTTTAAATTAATGAATGTTGTTCACCACCCTGGGCTGCCCTTTGGGCAAAAGGGGCGGGATATAAATTTTAAATAATTTTTTAAAAAAAATAAATTAAATAAAATGATCTGTAGTTGATTTACCTTTTTGGAAACTGCCTATTCAGGCTCTAAAATATTATTTTCATCCAACCATTTCTGAAGTTTACCTAACAGATTCCTAGCATACATTTCCCAATGACGCTTAATAAGCTAATCAGGCAGTAGTTGCCCGGCTGCAATGGGTCACCTTTTTTATGAATGGGTACTATAATGCTATTTAACTATGATTTGAGGATTTCTCCGGTGTCGTTAATGCACGTGAAAAGAGGAGCCAACACATTGGCCCACCACTCAGGAGCGCTCTTCAGCAACTCCGGCGGAATAAAATCGCCTGGTGCCTTCCCTGGCTAAAGCTGGTGGATAAGAGTCAAAATATCCTCTGGCGAAACCAACTGCCAAAGCTGGAATCTATCTTTTGGAGGAAATTCCATACTATATCCTATGGGATGAGGTTTAAAGAATAGATCCTCATAAAAGTTCTCCCAAACTTCTGGTGATAGAGGGGGCACCCTTGCGTTCACTCCTCCCAGTTTAACCAAGTGGATGAGATCCCAGAATTGTTTAGAGTCCCTTCTGTTGGCAGCGCTTAACAAACATAGCCATTGCTTCCTTTGGTACCTTAATTTCTTTCCTATCAGCAAACTGCGATATAGCTTCCTAGAAGTTTGAAGAAATTCCCTAAAGGTGCGAAAGGGATTTCTTTTTCAATTCTTTGTAGTTTGACAAAGCTTAGCTCTCATAGTTTGCAGGCCGTATCAAACCAAGCCGAGAACTTTTTAATTTGTGGATGGACTGGGCTCTCGATCACCAACAATGGAGATAATAAAGTAACCAATTTATCATATGAAATCAAATTTTCAGTGCCCTGAACCACAATTTCCTGATATAACTCTATGACTTCGGCTTGCTGCATAAACTTAATAAAAGTAGACTTTAATTCCTCCGACCATTTAGTTTGAGCAGTAAACACCTCTCCGTCCACTTGGGGTGGAGCCACAGCCTCAAATTCGGGGACCTTATTCCCAGAACAAGGATCACACAATGTTAATAATAACGGGAGATGTACCATCTCGAATCTAGGGGAAACAAATAATTCTGCTACACTAAACAAAAAACTCTCAGATACCAGAAAATAATCAATCACACTTGAACCCTGTGAGGAATTATAAGTATAATTCCCCTCCAGGTCACCTCTTCACCTGACTGAGGGTATTTTCAGACATTACGAGATCACAGTGAACCCCAGTCAATACCCACATGGGATCAAAGTGCCCTGCACGTCTGTTTGGCGGCCGCCAGATGTTCGCCACGGTCAATTCCCACATGGGGTCAATTTCAACCACACTTCTGGGGCTCCCCGTGCGAAAATCCCCGAAAGCTTGGTCAAAGAGATCCCCGGCGGGAATCAACCAAACGTAACATCTGACCCGGTGACCATGGCCTGGAATCCCCAGCAGGATTCCGGTCCGTGGTCAAATCGGGCAGACGCTGCGGCGGCATTGGTCGCAGCGCCCGCCCACCTCCCTAGAGGGCGGGCGGCAGGGGAGCATGGGGGGGCGGGGCCGTGCGGCCGCACGTTGCGCCGCACGGTCCCGCCCCCTCCCTGATTCCCCGCCGGGATCAGTCGGCACGTCTGTTGGACGTGCCGGAGTGATCCTGGCAGGGAATCATCTGGGTGATTCCGAGACAGGGCGAATGCCGCCCCGTCTCGTCTGAAATCACCCTGAGTTTACACTTGGTTGCAAGAAATTTTTCAGCTCTCACAATTTTGGACCTATGTTACAACAGTCTACAAGCTAGTGTTCTCTGCCCCTTTTCACATCCCCAAAACAGACTGTACCAGTTCAATGCTTGCCTGAAGATTTAAGACAGATGGAATTAGGGCTAAGAATCTGGCTCAGTGAGCAGTACTGGTTGTTGCCTACATTAAATGTTACTCTAGAAAGCATGCTCTGGTGATAAGAAGGGGTCATAAAGACAATGAACCTCTCCATCAAGGTATAATGCTAACGCAAAGACTTACCTCAGAGGCATTGAACTGGCTCTTCCAGCTCTACATCACCCTTCATTTTGTAGCCTCTAGTGCAGGGGGCATAATGGCACAGGTAGTTATAACTTCAGAATTTCTGCACTTTAACAGTTCCCAACTGCCATAGTGACCCCTGAGGTGGTGGTTGTACTGAACACAAGTTAGGCAGGCCCCTGGGCAACTCTTGAACATAAAAAGGGGCAAACATGGTGTAAAGAGCTGTTCCTGTAGCTTCACTATATTATTCCTGTAGCTCAACTACAGATTACCAGGATAGACAACTGGAGTTTCTAGTTAGCTAGACCAAATACAGAGTAGGGAACACTACCACTTGTTTTCAAGGACTCCAGGTCTGAGGGATTATACCAAATCTGGGTTTGTTCCCACTGGAAGATTAAAGATTTAAAAGGAAAATTAACAGGAATTTTCCAAATCACTAAAGGAATAGGTTGCTAGTGATCCTTTTTCAGTCTCTATTACTGTGGTTCATTAACAAGGAGATAGAATCAAGGCTGTAATGTCAAGCCAATGGAAACTCTGCAGCCAGCCAGCTTCATTGACTTTAAGACTTAGTAAAGAGGAAACTCCAGAAGCAGCTTTTCATGAAAAAGACACCACCTGCAATAAATGACCAGAGCACAATTCCACCATCTTTACCCTTCTCAGGGAAAGTATGAACTTCAATGGCCTCCAGCTCTAGATGGGCATGTTGCATGGTGGAGAGCAGCCTCAGATGAGGGGCATTTTGCTGAACAAAAAGTCAAAGCAAATTTAAAATACAATTGGATTTATCTTTGAAGACAGAGAGAACCTCTGGGTATCGTAAAAAAAGAAGACGAACCACCTAGAATATAAATTGTGATAAGCCAAAAGAGAAGACAGTTTAGTCTGGGTAGCCTTTTAAAATTCATTATACTTCAATGTAAATTAAATCTTCTGTTTTTCACCTTCCAGCTTGAATGGATTAAAGAATCAAAATCACAGAATTTAAGAGCTGGAAGGTTACCTCAAAGGTCATCTAGTCCAACCCCCTGCTCAATGTAGGAAATCCACAGCTACAGCATCCCTAATAGATGGCTGTCCAGCCTCTGTTTGAAAACCTTCAGCGAAGGAGAGCTCACCACTGCCCTAGGCAGTCTGTTCCACTGTCAAACAGCTCTTACCATTAGCAAGTTCTTCCTAATGTTTAGCCAAAATTGGCTTTCTTGTAATTTGAGCCCATTGGTTCAGAGAACAAATCTGCTCTATCTTCTATGAGACAGCCCTTCAGATGTTTGAAGACGACTATTCTGTGTCCCCTTAGTCTTTTCTTCTCCAGGCTAAACATACCCAGCTGCTTGGTGGTGTCAGGGTGAAGGCTGAAGTGGTGTCTGTCTTTGCTAGTGCGTTATAAACCATTCTCCCACTTCTCTTTAACAAAGGAATTTAAAAATACTGACTCTATTGGCCCATAGGTTTACTAAGAATCCTGGACTAGCTCAGTGGTTTTTAATGTTTTCAGATTGTACCCCCTTCCTGTCTGTCGTGTGTGAGGGCCTTTCTTCCTGCCAACTGCCCGTTCCCTCTCTATATCCCTTGCTTCTTCACTCCATCGCTGCCCCTTCTCAATTTCCACAGTAACTCTTGTAGCTCTGAGTGGCTAAGCTACAGATTTCCAAAATGGTGCAAGTTTAACCTCTTCCCAAACATGTAATGAATTCCAATTGGTGGCAGCAGCCCCAATCAGAATTTGTGTTATAGAATTAGGGGCGAATTCACACGTGCAGCAATTATCTGGATTTTTAAAAACTGGTTCTCAATAGTTCGCTGTTAACAAGTCCTGTTGCATTCACATGCATGCCATACCGATTTTAAGTACAGCGAAATAATGCATTCAGACCTTCTTGTAGTNTGTTTGGCGGCCGCCAGATGTTCGCCACGGTCAATTCCCACATGGGGTCAATTTCAACCACACTTCTGGGGCTCCCCGTGCGAAAATCCCCGAAAGCTTGGTCAAAGAGATCCCCGGCGGGAATCAACCAAACGTAACATCTGACCCGGTGACCATGGCCTGGAATCCCCAGCAGGATTCCGGTCCGTGGTCAAATCGGGCAGACGCTGCGGCGGCATTGGTCGCAGCGCCCGCCCACCTCCCTAGAGGGCGGGCGGCAGGGGAGCATGGGGGGGCGGGGCCGTGCGGCCGCACGTTGCGCCGCACGGTCCCGCCCCCTCCCTGATTCCCCGCCGGGATCAGTCGGCACGTCTGTTGGACGTGCCGGAGTGATCCTGGCAGGGAATCATCTGGGTGATTCCGAGACAGGGCGAATGCCGCCCCGTCTCGTCTGAAATCACCCTGAGTTTACACTTGGTTGCAAGAAATTTTTCAGCTCTCACAATTTTGGACCTATGTTACAACAGTCTACAAGCTAGTGTTCTCTGCCCCTTTTCACATCCCCAAAACAGACTGTACCAGTTCAATGCTTGCCTGAAGATTTAAGACAGATGGAATTAGGGCTAAGAATCTGGCTCAGTGAGCAGTACTGGTTGTTGCCTACATTAAATGTTACTCTAGAAAGCATGCTCTGGTGATAAGAAGGGGTCATAAAGACAATGAACCTCTCCATCAAGGTATAATGCTAACGCAAAGACTTACCTCAGAGGCATTGAACTGGCTCTTCCAGCTCTACATCACCCTTCATTTTGTAGCCTCTAGTGCAGGGGGCATAATGGCACAGGTAGTTATAACTTCAGAATTTCTGCACTTTAACAGTTCCCAACTGCCATAGTGACCCCTGAGGTGGTGGTTGTACTGAACACAAGTTAGGCAGGCCCCTGGGCAACTCTTGAACATAAAAAGGGGCAAACATGTTGTAAAGAGCTGTTCCTGTAGCTTCACTATATTATTCCTGTAGCTCAACTACAGATTACCAGGATAGACAACTGGAGTTTCTAGTTAGCTAGACCAAATACAGAGTAGGGAACACTACCACTTGTTTTCAAGGACTCCAGGTCTGAGGGATTATACCAAATCTGGGTTTGTTCCCACTGGAAGATTAAAGATTTAAAAGGAAAATTAACAGGAATTTTCCAAATCACTAAAGGAATAGGTTGCTAGTGATCCTTTTTCAGTCTCTATTACTGTGGTTCATTAACAAGGAGATAGAATCAAGGCTGTAATGTCAAGCCAATGGAAACTCTGCAGCCAGACAGCTTCATTGACTTTAAGACTTAGTAAAGAGGAAACTCCAGAAGCAGCTTTTCATGAAAAAGACACCACCTGCAATAAATGACCAGAGCACAATTCCACCATCTTTACCCTTCTCAGGGAAAGTATGAACTTCAATGGCCTCCAGCTCTAGATGGGCATGTTGCATGGTGGAGAGCAGCCTCAGATGAGGGGCATTTTGCTGAACAAAAAGTCAAAGCAAATTTAAAATACAATTGGATTTATCTTTGAAGACAGAGAGAACCTCTGGGTATCGTAAAAAAAGAAGACGAACCACCTAGAATATAAATTGTGATAAGCCAAAAGAGAAGACAGTTTAGTCTGGGTAGCCTTTTAAAATTCATTATACTTCAATGTAAATTAAATCTTCTGTTTTTCACCTTCCAGCTTGAATGGATTAAAGAATCAAAATCACAGAATTTAAGAGCTGGAAGGTTACCTCAAAGGTCATCTAGTCCAACCCCCTGCTCAATGTAGGAAATCCACAGCTACAGCATCCCTAATAGATGGCTGTCCAGCCTCTGTTTGAAAACCTTCAGCGAAGGAGAGCTCACCACTGCCCTAGGCAGTCTGTTCCACTGTCAAACAGCTCTTACCATTAGCAAGTTCTTCCTAATGTTTAGCCAAAATTGGCTTTCTTGTAATTTGAGCCCATTGGTTCAGAGAACAAATCTGCTCTATCTTCTATGAGACAGCCCTTCAGATGTTTGAAGACGACTATTCTGTGTCCCCTTAGTCTTTTCTTCTCCAGGCTAAACATACCCAGCTGCTTGGTGGTGTCAGGGTGAAGGCTGAAGTGGTGTCTGTCTTTGCTAGTGCGTTATAAACCATTCTCCCACTTCTCTTTAACAAAGGAATTTAAAAATACTGACTCTATTGGCCCATAGGTTTACTAAGAATCCTGGACTAGCTCAGTGGTTTTTAATGTTTTCAGATTGTACCCCCTTCCTGTCTTTCGTGTGTGAGGGCCTTTCTTCCTGCCAACTGCCCGTTCCCTCTCTATATCCCTTGCTTCTTCACTCCATCGCTGCCCCTTCTCAATTTCCACAGTAACTCTTGTAGCTCTGAGTGGCTAAGCTACAGATTTCCAAAATGGTGCAAGTTTAACCTCTTCCCAAACATGTAATGAATTCCAATTGGTGGCAGCAGCCCCAATCAGAATTTGTGTTATAGAATTAGGGGCGAATTCACACGTGCAGCAATTATCTGGATTTTTAAAAACTGGTTCTCAATAGTTCGCTGTTAACAAGTCCTGTTGCATTCACATGCATGCCATACCGATTTTAAGTACAGCGAAATAATGCATTCAGACCTTCTTGTAGTGCGTGCTTACCCGGCTGCTCAGTACGGTTCAGTTACAGGAAGTGGCCTGTGGGGAGCCAGAAGGTTGCTACTTTGTAGCAAAGTACAACTTTGCTACAACCTTTGCTGCAACTTTGCAAACTTTGCAACAACCTTTGCTACAACCTTTGTAGCAAAGGTTGCTACTTTGTAGAATCAGGGAGTAAAGAGGGAGAGCCTGAGGCTGCTGGAAAGAAGCCCCTCGCATTCTCTCCCTGGTTTCTTTCCGGTATCCCGCTGCTGCTACTGCTGCAGCACTACGGTAGAGGCAGAGGCAGATGATTGAAAGTCCCTTGGAGGGAAGAACTTTTTTGGGGAGAAGCATGGAGGGGAAACATGGAGGGGAAGAACTTTTTTGGGGAGAAGCTGGCTGCAGCCTGCACCCAGCGAGGCAACTACAGGGCTCCAGCTGGTCTCACTGCTTCCGGTAGGGGCAGGAGTAAAACAGCGCACTTGGAAGCACGGTTGCATTCACATCAGAAAAGATTACACACTAGTTAAAACCAGTACGATGTTGCTTTCACACTGCTGTTAAGTGCGGATTTATTGAAAACGGACAGCAAAAAGGTAGGTTTGAGTAGCTTTTCAACACGCATTGCTTTAGTGCGATATTGACTCCATTTAATCGAATTTAAGTGTTCAGACAGGCATGAAACATTCGTGTTTTTTTTAAAATCGCACAAATCAGAATGTCTGAATCCCCCCTAGGTGTGGCCTTTGCTGTTTTGATAATTCCACCAGTTCACCCTAAGTCTTTATGCTATGCAGCTATGCGTTGTCCTGGCCACCTCGCTGTTGGTGACTGCTGCCTCGCCTCCTGCTCCCAGCCCACCTGCACCTCTTGGTGCTGCTGCCCTTTCAGGGCCCAGACCACAGTGTTGCTTTACCTCCTGGCTGGCCACTCATCTGCTGTACCACTCTCTATGGGGCCTGGGCCATGTTGCTCCTGCCTCATCTCTGCTGCTATTGTCACCACCTCAGGGCCCAAGTGCATGACAATCTCGCTGAAGGGTCCCTGGAAATATTGTCTGTTCAGCTCCCAGGCAGAGACTGACTTTCCAATCTCGCCTCCTGGCCGGCTGGTGCATCTCTCTGCTTCTGGTGCTGTTGCCCTGGGGGCCCAGGCCACACTGCAACAAATAAATAAATAAATAAAAATCTCCCAGCTGGACAGACAACCCAACCCCCTGCTGCTGCTGCCTCACCTTGTCTTCTCCTGGCCGGCCCACCTGCCATCATGCTGGCTGCTGCCCCCTTCAGGCTGGCTGCTGCCACATGCCATACAGCTGCTTCACTTGCTATATCCTTGCTGGCCACCCAGC
This sequence comes from Sphenodon punctatus, assembly GCA_003113815.1. Classification (NCBI taxonomy): domain Eukaryota; kingdom Metazoa; phylum Chordata; class Lepidosauria; order Sphenodontia; family Sphenodontidae; genus Sphenodon; species Sphenodon punctatus. Next base: position 438,442 of record QEPC01003743.1, on the reverse strand, counting down.
TGCTTTGCCTATCATCTTCATCTCCTCGGATGGTAAAAAGGGGTCTGCTGCATGGGCCAAGGGGGTGGGGACGGAGAGATGGGGAAAGGGGCAATTCCATCTTCTGCACCTTGGTCCATTTCAACGTAGTTATGTCCCTTCCTGCAGCAGTCTTTTTTCCTTCCCATCCAGGTCTACTGTGGGCAGACTGGGCTGCAAGCTGGTATCCCAGCAGCACTCCTGACTCCTAGCCAGATGCTATGAAGGTGGTGCTGCCCCTGGGTATAAAGCCTGGAGAAGCCAAGGGACTTTAGCCTAGGAGAACCTTGCCACTCTACGCTCTCCCGGGCCTGGGAAGGAAGCTGTCTGTGGACCCTTGTATTAGGGAAGGCTGTCCGCAGGAGGGAGCTTGCTTCCTGGGAAACCTTGGAGCGAGCCAGGGGCATGCTGGCCTGGCTAGAGTGGACTTTGGGGGGTTGCTGTATATATGTCTGGACTAGGAGAGACTAAGCTGGGCCTGCAGGGTGTGATGTGGATGAGCTGGTAGAGAGACAGAGGAACTGTATGAAACTAATAAACATTGAGCTAATTCCCATGAGACGTGTGCATGGATGATTCCCACCAGAAATGACTGCCCAGGCGCTGATCCTGCAGCGACTTAACCCCTGGGAACCACTTCCTGCTACATAAGTGGTGGAGAATGTGGGCAAAACTCTATTATCAGCCATCAGACTAACTTGCTATGCAAAGGGTTTGGGGATCCTGTACAGGAGCAGACAAACTGGAGGACTGTGCCCAGTAAACAAGATTAAGAGGAGGATTGCACCCAGATGCCGAGCAAGAACAGTGGAGCTGTGCACCTGGAGCATCGAGAGATCAGAGGACTGCTACCTGAGGTGGTGTTAGCTCACGCAGGACGGGACTCGAGCTGGGCTGTGAGCCAGGAGGCTCGCCCATCAGCTTAGCAGAGATGTGGATCCTGAATCCTAGGATGGATACCAAGGTAAGGTACCAGGCATGGAGGCAGCCACTCAGCTTGTGGAACTTTGTAGAGCCAGCACTGAGGCAGCAGGACTGGAGGCCGAGAGCAGGAGTACCAAAGTACTAGGGACCCATGGGGGGGCCCAAAGACTTGTCAAAATTGCGGCCAGCCGGCACACATTTGGAGGGCCTGTTGGAAGAAAGGGCAAGGCCAACTGACTGCTTGGACTCTGGGATGTCAGAGGCAGAGTAGGGGCAACAGGGCCAAGGAGAAGCAATCCTGGCAGTGGCTATGTGACATGCGGGGCCATGTACAAAGGAACTGTCTCTTGAATGGGAAGTCTTGTGGTTCACCCTGAAGGGCTGGTCAGGAGGCCCAAGTAGAACCCCAGGATAATAGGGATTGTATCCATTGCTGGGACTGCGGGGTCCAGGGGTACATAGAAAGGAAATGCCTCTATGGGCCGAACCCTCAGAGAGTTCAGAGGAACAGCCCTAAGAAGGAACAGAGATGCTGGGCCAGTCAGAAGGAGGGACATGTGAACATGCCCCAGAAAGAGATTGAAAGACCTAAGAAAGCTACCTTTTAGAGAAAGGGAGAAAGAAGGGAGCAAGGGACTCACACTGGCATTGCAGGGTATATGCTTGACCAGATCTATAGCAACATGAAGGGGCTAATACAGGGGGCAGAGATCCTGGAGCAGGAAAGGACAAGAATAGCAAGGACTATGAAGGAACTGGTAAAAGGCAATGAGGCCCTACAGAAAGAGGTAGAGGTAGAAAGATTAGACAAGGTAGCCATGAGGCCAGAAGGGCAAAAGCAGGAGACTGGGACTGAGATTAATCCTAAACTCTATGACAAACTCAGAGAACAGAGAATATGGTTACTGGAAGAGTATAGCCCTCAGAGCTCAGATAGAGGAGTTGAGGGGCCAGGAATATTCCCAATCTGGAAATAAAGAGGATGACTCCCAATCTGAAGATGGGGAGAAGGAGTCTAGAGAGTGGCTAGCTGCCTATGGGGAGGAAGAAGGCTCACCTTCTGCCCAAGGAGAAAGAGGCTCAGCAGGAACAGAGTGAGCTGAGTACATAGATATAAGAGAGACAGAGACTGCTATTAGTAGAGGAACAAGTCCTGGTAATAAAATGAGCTGAAGATACAGCAAATATCTAATAATCTGCAGGAATAGTGCTACGGTGAGGGTCCCAGGGTGAAATAGACGGACGGAGCGGGCGGGCCGCTATCCCAACCCCAAGAGGTTATGCAATGTATTGTAATAGCTGATGATATGCAATGGTATAATGTGGAGATTGTGTTGCTAATTCCCTTAGCCTGTACATTGGGTAGAGGAATACTCCCAACAGGAATGTTGAAAAGGAACTGGAAATGGCTTAATGGAAAAGTCTGTGCGTTGGGTAGAGGGATGCTCCTCAACAGACACGCTCATTCCCTGAATAGGATGGGTCGAGGTGGCTCCCTAATAAATGTATAAAATCCGGTGGAATGGGCCCAGCTACAAGGGGTGAAGTGGAGGCCAGGGAGAGGGTGTTAAAGCCTGGAGTAGGGGTGCTAGACCCAAAATTGGTTGTACGATGCTAGGCGACTGAGCTGACAGCCTGATGGAGAAAGTGGGTGAAGATTGTAACCTGGATCAAAGTTATTCCCCAGGAAGAAAGATGACTGCACCCTGCTAAAATAATTGTAAGCCAGTCTTCTCTGGGAGAAGCCTGTCTCTCAAAAGGGGGAGGGGGTGTAGCAGGGAGCAGTCCTGCTGGGCTGCCCCTTTAAGAGGGGGCTGAATGGGCCAGCCTTAGGGCTGCGCATGCACATGGGCATGGTGGAGCCAGCCCATAGCCAGAGACCAGCCTAAGCACAATACAGACTGAAAGACAGCGAGAAAGAGTGGGTAGGACACTGGCCCTTTAAGGGCAGACAGCCTGGTGAGTTGGTCAGGCCCACTCTGGCTACATAAGAGGCTGAAAGGCAGAGAGGAAAGTCAGTCTCTGCCTGGGAGCTGAACAGACAATATTTCCAGGGACCCTTTAGCAGGGGAGCTGGCTAGTGCTGAAGCCTTGCTGGAAGAAGCCTGGAGAAGCCAAGGGACCTCATCCTAGGAGAACGCTGCCATTCTATGCTCTCCAGAGTCATGAAGAAGACTAAGAAGGCGTTGTCTGTGGACCCAGGTATTGGGGAAGGCTGTGCCCAGGAGGGATCTTGCTGCCTGGGAAGCCTTGGAGCGAGCCAGGGCTTGCTGGCCTGGCTAGAGTGGACTTTGGAGGATTGCTGTGTGTATATATATATATATATATATATATATGGAGTGGGAGAGACTAAGCTGGCCCTGCAGAGTGTGTCGCGGATGAGCCGGCAGCCCAGAGAGACAGAGGGACTGTATGAGCAAATTCCTATGAGACGTGTGCATGGAGGATTCCCACCAGAAGTGACAGCCCAGGGGTCTGATCCTGCTGCTACTTAACCCCTGGGAACCGCCTCCTGCTACATGGTCACTCTGTAGAGTTCTCTGGGCATTTTCACCCATGACTTTACGGTGTTGGTGGACCTGTATGCACAGAGGCTGCATACAACATAATTGACAGGACACAGACATGTGGGCACACATAATTAGCCCGCATTTGCCCACATGGGAGGTTCCGCATGCACCAGGACCCCACCGTGAGTGGGTGGTGGTCTATTTGGCCGGTGGGGGTAAGCACCTAATAAACGGGCAGATGGACACTCACCTGATGTATTTATTAACACCCATCACAACTAAGTTGTGGGATAGGCCTTTGGCTCTCTTGGGTGTTGTGCAGTTAGCATATCTAGAGGTGGGTTCACACAACTATCACATAGAGAGTTGCCATGCCAGGAAAGAATCCACACATCTGTAAGTGTCCAATGGCACACATAGCTTGCATTGTATAGCTTCTTATATTATGAGTTGCATCAGTTTAACATAGGAAAACTTGCCACTTGATAAGCCTGGAATTGCTGTGTGGAAGTGAGACCACACACACAAGTAGATTACACCAAGAGAGGCAAGTAGTTTGACATAGCCATGCCTGGACGAGGTCTCGGGGTGCATTCACACAAAACCCCAGAGCAGAGGAATCTGGCACCGCACTCCGATGCCATATTTCCTATGGGGGAGGGTGTTATGTAAAAAATGTTTGCATGGCAAGAAAACCCATGCTGAGAACTCCCACACTATTGGGTTTGCTCAACAGGGATTTACTTACTGTACAGACCCACTTCAAATGACATCCCTCTCACATGAGGGCGGGGGACGGGGTAGATGACATGGGAAGCACTCTGTGTCACTGTCAATTTCCCCCTGCTCTGGAGAATTTATGTGAATGAGCCCTCAATGTCTGTTCTATGCTGCCACTGAAAAACACAACTTCAGTACATGTTGATGCCTAATTTAAGCACAGTGCAGGTATACATATTGTAGGAATTGTACTACATAGCCAGTCCACTGTCATACAAGCCAATCCTGCACACCCTAACTCTCCCGAGGAAACTTTGCCACACGCTAGTAAGTCTCATTGACAAGATCAGGCCAGTTCTGATTGTAAAATCCGTCAGGGAAAAAGAACATGTAAATCACCTTGGCTGTACAAAGATGTACCTTGGAGTGGAAAGGAAATCCTTCTTCACCATCTGCATCCATAACACAAGCATGTGATCTGATCACCCTTTTCTTAGATAGCTACAAACAGCAAGTAGCAATAAAATTATCCAGACATTAAAAAAACAAAAAAACAGCCCCTCCAATTGCATTATGTGCCCCTTTAACTAGTGCAGTTTTGAATTCTACATAATGACTCCATGCTGTGTGCAGTATTTTCTTTATGTAGAACAAAGTTAGGTTAAAGTTAAGGGAAGTCAGCTTCTATTCTAGCCTTTGTAAATTGGAATACATCAGTAAACTATTCCTTAAATTATCTCCTACAAGAGATTATGGGCACATGATATAAAATATTATACCATGTCCACATAAAACCTTTATTGCTGTGCTGTACTATCTCAGCCGTATCTTACTTAAGGTGAGGTATATACCATTGGGAAGAGACTCTGCCTGCCAGTTTAATATTGCAACACTCCTATTTCCTATTGCTTTTTCAAGTACCAAGACATCTGTAGTGCTGTAGTGCTGTTAGGAATATCCATTACAGATTCGGATTAATCTGTAACATTTCATAATGGACTGTTACCGATTAATACTTACCATTGCGAACTCCGTCCATGAAAGTTACGGATCCCCACCCCCCAGACCACTGGCATGTACTTACTGGGCTCGCAGGGCTTGATTAAAGCTCTGCCGGCCTGCCACTCCTGTTAGGCTCCCTTGCCGTGACGCTCTGATGAGTTCCCTGGTCCTCAGCACACATGTGCAAAATGGCTACTGGGGCAGTTTTGCACATGTGAAAAATGGCAGCAGCCCAAATGACATCCCCACCACTTTGGTTACAGATGGTGGCCATTTTTGCATTCACAAAACGCCCCCTGGCAGAGCATGCACAAAATAACCACCACCATTTTGGTTGAGGGCAGTGGACATTTTGCACATGCACAAAACTGCCCCAGAGGCCATTTTGCACGTGCGTGCTGTTGAGCAAGGAGCTTGGCAGTGTGTCGCAGCAAGGGAGCCTGCTGGGAGGTCCCCCACAGCTGCAGTGGGTCAGCGGAGCTTCAATCAAATCTTTGGAGGCTGGTAAATTCATGCCTGGGCCCTGCGGGGGTAGGGATGATGAAAAATAGGTCCCTGGGGAATGGGGGTTGATTGGGAGGGCTGGACTTGGACATGTTTCCTGTTGACTTCAATGAGAAAGTTTCCCATTGACTTCAATGGGATCTGAATCCAAACTGTAACAGATCAGAAAATTACAGATCTGAACCAGTAATTTGATCCGAATGCTAATCCCTAGTGCACGTCCTTGTCAGGCCTCGGGGCCTGAGGAGATGGGGCCGCCGCCAGCGGCGGAGCCCAGGAGGAGGCTGCCGCGGCGCCCGAGCCAGGAGAGGGCCAAACGCCAGGCCCCGCAGCACTACGTCGGCAGAGGCAGCGGAAGAAACCACGCAGCCCG
>QEPC01003743.1:380467-432291 GCA_003113815.1 Sphenodon punctatus | reverse complement strand
TTGGGGGACAGGCAGGATGGTGACTCCATCAATAGTGATTGACAGTGAGGAAGGAGAGGAAGGATGAGGGGGGACGATAAGGAGTTCAGTTTTAGCCATGTTGAGTGGGAGATGGGGTTTTGCAGTTGAATTCCTTTGTGTAACCACTCCTTCTTAGTCTCCATTTTGTCTTCTTACTAGCTAGATGTAACTAAGGATCTGTGCCTGAGAAAGCTTAAGTAAAGTTCTGTTTTTAAATCTTCAGCTGCATTTGTCCTTACTGATTGTGAATCCGTTATTACTCTGCAAAAAACTGCACCCCTCAGGCAGAGGCTTGACTTGGGCATGGGACTATCTGTTAGCTAGGCGCTATTTCCCTATTGTGACCTCTGTGACGAGTGACAGGGATGTCCCTAAACAACCAGCAGAAGATGCAAGTGAGTGTAAAGATCCCCTCGCTGGGACACCATGCCCAGCTACACCATCCTTCTTACCATTTAAGTTGCCATTTAACAAGTGTAGATCCCTTTAAGAGCTGAACCGGAATGACCTGTTAAATGGAGGCCCCAGAGATCAGAGAGAGAGAGAGACATCTGTGGCCAAGTGAGGGACAGGTAGCATTTTGATTAAGGCATCAATGCCCCCATTAGTTTTCCTGCAAGCTTCCATCACCAACACACAGAAAGTGTAGATTACTTTTGCCAGTTAGAATTATGAATGTATTATTATTATTATTATTTATTATTTATATAGCATAAGCAATGTAGCTGGCATTGTACAATCCACAATCAGAGACAGGTCCCTACCCCTAAGGGGCTTACAATCTGAGAGACAAGGGAGGGGGATACAAGGGAGCCGTAAACATCTGGAAAGACAAGAGTACACCCATGAAGTTGAGAAGTGGCAGGCTCATGTGCTTCGCTTAGTTACAGGGAATTAGGTTCTGAGTGAGGGGGAAGGATGCAGTATCATTCATGACAAGCTAGGGAAGGCCTGATGGAAGAGGTGGGTACTTTTCAGGAGGGATTTGAAAGTTGTACGGGAGGGAGCAGAGCGAATGTATCCAGGGAGGGAGTCAAAGGCATGAGGCGCAGCAAGGGAGAAGGGGTGAAGACGTTTAGAGGAGCAAGGGGTTCATGAGCAGGTTAGGGTGGGGGCAGAGGAGGAGTGAAGCTCCCAGGTAGGAGCATGGCGGGATACAAGAGCGGAGAGATATAGGGGATAAAGGCTATGAAGGGCCTTGAAGGTGAAGACCAGGAGCTTGTGCTGAATGCCTTCCTGTAAAGGGAGCCAGTACAGGGTGGAGAGGAGGGACTGTACATGGTCAAAGCGACGGGCAAGATGGTTTTGGCTGCGGAGAGTTGAATGGAGATGAGAGGGCCAGATCAGAGCAAGGGAGGCCTGTAAGGAAGAAGCTTCACTTGTCAAGGCAAGAGATGACTAGAGCATGGACTAGGGTTTTTGCAGCGGCAACAGTAAGGCAAGTCCAGATTTTAGCAATATTGTACAGAGCAAAACGACAAGATTTAGCAGCAGCCTGGATCTGAGGCTTAAAGGAGAGGGAGGAGTCAAAGATGAATTCCAGACTATGGTCCTGAGGGACTGGCTGGATGGTGACTCTCTCAATGGAAATGTTGAGGGAAGTAGGAGGGGAGCGTTTCGGGAGAAAGATGAGGAGTCTTGGCCATATTAAGCTTGAGGTGGCGACAAGACATCCAAGCAGAGATGTCAGCAATACGAGTCTGGATAAAGGGGAAGAGCACAGGAGTGGCGAAATAGAGTTGCGTGGCGTCAGCATACAAGCAATACGGAAGCCGTGGGTTTCAATGAGCTTACCCAGAGAAAGAGTGTAAAGGGAGAAGAGGAGGGGACTCAAGACAGAGCCTTGGGGAACTCTCACAGAGAGGGGAAGTGACATACCAGCATGCAGTGGCCCCAACCAGCTGTTTTTGGACAGAGGATTTACAGTCAATCTACATTAGGAGGATATTGGTGTATCAATTTACATTGACTCAGAGCCTCATTGCTCTGCTGGTTCAGACCCTGCTTTAGGATATGCGAGGATGGGGGTGAGGTTACAATAGAAAATGCTAGAAACTACTTTTTAAATCACAAAGTTCTCTGTAGAAAACAGCAACTGCTTCAGAAAATCCCCCCAAATGATGGGATCTGGCTTTGTGTGTGAAGGAGCCTATGATTACCCACTTCCAGATGAGTTAATTGGTCTCTCTGAATTAGCAGAGTTTGTTACCTTAGGGTCCTTTCCACACAGTGCTTATCCATATCGTTAGTCATTTCCTATAGCTGATAGGGCCGATAGCCCTTACAATTTATGGGAGATGATCCCTTAGTCCATGCCCTTTTGACCCTGCACTAGCAGCAGCATGACAATTATGTTGGAGTCGAGGATCTTGTTCCTTAATACCACTACATTTCCATGCATTATTATGGGCAAAGACTGTTAATCAAGCTGTAAACTGTTTTCTAGGCTATGACCCTCAATTAATAAATATAATCTTATAGGCCATGAAGATACAATAAACTTTGGCAAACAAAGGGCTTCTTGGTTTTTAAGTGTGTGCATCCAATTTCACCAAGAATCCACAATATGCTGGTTGGTTTGTATGTCGGACGATTCAGAATCACAACATAATCTGTGGCACCCACATGAAAACCTGAATTTTTCTATCGAAGACAAATGCAAATAGGAAGAGGGGCAGACGTTTAAAATTTAGAAACTTCACCATGCTGTGCAATAGTTAGCTTGCTGGATATTAAGTATTGCTATTTTGGGTGGCATATTAAAAACATAAGTGTGTCATACTGGGTCAGGCCAGTGGTTCACTGAGCCCAGCATCCTGTCTCTGACAGTGGCCAGCCTTGGCTGCTCGGGAGAAGTACCCAACTGGTCATAATGGAGCGATCCATTCCCTTTGTTCACACCCAGCTCCTGAAGGCAGAGGTTACGTTCCCCCAACCTACTTGGTTAATAGCTGTTAATGGACCTATTCTCCAAGAACGTGTTCTAGTGTTATTTGAGAGGGTAAATAGTAGGGGTGGAACTCTAGGCAAAATTTTGGGTTTGGTTTATTTCCATTTTGGTTCTCATGTGTTTCGGTTCTTGTTTTGGGTTTATTTCGGTTTTGGATTTTTAACATTGCATTATTCCTGGGAAAACCGCAATTTTAAAAATATGATACAAAAATCAGTGCAAAAGAACCCTGTTTTGTTGAATGTGTGGGGAGTGAGTAGTTTTCTGGGACGGGTGGGCATGAGAGTGCCCTCCCAGCCCCTGTGTTTATGTTGTGCTACATAGTTCTCTGAGGTAGGGGGAGTGAGTCTTCTACCTGGGCAGTCAGTCATATTGTTTGTTTGTCTTTTTGTTTGTTTTGTGTGAATGAAAGACGGTCCCACAAGGAGGGAGAGGAAACTGAGCAAGCTAATTTTAGGATATTCATTAGGGTGACAAGTGGGGGCCAGGGTGAGGATGGGGGAGATATACAGCAATCAAGGAAGGTGTCCCGTTTTAGATGCCTTTGGAAAATTGCTGTGGAGCCCACTGTGAATACTTCGAAGGGCCAAGGGGGAATGTGCAAGTTGGATTCCTCCTGCATGAGGATCTGGATGGCTAATCTCAGGTCTGTGGTGAATAAAGCTGACACTCTGGTGATTCTATTGCAGAGTATCACCTGGACCTGGCATGTATCACCAAGACTTGGCTGCTGCAGACCCTATTTTGGGTCAGGTTTTGGTGATCCACCAGCCTTGTGCAGAATGAGAAAGGTGGGAGGGTGGCTTTGATTTTTTCATCTCACCTACAATGCACAAGGTGGACTATGCCAGAGAAGGAGACATTCAAGTGCCTGGCTGTGTCCTGTGCCACTGGGGCAGGACCAAGATTTATGATCCTGCTGGTATATAGACCCCCAGGTAATGTGGGGGGATTTGGGGCCAGATTCCTGAAGCGTGTGTCGGAATTGCTTTTGGAGTGTCCTAGGATGCTTGTCCTGGGGGACTTTAATATACAGGGGGGTGGGGCTCTGCAGGTCTGTCTTCTGAGTTCCTGGATGCAATGGCATTTCTGGGTTTTACCCAGGAGAGCACCCACAGTGCTGGCCAGGTGCTTGACCTCATTTTCGGGCTGGTTTTTTTGGATTTGGATGTTCGCATCACCCCTGTTGGGTGGTGTGACCATTACTTCATATGTTTTAGTGTGGGTGCTGCCCTACCTGACCAACAGCACCATAGCTGATCGATAGTTGTACAGCTATGGAGATTGTTGAATCGGATGGTTTCCAGCAACTTTATTATTAGTGCTGGAGTTAATACATCTGCCCCGTCCAACCAGGGGGTTGACAGGATCACCAATGGCTATTTTCAAATGTTAGAGGGGGTCCTCGATTCCCATGCTCTTCGCTCAACCCATGTTGTCTCAACAGTCCATGTTGTAATAGAACAGCGATCTGGTGGATTTAAGGAGACTGGAGCATAGATTGGAGAGGAGATGAAAGGAGCCGCCTGGAGGCCAATCTACAGCTGAACAAAGAGTTTATGCAGGTGTACAAAGGGGCTATTATTGAGACCACGTGTTTTTACTTGTCCTCAGACATAGGACCTTTTCACACAGACACTAACACTGATAAAATGGGTGTTACATTTTATTATACATGTTGCAGGGCTGCAGGTGTGCTCTATGGGTGACCTGCAACATGTATAATAAAATTTAACACCCATTTTATCAGTGTTAGAGTGTCTGTGTGAAAAGGGCCATAAACGCTGCAGGGAACAGATTGGTGCAACTGTTTTGGGTTGTGCACAGCCTGGTGAATCCAGATTGTCTCAATCTGTAGTGTCTACAGTTTCTCCTACAGAGCTCTATGAGAAATTTTCTATGTTCTTTGTGGAAACGATAGAGGGACTCCAGGCAGAACGTGTTGGGCCTTTCGATGTGAAGAGCTGTGGAATCCCTAGGGACCATATTCCCCTGGTTGACCTCGATGTGGTTGATGATAATGAGATCTGTGTGCTGTTGGGATCATTGAGATCCACCACATGTGCTTCTGACCTGTGCCTGTCTTGGCTGTTGAAGGCGAGCACCGAGGCAGTGGTACCTTTTATTGACAGACATTGTTAACGCCTTCTTTAGGGAGGGAGGTTGCTGGCTGCCCTCAAATGTGCAGAGGTCCAGCCTCTCCTCAAGAAACTGTCTCTTGATGTTGGAGTGCTTGCCAATTATTTACCAGTCTCCAATCTGCCTTTCTTAGGGAGGGGATTGAGAAAGCTGTGCAGCTACAGAGACACCTGGACTTTAACAATAGTTTGGGGAAATTCCACTCGGGGTTCAGGCCTTCTCATGGGGTAGAGACCACACTTGTCAGGGTGATAAACGATCTGATGATGAGTTTAGATCACGGAGAGCTGGCCATTTTGGTCATGCTGGACCTTGCAGCAGCATTTGATACAACTGACCACGGGTTGCTGCTTTGGCAGCTGAGGGACGTTGCTGGTGTGATAGTATCGGCTGGTCAGTGGTTTCAGTCAAACTTGGGGCGCTTTTAGACGTGCAGCGGGGATCAGGCGCAGGAGCGGCGAAACAGCCGCGGCGCTGTTTTACACGAACCGGAAGCGGAAGTTGTGCGCGTGATTGGCGGCCGCACATTCTTTGCCGACCGCGATCAAACCGGCCTGATTTCTCTGGGGGGACATACGCGGCCGGAAAAGAATGCACGGCTGCCAATCACATGCACAACTTCCGCTTTCGGTTCGTGTAAAACAGTGCTGCAGCTGTTTCGCCGCTCCTGCACCTGATCCCAGTGCACATCTAAAAACGGCCTTGGAAGGGAGGAGTCAATCGGTGGTAATGGATGGATATGCATCATCCCTGAGGAGACTGAACTGCGGCATCCCTCAAGGTTCTATTCTTTCACCCATGTTGTTCAACTTGTACATGCAACCCTTTAGGGATGTTATGATCAAGCACAGGGCTGAATATCATCAGTATGCTGATGATACACAACTGTATATCTCTTGCCCCGTCAGCCTTGCCAAATTGGTCTCTGCTTGGAGGGATGCCTGAAGGACATAGCCGCCTAGATGCTTCAGAGCTACCTCTTGCTCAGTCCAGGGAAGACTGGGGTGATGTTGGGAAGGGGCAGCCGATATGAGGATGTCTTTCCTTCCCTTGGTCCCCTGAATGTGGCTGGGGTCTGGATAGATGTAGTGGGCCAGGTAAAGCACTTGGGTGTAATTTTTGACCACATTCTGTCTATGACAGCCCAGGTGTCAAATATGATTCTGAAATGCTTTTTTCAACTACACAATTTGCGTAAATTCTGCCTTTATTTTACTCAGGCTGACCTTGCCAGCGTAACCCATGCCCTGGTAACTATGAGGCTTGACTTCTGTAACTCTCTCTTCTACAGTCTGCCGGCAGTGCTTATCCGTTGCTTGCAGCTGGTTCAGAATGTGGAAGTATGTTTGCTTATTGGTTTAGACAGTTGTGATCATATTATACTTGCCCTGCATTCTCTGCATTGGCTGCCTATGGAGTGACAGATTGTGTTTAAGATCGTGCTGCTGGTTTTTAGGGCCCTGAGTGATTTAGGCCCTGGCTATGTTTGAGACTTACTTCTGGAACCTCACCCTGAGGGGTATCTGTGCTCAGGAACTACCCGCTGTTTGGAGGCTCTGCCTTCACGTCTGAAGTAGGCAGGCAATTAATCTTTTGCTGTGGTGGGCCCCTTGGTGTGGCACTTGCTCCCTCCAGATGTTAATCTCACTTCTTCCCTCCTTACCTTTAAAGACACCTTAAAATGTATTTATTCTGTCAGTGCTTTAAGATCCACGAATGGTTCCCTCAATGTACTTTGTCCTCCCTTTTTCCTGCCCATTCTAAAATTTTTAATAATGTTTTTTAATTATTAGTTTGTTTTTAACTTTTTGTAAGTATGCTTTTGTGAAGCGCTCCGAGTGTAAGGCAGGGGGGTGCTATATAAATAAAATTATTATTATTTTATTAAATAACTCCCTATTGACTTGTTCCACTCCATCTCATAAACTTCTATCATATCCCCTGTAACAGGGTGCAGTCTAGTCCGGGGTAAGTCTCTACAGGATACTGCTCACAATTTATTTATTTATATTAAAATTTATATGCTGCCCCCTCCTGCCTCCGGCATCTCGGGGCGACTCACAACGTTTAAAAAACATTAAAATAAACAATAATAATTACAATTAAAAACATAAACCCCCGTTCCCCCCTATCCTACCCCACCCCACCCACCCCATCTCCCTCGGGAAAGGCCTGGCAGAACAGCCAGGTCTTACATTGTCTGCGAAAAGAGGGGAGGCCAGCAGCCAAGTGGATCTCCGATGGGAGGGAGTTCTACAGCCACGGAGAATGCCCTCCTCATAGTGGACACCCGGGAAACCCAGGGGACCTCGAGGAGGGCGCCCCCAGCTGACCACAGGGGCCACTCCAGGACCTGGTGAGGGTGAGGCGGTCCTGCAGATAGGCGGGGCCCAAGCCATTTAGGGCTTTAACGGTCAACACCAACACCTTGAATTGGGCCCAGAAACCTACCGGCAGCCAGTGCAGAGAGCGAAGCATCGGTGTAATATGGTCGCGTCGGCCAGTCCCAGTCAAGAGACGGGCCACCACATTCTGCACCAGCTGCAGCTTCTGAACCAGTACCAAGGGTAGCCCCACGTAGAGCACGTTGCAGAAATCCAGTCTCGAGGTAATAAAAGCATGGATTTATTTATTTTTATTTATTTATTTTAACAATTTGTATCCTGCCCCTCCTGGAACCAGCTTGGGGTGGCTAACAGTCTCAAAATATAAAATACAATCATATAACATTATAAAATACTCATAAAACCAGAACAATTAAAACACAGCTAGGGAACAGTAAAACAATAATACAATAAATAAGGGTGGAGGGAGATAAAATAAACCTAACCCCCCCCTCCCCAAAGACCTGGGCGAACAGCCAGGTCTTACACATTCGCCTAAATGTTAAAAGGATGACTGTGGCCAGATCCAAGTCCGAGAGCACATTCCCACATTCAGCAGACCGGTGCTTTTTTCTTTTCCCCACATATTACCTTGATGTGTGAAGGACTCTATGTGCTTCTTTAACGTGCTTGCGTTTTTTGGCCACTTGCCAACGCGCTTAAAAAACACCTACCTTTACAAGAGCACGTTTGCAATGACCCCATAAATCCTTTTGTTGGAGTGTCGAGGCTAGTCCTCGCCCCTCTCTGGGAGCTGAGAGCCAGGGAAGCGGGGTGCTGTGTAACTGACACGATACTGACTAGCCTAGTCAGTGTCGTGCCAGTTACACAGCGCCACGCTTCTCCGACTCTTGGCTCCGCTCCTCTCCCCTCTCAGGGAGCCGAGGCACTGTGTAACTGGCATGACACTGACCCGCTTCCCCGGCTCTTGGCTCCACTCCTGCTCTGCTGCCGCTCCTCCTCCTCTCTCCCCACCCTCCACCTGAGTACATTAAAATGCTGCTTTTCCTAAATGCAGTCAATGTCAAAATGCGCTTAAATAAACCCAGTGTGAATAGTGCATGGGTTTATTTAAGCACATTTTGAAATTAACTGCATTTAGGAAAAGCAGCATTTTAATGTATGTGTGAATGCGCTCCGAGACATGCAGTCTAAGCTGACGTGTCAGATGTAACTGGCAAAATGCTCCCTTCACCACAGCCGCCACCTGGGCATCCAGGCGGAGCTATAGGTCCAGGAGCACCCCTAGACTCCAGACCTGAGAAACCAGGGGAGGGCAGACCCCATCAATGATGGGGGCCACCACTCCCTCGGCCCTCCCCACAACCATTACCTCTGTCTTGTCAGGATTTAGCCTCAGGCAGCTCATCCCCATCCAATCCCCCACAGCGGATAAACACCGGGTAAGCACCAAGACTGCCGGGCCTGAGTTGGAGGAAAATAAGAGATATAGCTGAGTGTCATCAGCATATTGATGACATCTCACTTCATACTCCCTAGCAACCTCTCCCAGAGGCTGCATGTACACATTGAACAAGAGAGGGAATAAGATGGAATCCTATGGTACTCCACACGTGAGGCCCTGGGGGGGAATATGAAAACTCCCCCAGCACCACACACTGGGTTCTCCCAGCCAGGAAAGAGCGGAACCATTCCAGAACAGTTCTGCCAATCCCGGTCGCACAGCCGAGTCACCAACAACTCATGATCAACGGTATCAAATGCAGCCGAGAGATCTAACAGGATCAACAAGGTCGAACGATCCCAGTCCAACTCACGGGAGAGGACGTCAGCCAAGGCCACAAGCACAGTCGCCGTGCCATAACCCGGATGAAAGCCCGACTGTGAGGGATTGAGAAAATTAATCCAGTCCAAATGCCCTGAAGCTGCTGAGCCACCACCCGTTCAATAACCTTCCCTAAAAAGGGAAGGTTAGAGACCAGCCAATAACTGGCAGGAGCGTCAATGTCCAAAGATGGTTTCTTGAGCAGGGGCCGCACCACTGCCTCCTTGAGACAGCCTGGCACCCCGTCCTCCCCAAGGGAGGCGTTGACTATCCCCGCCAGCAGCGGACCCAGTGTCTCCCGGCTAGCCTTAATCATCCAGGACGGGCATGGGTCTAGTTCACAATAGGTGGCTTGAACAGTCCCAAGAGCATTCCCTGCATCTGAGGGTGACACCGCCCGTACACCCATGATAGATCGCACAGGAAATCTCCTCACAGACCAGGCATCCTTAAAAATACCAGCCGGAACAAGATCAGCCAATATAGGCCCCGATTCATTGTCCAGCTAGGTCTCCGTGACACACGCGAAGTCGGCCGCCTGGTTCAGGATCAACTCCTGGACGGCAGTTGACTTGTTAGCCACCGACTTCGCATTTATCAGCATCAAACCAAGGCCAGGGGTCCTCTGAACCCCGATCACCTCACCACCTGCCTGAGGGCCAGTGAGCAGGACAGAAACACACCATCTGTCCCGTCTCACAGGTCGAATCCACCTCTCAGAAGAACCATAAATTCCCCCAGCCCAGAACAACCCTTATGGCTGCAGACACACACACCCCGATCTGCTCCACTGACACCCCCCCAAGGCTGCCCCACCTGCCCCCTGAAGGAGATCCCCACCCCCCAAAACACCCCCCAGCCCTCTTTGCCACCAGAGNAGCCAGCACCCTTTAAGTGTCGCCATTCAGACAACACCCCCCCAGAGGCTCCCCACCTGCCCCCTGAAGGAGATCCCCACCCCCCAAAACACCCCCCAGCCCTCTTTGCCACCAGAGGACCATCCCACCCTCTCAAAGGGCTACACCCCTCCCTCACACTGAGGGGGTCAGCCCTTCCCTCCCTAAACCAGTCCCCTTGTCCCCCTCCCTCATACAAACAACACCTCATCCCCCCAATCCCCTTTAAAACAATGGAATGGGCTGCCCCCGCAGTCCCGCTAACAGTCCTTTGGAGAGGTGTCGGCGGTGTACCAGAATGGCTCTGGCTCCCACTGCCTCGTCCCCCATGAACGGCCTCCACAAACGGCCAACACTCTTTACGTGTCGCCCTTCAGACTGGCACCCCCAGGGGCCAGCCCTTAAATAGCTACCTGTAGGAGGGGCCAGGTGTTAGTAATCCTGATCCTGCAGCAATGCAGGTCCTCGTAGCCCTCAGGGGCAGAGACAGTCACGTTCTCATTGAGGAATTACTAGCTCAAGTGTTCTTCATTTACAATATACACAGTTCTCCACCCCTGTACTTCTATATACAATGTCCCATCACCATACTTTCCCCCCTTGGACACATAGTTCAGACTGTAGGGGTGCAGGCTTTCCAACTCCAGTCCCTCTTGTATCCATCATGGTCCCTCCTCAGGGTTAGACACAAGCCCTTAACAATCTCTCCATTCAGGCTACTCACAGCTTTGCAGGCCAGGCACCAAGTCCTCCTGTAGCCTGCTAAACCTTCCAGCTCAGGCCAAGCCCTCTGAGCTGGGTTTGCTCTGGAGGCAGAGCCAAGGGTAGCTCTTGCCTCCTCGTCTTCCTAGCTGCTCTCAAGCATTCCCCAGTATCTTTCTCTTCCAGCTTCTGCCTCCTCCAGGCACTCTCCTTGGCTGAACATTTCCAGGCTCTTTGAGGCTTCTGGCTTGTTTTATCACACCCAGCCTCAGGTCCTATGCAATCAGGCATGATCTTCTACTCCTAGGAGTGCCTGTGCATTGAGTAGCACCTTCACCTCCAGGCAGGTGCTACTCCCTTAAAGGGACAGTCTCTCCATTTGGCTGCACCCTGCCACATCCCCTCTCAGTCATCTCTTTTCCAAGCTGAAGAGCCCCAACCTATCAACCTTCTCCTCATACAGAAGCCATTCCATCCCCTTTATCATTTTTGTCTCACTTCTTGGTACCTTCTAGGAATTAAATATTCTGGGTGCTTACGTATAGTATAAATAGATTGTAAATTGTCCATGCACTTTGTGACCTTTGCATAGTGCATGTAGGTAGTCTTTATATGCAGCCATCACATGGCAATTAGCGGAGGAAATTGCTCCTGTTTAAAGAGAAGTGATTGACTCACTATGCATTCACTACACTCCTAGTGAATTGTCTCACTCGGCCATATATTTCCCCGATACATAGTACAACCTCAGTGTGGCCACAGCTTGCAACTTCAAGTGCATTTGGGAAGCATCTACCACATGTCCCATGCTACTGCAATATAAATAGAGAATTGTAAAAAAACCAAATACACAGTTATTAAAAAGTATGAGATATCTTCTTATAGTTTTGGAAGATACCTTGAATGTTATCTAGTCCAACCCTGTTTGAATATAGCATGACTATAGCTACAACATCACCAAAACAAGTGTCTGTCCAGCCTCTTTTTGTAACACCTCTGGTAATACAGAGCCTACGACCTCCTTAGGCAACTTGTTCCATTGCCGAACAGCTCTTACTGTTAGGAGGTTTTCCCTGTTATCTAACCAATATCAACCTTCCTGTAATTTGAACTCATTATTTCTAGTCCTGGTCTTTGTGGCTACGAAGAACAGTTCCTTGCCATCTTCTTGCTGGCAGCCCTTTAGATATTTGAAGACTACTATTATGTCTCCCTTTAATCTTCTTTTTACTAAGCTAAACATACCCAGTTTCTTAACATTTCCTCACAAGACTTGTTTTCCAGTCCCTTAACATCTTTGTTACCCTCCTCTTAACCTGTCCAATGTGTCTATATCCTTCTTAAATCACACTTTTAAAGAAATATAAAGAGGATATTTGTTTTGTGGTTTTTTTTAACATTTGCAACTTGTATTTTCTTCTTACTAGGTAGTCTACTTAAGTTCCCACTTTAATATTCAAGACAATATGTATTGATGGTGGAATTTGTTGTATACCAACTTCAGCACCATTGTTACCTCATGATTTAAGCAACCTACCAGCAGTGACCCTGGGTGTTTTTAGACAGACAGGGACCTTGCCAGCCCCCAGAGGTGCTCCAGGGCCCCACTGCTGTGTCCGCCCATTCTCAGCTCCACCTGGGTCTGCAACAGACAGACCGGCACTGTTACTGTGCTGCAGTTCACCCACCTGGTACCCCTCCCCCCGCACCATAGAGTTGTGGGTGCTCTAGGCTGGTGTCCATGACTCTATGGTGCTGACTAGGGCTACAGATGGATGGGTGTGGAACTGCAGTGTGGGTCCACCCAATAGACAGGCAGCAGTTCCACATTTGGCTGTTGCCCTGGGCTTGGCCGGCCCACTTCGTGTGGCATGCTCCTGTATTGGTTGCCCCAAAGCAGCCGCAGCCTGCCCTGCTTTCAACATCTGACAGGTGCCTTTTAGATGGAGCTGCCATCCGGTGTTTACACCCATTGTCTCCAGTAAGCAGATTGAATATTCCATTAAAATTTCTACATAACATGTAATAGTGCAATCCACACTTAAGATGCTACACAGGCTAGTAGTTTGTGTGGGATGAGTCCCTCTGAAGCGAATGGGACTTATACCCATGCTAATGGTTAACATGTGCACTATCCTTGTATCCTACCAGAAGATTGCATCTTAAATTTTCTAGAGATATAAAGTAAGCTTTTGATCCTGCATTTACTGCATAGTATACTCCAAACTGATGTCAATGGTAGTTCTTTGACTGCAAAGAATAAGAGTCGTAAATATACAATAAAACCACAAATCTCATTAAAACAAAACTTATTGTAAATATTAGCTTTCCATGGAAGAAAGCCACACACTAAAGACTTTAGTTTATAACACTAATGAGGTTATTTATGGCATTAGTACACTTACCTTGAAATAGCCATGTGCAGTTTAACACATTTGGATGAGTGTGGTTCCCTAATCTTTGATCATCTTATCAAGAGAAACTCATGGCTTAAATAGTTTGCTCCAATCCACACATTATTACCTTAGTTTACAGCTGGTCTATCAATCAGTCATCACTGAAGAATTAGGTCTAATTTCACCATACTAGTTACCAGTTGTTCCTTCTATCAAGCTCATTTGTTGGTGGCTCTTTAAATTCACCTAGGGCTGTCCCATGGAAGTCTAGAGCCTAAGTGTGTTTAGGACTGAAACCTAGGTTATTGGGCAGAATGACTGTTTGTGGGTTACAGCAAGATGCATTATTCAGAAGAGGTTTATGGTATAGTCTAGGCATTTTATTTTGTTTTCATTAGGAACTGCGTAATCATAGCTCTTCTTGGTTTTAACACTTACGGTGGTTGTTTCTGGATCTAGCTCATGAGATGCTGTACCATAAGATGTCCTTCTCCCATTCTCGCCCTCCCCCCAAAATGTTCCCAGCTCAGACCAATCTAAAGCTTTAATCAGAAAAATCACTATGAGCAGTCCCTAGGGGTGGGACTATCAGTATCAAATTAATCCAGTAATACCAATAATTGTCAATATTGGATTAATTTGATAATACCAATAATTGTCTGTATCGGTATATCTGTTTTTTAACATTGCTGGTTTCTCTCGGATTTTTAATATCGATGCCATTTAACAATGACCGCAAAACAATGTTAAAGATCTGAGAAAATCGGCAATGTTAAAAAACCGATATACTGATAAATCTGATATTGGTTTAATCCGATACTTATCAAACCAGTAACTGATAATTCCCCTGGAGTCCCACCCCTAGTCCCTAGCTTCAAACAGAACAATACACTGTGCCTGAAGTTTAGCATGTGTTTTTAAGTTTTTGCAGAAAACTAGGAACAGAGCCTAGGAACACACAACACAATCCCCAAACTGCTTACCGTAACCAGGCATTAGTGTTCACCCTGACACTGCATTGTGCCTCTGAATACAACTGCAACTTAGTTTCCCAACTTGCAATCTTCCCAGGTTTCTGCTCTTGACAACCAGGATCTCTCCATCTACTTCTTGCATGTGCCTGTGTTAGGCCAAACACACTAAGCCTGATTCACAAGTGTAAACCCTTAGAGATCTGTAATTTGGGGTGGTTGTTGACTATAGAAAATTTATTTGGGTAGGCTGTGCATCTCACAGAGAAGCACTTTAGAAACCTACGACCAGTTTCATTAAATGCATACACCCCAGCTTTTAGTGTTTCATGAGATTAATATAGTACCAGATACAAGTGGGTTACAGCTTTGGGGTAAAAGAAATATTAGAGTATTAATTTTTATTACTATCGCACCAGTAATGTGCATGGCAGTGGTGTACAGTTCTAGTTAAACAAGGAACATTGGTTCAGTTACAGAGAACTGCTACTGAAAACAAAGAGTTAAAACAACAATTCTAGATTCACTTGAATGATTCCCATCTCTAAAGCTCTCTTCAGCTCAAGTAACAAATTTCCTTTTAAAACCATGTTGACTGTGTTCCTCCCTTCTGATGGTCAAGAGTCAAACAAACTCCATTTTCAGTTCTTTGCTTATGTAGGTCAAGATCCTTTGATCATTCTGAGTTAATTTAATGTTTAGTTTTGTTGTCCAAAGCTTTGCCTGCTAATGAAAGCATCATGTTAGCTCTGTAAGGAGTATCCTGCAAGACTCTGCAAATCATCTCGTATATATGGCCTTTCTGGATTGTGTTCCATAGACTATACTGTGAAATTGCCTTAATTTAAAATGTGCCTGGCTTCAAAACTGCTTTCTGTGACCACTATAAGACTATGTTTTATAACTTTTACATAATATTGTAACTCCAATTCCTATATCATTATGCTTAGTGTTTCATGAGATTAATATAGCACCAGATACAAGATACATATATGCATTTATTAATTATTATTATTTTATTATTATTTATTTTATTTTAGAGTTACATTTCCCCCTCAAAAAATATATGGCATTTTTTGGATAATCATAAGCATGCCACATTACATGAATCATATCCTTCTGTCATATTTACTCTGGAATAAGTGGTTTGAGAACTCTGGACAAAGTTACTGACTACTTGCTATTTACCCTCCTGTAAATCGTGCCTGTGGAGGCGGCCATAGCAGCCATCCCCTAGCTAGTAGCTATGGCACTGAACCCAGACTGCAGCAGGCTATTGTCTCATTTGTTAACACCCTAAGTGAAACTGATTAACTTGAGAATAGCAAATACAGTTCTGATGCTGGATTAGAATACCAGAGGTGGCAATGAAATCCAGTTTCCTCAATTTGAATTTATTATGTCCTCTATCTTTGTTGCTTTTGCTTTGTACTAATATTTGATACTTTCTTATAGAACCTGAGCAAAGTCCTGTACTCTTTACTTAAACAGAACTCTCATTGAGTATTTTCAGACGTGACGGGGCGGCATTCACCCCGTCACGGAAACAACCCTTAGATTCCCTGCCAGGATCACTCCGGCACGGCCAACAGACGTGCCGGGGGATCCCAGCGGGGAATCAGGGAGGGGGCGGGGCCGCGTGGCGCAATGTGCGGCCGCACGCCCCCGCCTCCCCACGCTCCCCCGCCGCCCGCCCTCTGGGGAGATGGGTGGGCACCGCGGTCAATGCGGCCGCAGCGTCCACCCGAAATGACCACGGACCGGAATCCCGGCGGGGATTCCGGGCCATGATCGCTGTCCAGATGTGACGGGCCCCTTCATCCCCGCCGGGAATCTCATTCACCACGCGATCGGCGCCGGCCCTGTCGGTCCAGCCGATTGCATGGTGAATGAGATTCCTGGCGGGGATTGAGCGTGGTTAACATCTGGGGGGGAACTTCTGGTTCCCCAACAGACGTTACGAGGGCATTCCCCACCACAGGGAATTGACTGTGGTTGAGCGTGATCTTGTAACGTCTGAAAATACCCATTGACTCTAGGTTTTTTTTTGCCTGAGCAAGAACTGCAAGATCTAGGTCACTGTTGCTGTTATTTGTTACCATGCAAAAATGAAAAGGTTATTGTTGTATCTAATGGGGTAGGTGCTTGGGAAGAGAGGCAAGGGAGGATAAAATGAAAGTGGAACTGATCCATGTCTGCAAGCTTGCCTGAATAAACATATCCAATTTTGTTCCTCTGAGCCTCGCACAAAGTCCACGGAAGCTCAAACAACAAGAAGAAAGTGATACACAGCAAAAGTGACAAACTAAGCCGCATAAAATACATTAAGCCTGATCTCCAATTTTTAGAAGCACTGCAATTTAAACAAATGCCTAGAAGGGTTTTATGTTTTCCATAGTATTCATTAAATTTATATGACAGTAACTTAGTATTCCATTAATACTTGTTTAAAAACTTCCCTTTTTTCTTACTTGTCTTCAGTTGATAATTGCAATACATATTTGAACTAGCATTATTCAAGTCTGTAGATCTGTTGAATTCAGTTCTGAATCAGTCACATCAGTTTTGTGAACAATGTTAATGTAGTCACTTGCAACAAGCACCTTGTTCATTTGAAAGTCTCAAGTGTGTTTTTTAAAAAAAGAAAGTGTACTTTGTGTCCACAAACCATAATGCAACTCATCTCAGAAGGGTTAGTTTAGTGGAGAGGAGAGCTCTTTCAATATGGCTTAGCACATCTTCATTAATAACGGTACAGTAGTGTCTAGAGCAGTGACTCTCAAACTTGATGAACCATGAGTAGTATACTACTACCATGGCCCCTTTCATCTGTGGTAATGGAGCCCCCACCACACACATCCACGCTCCTTGCTCCTCTCTCTTGTGCATCATGCCCTTATCTCCCCCATCTCGCTTTCCCTTTGACTACTCCTTCTCTCAACCTCTTACTTACCTCCATTTTGAATTTCCCCCTAACTCTGTTGAGCTACAGGCTTGACAGCTGTGCTCCTTCTTGCAACCAAGTCCCTACCAAATTCCCTTCCTATCCAGCCCTGAGATACTAGCTGGAGTCTCCATAAGCAGCACTTCAACTACTTGCCTCTCTCTGGTTGTCCGACAACACTCCACACCCTGACGCCTTAGCCAGTAAATTCCAGGGCCTAGTGCTCATCTGTGCCCAGCTCCTCAGGGATTGCACCCTGCCAGGACTCATTCAGACTCTCTGGGCATGGTCCAGTAAGTATTTAATTGTTACAGTCCCTATTTTATGAGCTGCTCCATTTATTTTATTTATTTATTTAGAAATATTTTATCCTGCACCCTCCTGCACAATAGCAGCTTGGGGTGGCGTACAGCAATTATCATAATAATTCACAATAAAATCAACAATAAAAATCTCAATTAAAATTTAAAACCCCCATAAATTACTAAAAGAGCGGAAATCAAATCAAATCACACCCACCCACCCGTTTCCCTCCCCAAAGACCTGGTGGAACAGTCAGGTCTTACACTGTCTCTGAAAGGAGGGGAGGTCCATGAAGCACCTCTTGCACCTGCACAGTCTATAAGATTGGGACCTTGACAAGATGGATGAAACCACCAAACAGGTTGTACTAGTAATATGGGCACATGTTCCCATGTAGAAGCTGCTTGCATGAAATAGCTCACCCTTTGATCTTGTCTATGGAGCAGAAAGGGGGCATTCTACAACAGGCTTTAAAATTCTCACGTGATGCCTTACTGCAGTGGTGGGGAACCTTTGAACATTTGTACAACACAAAAGTTGGGGGTGCTCAAAGGATGTGTTCAGAATGGGAGATTCCAGCTCATGGCAAGGATCTTTCCCCTATCTTCGAGGGCATGCCCTCCTCTCTGCTCCCTTTCCCTGAGTTCAGTTTTTCAGTGCTTGAGGACAAGGACTGAGTTCATCTGGCAGATCCAGAGACTGGCAGGCTGCCAGTAAGAGACATCTATGGGCTGGATTTGGCCCACAAGCTGGAGGTTTACCCTGCTTTATAGCAAGGGAGAAGAGAGATTCACTAACTGCCTTACCTTTATTTTACTATACAGTTTTGGAATTCAATCTGTTTAGAATTTGAGTTGTGGTGACAATAAATTGCTCGGTACTCAGTTTCTATATGCCAGTGTCTTTCAGGGCAAAACAGAAAATATGCTGCCTTGTGTTTATGCATTAGGAGATGCAAGCAAAGCAAGGCTTGATATTTTTTTTCTGTTAGCAAATAAAGATGTCAAAGAACTCCTGGCCTTAAAGTAAGGTAGTAGACAGCCACACAAAACAATACAAGACTTGGATTTTAAAGGAATTTTATGGTCTCTTTTCGGAGCCAGTATGGATCACCCTTCTCAAGTGCAACACTCCCTTCTTTTTCTGAGGGTGGAAAATAAACTTAGCCTGAGGGTGGTAGCAAGCAACTAGCAAGCCACAGCAAGGAAAATCAGAATACATTCCTTCTTTCCTTTATAACCAGTCATTTGATTGCTCTAAGCACATTCCAGATCTGCTAGGATATTTTAATTGTCCTCACCTGGTGGCCCTTGCCTAAATTCCTGTGAGCTAATATAACACCTTTGGAGAGAGGCATGAAAGCTCTACTTCCTCAGTTCCTCATTGTCAAGCCCTGCATGGGTTATATGAACTGAGGGTTATGTATAGAGTCACAGCTTCATTTGTCTGCTAGCGATGTGAAAGCTTTCAGGGTGTAAATGTTTTCATAAATATGTACTATAAAGAATGAGTAAATTTATCACTATGGATTCTAGAGAGCGGGGTTGCCGTGTCAGTCCCAAATATAAAGAATGTAGATAAAGTAGTTTAAATCAGATCCAATACAAAATAGCTGGACTAGTTTGGCTGTCTTTAGACGGACCACCCCTGGATGATCTGGATCTGCTCCAGGGGTGCCCAGCCCCACATCCCCGTGCACAGCCTCAACAGCACTGAGTTTAAATGGACCCAGCAGCTGCTGGGGCCTGCAGTCTGCCCGCGTGGTGCTCCCTCCCTCACACCGTAGAGCTGTGGGAGAATCGGACACTGCTCTAGCCACTGCCTGCAGCTCTAAGGCACTGCTGGGGCAACCCTTGACCTGAAACAGAACTGCAGCAGCCCATCCACTGAGAAGATGTACCACTGCTCTGCCCCGGCCGGCACGCTAGACTAGGTTTGGGCAGCCCACTCTGCTTGCTGTACTCTGGGATGTTCTGGAGCACTGCAAGTGGAGCTGCCCTCCACCTCTGCTCCAACTCACACCCGGGCGGCCCGCCTTTAAACGGACAGCCTGTCCAAGTGTGAGGTGGAGCAGAGGCATGGGTTCAGTCTGTGTAAAAGCACCCTTTGTCTCCACCTCACTATAGATTTGAACTGATAATGTGTAACAAAAAATAAAGACATTTTTACAGTAAACTGTAGCAGTAGTGTGAAAGGGTGTTTTAGTTATTTGTTTCCATAATTATTTCATACAGATGTTTGGGAGGAACACTATATCGTTTTTAAGACTTATAGTCATTGTGAACTGCAATAACATAGGAAAATATTGCCATCTGATGTACACTATGAAAGAGGCCAATTAGAATGTCCTAATTGGGGTAGAATTTCTCCACCCCCTCTCTCCCCCTCTGTCCAAGCTCCCCTCTTCAACTGTCTGATATCTCCACCTGGATGTCCCAACGTCAGCTCAAGCTCAACATGGCTAAAACTGAGCTCCTTATCTTTCCTCCCTACCCTTCCTCTCCCTCTTCCCCGTCCATCCTTATCGATGGGGTCACCATCTGTCCTATTCCCCAAGCCCGTAGCTTGGGCTTCATCTTTGATACTCACCTTTCCTTTAAACCCTACATCGACTCTGTTGCCAAGTCCTGTCGCTTCGCCCTCCACAACGTTGCTCGGATTCGCCCCTTTCTCTCTGTCTCCTCAGCCAAAACCCTTGTTCACGCCATGGTCATCTTTCGCCTTGACTACTGCAACCTCCTCCTTACTGGCCACCCCAGCTCTCACCTGTCCCCCCTTATCTCCATCCAAAACTCCGCTGCTAGGGTCATCCACTCAGCCCATCGCTTCGACCACGTGCAGCCTCTCCTCTCCTCACTTCACTGACTCCCCCTTCACAAACTCCTGGTATTCACTTATAAATCCCTTCACAACCTGGCTCCCCCTTACTTCTCAGCCCTAGTCTCCTTACACACTCCTGCACGCACTCTCCGCTCCTCCTCTGCCCCCTCCCTCTCTCTCCCTCGTCTCCCCTGCTCCCCTAACTGCCTTTGCCCCTTCTCCTTTGCTGCCCCCCATGCCTGGAACTCCCTCCCTGTCCACATTTGCCTTGCCCCCTCCCTCCGCACCTTCAAATCCCTCCTCAAAACCCACCTCTTCCTTGCCGCCTTTCCCGACGCCTGTTAGAACTTTCCTCTCAATATTTACTGTCTGCCCTCCCCGCAGACTCCTGCCTAACTGCAACCAAGCCAAGCACGTGCACCCGAGACTTCGCATCCCCTTGAATGTTATTGATCCCTTGTCTCTTCCTATGTCCCCTCTCCTTGTCGACGCACCCCAATGAGACGCAGAGATGTATATTGGTTTTAACTGCGTGGCCGCACTCTTTATTCAGCAGATTCAAACTTAAAGGCCGATGGGGGATTGCACTAGCAATCTTGGGTCCAGCACGCTAGCTAAAAACAAGTCTTATTAACTATAATGGAGTACTGTCTCGGAAGCGCCTTCCGTTTGGCAGTACAGTAACTAGAACCATCCCCTCCTTCGACTGCCTCGCGGCCAATGGCCGAAGGGGTGTGTGCCCACAGTGGGCATGAGTAAGTCGGTAAATGCCCCACAGGATATGATGGCTGTGCACGCCCCTACTCACCCTGCGAAGCACCCCTCCCAGGGTTGTGACCCCTGTGCATGCTGCACCCTGCATTACACAAGGTATCACATCCCCATCTCTTACGGAGATGACTCTTTTAAACTATCTTAGCCTATTTATCCTAACCTAGCTTGCTGGACCCCTGCAGAGTGCGACATTTAATCCCCAATTATTCCTGCATTTATTGCCAATTGGTATTTTCTAATATTATTAGCTGCTTGGTTCCCCTACTTTAGAATTACTTATCCACATCTGGTTGTTCATTATAGCCGAATAATTCTGAATGAACCTATTAAGCCTATGCCAACACTGCGAAGGAGACGAAAAATGACCCTTGCCAAGAAAGCTAACCACCAAAATTCCTCCTTGGCCCCTCTAACGGCGACTGTTACAAACCACAGTGTAAGCAGGTGGGTGGGTGTGGCTGCTCTGTCCACGTGATTTCCCCCTCTGCTGCTCTCAGGTGACTGCAAGGGCCCTCCCTTCTAGCGGGGAGGAGCCCCAGACCCCACACTGCGCATTGCGCAGGCGCGTTGGGCGGTTGCCACGGCAACCCCAATCACTGCAGAGAGACGCCTTCTAACAGGTTTCTCTCAAATGGCCCCGCCGACCGTGTCTCCGCGCCTCTTCCCCACCCGGGGGGGGAGGGCGACAATTGCCCGTCACCTCCATTTTGTCAGTGACAGGGGCTTGACTCCCCCCTCCGTGTCTATTAGATTGTAAGCCGTAGGCAGGGACCGCGTCTATCTTATTGCTCTGTAAAGCGCCAGGTACACAGCTGGTGCTATACAAATGCTTATAATAATAATAATTAATAATTAATAAAGTCATGTTTACAACCCAGAGGAAGGAGCAAAAAATCATTAGGTGATTCCAGTTCTCTGGAGCGATGAGATATATTACTAATGAAAAATTACACAGAACAACAGAGGGAATCCTGAGACCTTCATCACATTACCATAGAATTTATATAGCATAAAAATTAGAGCTGGTTAAAAACATGTCATTCTTAAATTGAGATTTTTTTCAAAATTCAAATTCAAAATGTTCACAAGTTTTATTTGAGTAAAAATTTCAAGATGATAAATGTTTTTAAATTAATCTGCATGTTGCTAATTTTTGCCTTGACATGCAAATCTGAATGCTGAAATTTGTTGACTTTTCAAAAATTAGCAAATTGAAATCCGCTTTTTCAGTAAAATTTAATTAAGAAATTTAGACCCAGCTCTAATTAAAACAAACAATATGCAAACAAATTTACAGTCCTTTCCAAGAAAGCAGCTCAGTATCATCACTTAAAAAGGGGCCAGCTTGAAGACTTGAATGTACAAGTCAATCAAGGTTTGGTGATAGTTATATTCTTGTGCGAACACAATCAGACATCATACTAGGAACAGGTGGCCCAGGCTTGTGGCGTCCAGTCCTACCCAAGCTCTAACAAGGCTAAGGAAGTAATCTCAAGGCTGATTCTGTTTTCATATTATACCTGTGTAATACCTTGGATTTAGATAGTTACTCCTCTGGCTCACTGAGTTTGTCATGATTTTTTACAGTGCTGCTTTCAGGTGTCTTCTTTCCAGATTTACTTATATAAACTCTTTGTGACCTTGCTGAAGTGAGCAATCATTTGATTAGGCAGCTATTATCAAGCATGTACCATGTGTGTAACATAATGCTTTATGGCACACAATGTATGCCTGCCATGTCAACTAAACACACTGAGAAAACAATGTCAAGATTTGCCCTAATATAACTGAACATTTTCAGGGCAACTGAGATGAACAATGAGAGGGTGTCACAGATATCGGGAGCAAAGGTAAAAATATATATATATATTCAGAGGCAAAAGAAGAGAATTAAGGTAGTCTGGCAAAATTGTCATGAAAACAATTTCTATTAAAAATGGGGTTTTTTTAAATTAAAAATTGTCATGAAAACAATTGCCTAGACCTGAAATCTACTTATTCATCCTTAGAATTAGGACTGTGCACAGGGGTGAAATATTGGTATTTTGTATTTGCATTTATTGTATTTTTATCTTTACCTGTGTTTGCTGCATTTTTCTCATCATTGCCTGTGTTGAAAACGCAGTGAACATAGGTCCCTGTGAATGGGTTATTTTGACACAGAAGTGTAGAGCATCTCTGCCAGTTTGACAGGCCCATAAGGAAAGGAAAATGCAGTCAGAACTGTTGATAAGTCTGCTACCAATGTAAAAAGGGGAGCACTGGTTTGGTGGAACATGGAGAATAGGGCTAGCTTGGTGGGAAGGTTGTTAGCTTGGTGAGGGTGAATCAGTGCATGGGTCCGGCTCGAGGGGTGTGTGTGTCACTGGCTTGAGGGAGAATGAGGCATGCAACTGACTTGGAAGAGGGGAGAATGGAACATAAGGCTGGCTTGAGTCGGGGAGTTGCTGGCATGGAGATGGAGGAATGAGTAATGAGTCTGGCCTACGAGGTGTCACTGGCATGGGGGGAATGGAGCATGGGACTCAGGGGAGGTTGCTGGCTCAGGAATCAGGAATGGGAAATGGGTAGGGTGGCCATAAATGCAAATTTTTAGAGGACGCTTATGAGAAATACAGGTTGGACCCTGCAGCCAGTGCAGCCCTGCAACCTGTATGCCTCATAAATGTCCTTTAAAATTTGCATATACGGCCACCCTAGATATAGAGATGGCTCAGGGAGAGCGTCGCTGGCTTGGGTATTAGGGAATGGGGCATGGTTCTGGCTCAGGGGGTGTGGTTTCTGGCTCATAGGGGAGTTATTGACTTGTGGAAAGTGAGCTCTCTAGGTAGGAATGAGGCATGGGTTGGCTCAGGGGTGGTCACAGGCTTGGGATGGGGGGGATGAAGCTGCCCAGAACTTCCTATTTCTCCATGGCTGGGCTGGTCCTGCCTGCAGTTCTGAAGACTGCAATTCTGAGACAGCAGCAGCCCCTGCAGGTGAGGAAGACTCACTACAGGCTCCCCAAGTACGTGACTAAGCTGAGAATTAGAGCCGCCCAGCTCCAAGCTGGATATGTGCTGCAGTTTTGGATATTACATTTTTAAAAAAATGTTGGGTTCACTCAAAACCCAAATATATAGACCTAATATTTGTGTTTCAGATATGGAAGACAAAAAGGGCCTTTTCTGGTTTATTTGGGTTTTGTTGCAACCCGAATGCCCAGCCCTACTTAGAATGTTGATGAGGCATCATTTGTCCCAGGCAGGTAGGTAGGTGCGCAGAATTTGCACAGCTGCATGGCACAAGCAGAATGGTACACTGAGTGCCAGTAGTTCAGAGTAGAATGTGAACCTAATTAGGACAGGAATGGTATGAAGGATGTGAGAGTTGAAGCTCTGTGACCAGGCTTGTAGCTCTACCTCTACCCAGGGTTATCAACAGGAAATAAGATGGAAATAAGAAGGTGGTTGTAGTTGTAAATTCCTTTTTAATAAGCACAATAGATGTCACGTTATGCAATTATTTTCCATTGGCCAATGGATTTCCCTGATGTTCAGGAACAACCCAATAATTATGAATTGTGTTCTAATTTAACATGATGACAAAGGGTAATTTCAGACATTACAAGATCACAGTGAACCACAGTGAACCACACTCAATCCCCCAGCATGGCCAATGAGCCCTGAACGTCTGTTCGGCTGCATCCAGATGTTCACTACAGTCAATCACCGGTAGGGGCCAAGGCCAACCACGGTTCCGGAGGTCAGGATGGGACCATCCCCGGAATCGTGGTCAAAGAGATTCCCACCAGGAAACCGCCGAACGTAACGACTGAATGGCAACCAACAGTTGGGATTAAAAAAATGATCCCCAGCCGCAGCGAAAGCACATAGCGTTGTTGCCAGGCAACGAGCAACACACAGACCAGGGAGGGGGATTTAAAGGGCACACAGCAGCAGGGGAACGTGGCAGGATGGAGCAAGGCAGAAGGGCGAGGGGAGCGGTGGGCGAGCGAGGAAGGGAGGAGGAGGAGGAGGTGGCGGAGGAGCAGCAGCAGCAGCCAGGGTAGGCCGCCCAATGGGGACACCCGGCCAGGGGACAGAGGCATCCCGGAAGAGACCAGCAGAGGAGAAGGAGGAACCACAGGAGGAGGGCACACGCAGGAGATGCCAATACCTGCGAAGGGGGCAATGGGGACACAAGGAGACCCAGGACTTCATACGGATCTGGGGGTCCCTGGAGCACCAGGTGGAGCTAGCCATGAACAAGAGGAATGAGCATGTGTTCACAGAGATTGTGCGGGACATGGAGGCAGTGGGGAACCACAGGACTGCGGCCCAATGTCGCTCGAAGGCCAAGAAGCTCAAGAGGGGGTACAAGGCCATCAAAGACAATAACCAGCGGTCCGGACACAGAGCATGGGCCACCCCCTACTATGATGCCCTAGACTGCATTCTGCACATGAAGGGCTCAGTAGTCGCCCCACAGCTCGTAGGGTGCGCCGTGGTCCAGGGCAGGGAATGAGCAGATGTACCCCCACCCCTGGCAGCCCCCCTCCACAGGCACCGAATCCAGGGATCCAGCCCCCCCCCGAGGAAAGCCCCAGGACCGCGGGGGCAGCAGGCCCCCCTCACAGACCAGCACTGGCAGCCCACGGCCGCAGTCTGACTCGGGCAGATTCGAGACTGGCACACTGGTAACCCTCAGTCAGTGGATGCAGGGGGAGCATAGCCCCATGGAGGAGCCAGCCCTGGAGGACTCCGAGACAGACATACAGGGTAGGCCAGCAGTTAGGATGGCAAACAGACTATAGAGGGTGCGCCCCAGGGTGCGGGCCACTCCCCGCGGCCACCAGGAACCAGGGAACATGGGAATGGGGTCAGGGTTCATGGTGGCCTGCCTGGGCATGGAACAGGGGGGACAGATGCTGCTGACCGGGGGTCACCGGCCCCCGGTGCCAGTGAGTGGGGGCTATGGTGGGATCAGGACTGGGCCCATGCAAGGGTAATGCATCCTCCCACGTCCGTTCCCCAACAAGTGCACACACACCCTGGAATGCAGGACCATCAGGTATGGGGGAACGTGGGGAGCAGCCACAGCAGCTGCCAGTGGACCACGGTGAGCAACCATGGCAGGGGAGGATGCCCAATGGGGGTGCACCGAGGACATGGACGGGTGGGTGAGGCATGGTCCTCCCCGGTACAGTGTGCCCAGTGGCTCGGGGTGTGGGAGAAAGGGTGGGGCACAGGGGGGCCCCTAGGAGGCGGACCGCACCCGCCCACATGCCGGGGGACCCGACGGCCACCCCCAGCACCACTCCGGGACAGGTGGTATGCGACCTAGCCTGACTAACGGTCCCCTATCATCTCCCCAACAGGTCAACCAGCAGCGCCCCCACCAGCCAAGCCCGTGCCCCTGGCACAGCAGATGCGAGAGTATGGCGCCGAGGGAGGACCCGGTGGAGGAGATCGTCCAGACCAGCATGGAGCAGGGGGAGCAGATGATCGCTGCCATCAACCACATGGAGGCATCCACAGAGAGGGCCCTGCAGCATGTGGAGGCCAAGGACCGGCAGCTGGTGGCGGAAATGCGCCAGGAACAGAGGTGGGAGCAACGGGAGCACACAAGGCAGATGGAGGCATTGGAGTGACTAAACCAAACTATAGAGTGGCTGGGCGCGGAGCACTCTAGGCAGATGGACAGGTCCCTGGACACTGGCACCTCGCTGTTGCTGGATGCAAGGACAATGAGTGCCTACTTCATGGAAGCTGCTCTGCCTGGCCCCATACCAGCTCCAGCACCTCAGCAGCCTCCCGCGGCACCTTCACCACTGCCCCAGCCGCCAGCATGGCTTCTGGGCCCGCGTATCTGCCTCCCAGTCCCACCAGGCCTCCGGAGACAGCAGCCACCCAGGGGAACCCCTCCGGCACTGCCCCCATCCTGGCCTCACAGGGTGCGCCAGACCCGGAGGCTGCCCAGGACATAGTCAGGGTGACTGACAGCAGGGGCAAAGGGAGCTCCCAGAGCTCCATGGTGCCTGCATGGTGACCGAGGGGACGGCCCAGGAAGCAGCAGAGTCGAGGGAAAGGGGACAGGGGAGGGGGAGGTAGGGCACGACAGGAAGCAGCAGGGGGGTATGGTTAGGGGGGTAGGGCACAGTGTTCATGGAAGTGACAATAAACACACGGGTTTGCACTAACAGCTGTATTGCCTGCTTAGGGTATCGGGAACAGGCCTGGGGAGCACTGCGGCCAAGACACGCTGACAGGTGGGGTCTGCCATGGGGAGGCCCCCACATGGCTGTGGGTGAACAGAGGTGCTGGGATGGCTGGTGCTGGGACCCGCTTGTGCAGTCGGGGCGGGGTCATAGGGACTGGGGGTATCCCATGGCAACCCCAGGGGGCCCCAGGGCCGGCCCAGCATGCTCAGGCCCCAGCCTCACTGGCCATACGCCTCGCCAGGGAAGCGTGGATCCAATTGGCATAGTGGTATTGCAGCGAGTTCTCCGCGTTCGCATAGAGCGGCACGGGTCCTGGTGGCCATTGGGGCATGGAGAACGCCAAGGCAGCCCCATCGGTCTCATATATGTTGTGCAGGACACAGAAGGTACTGATCATGAGGGCCGAGGTCTCCACAGCGAAGTCCAGCCAGCCAGCAAGGCACCTCCAGCGCTGCTTGAGGGCACCAAAGGCCCTTTTGATCACGGTCCGTGAGATGCATAGCC
The DNA here is from genome assembly GCA_003113815.1 of Sphenodon punctatus. Taxonomy (NCBI): domain Eukaryota; kingdom Metazoa; phylum Chordata; class Lepidosauria; order Sphenodontia; family Sphenodontidae; genus Sphenodon; species Sphenodon punctatus. The sequence continues at coordinate 404,499 of QEPC01003743.1, read as the reverse complement.
GGGAGTTGAACAGCACCTCCACAGGGTTCCTGGGGACTGGGTATACCTTAATGAGCCAGCAGAGGAACGGATAGGCCAGGTCCCCCAGGATGCAGGGGGGCATCAACACCCCCTCGATCCTGGACATCCACATGTCAGCAAAGTTCCCCCGATACATCCGTGCATAGAGGGATGAGATGGTGAGAATCCGGGCATTGTGACTGCAGCCAGAGTGGCCGGTGAAGATGTCCGTGAAGCAGCCCCGGTGGTCCACAACCGCCTGGAGCTGCAAGGAATGGTACCCGTGCCAGTTGATGTATTCGGCAGCATCCCCATTGGGAGGCCGGAGGATCTCGATGTGGGTGCCATCCACAGTGCCCAGACAGTTGGGGAAGCTGCTAGCCTTGAAGCTGGCCAGCACGGCCTCGTGGTCCATAAGCTGGATTGCACGGTCCAGGAGCATGGCCTTGCAGAAGTCACGTACCCGTGACAGTGCTCAATCCCACACCGAAGTGCTGCGCCATGGACCGGCAAGAATCAGGGGTTGCCAGTGCCCAGACTGCTATGGCCACACACTGGGCCATGGGTATGGAGGTGCTCATGGGTGTGTGCAGCTGCTCCAGCCAGGGTGCCAACAGCTCAGCGAGGCGCAGGAGGCACTGCCTGTCCATGCGGAAGTGTGCCCTCAATGCTGCATTGTCCCACCATGCCAGGGCTGCGGTCCACCATTCCTGTGCTCAAACCATGACCCAGAGCTGCCTTTGTGTGGGCATGGCGAGCATGGCAGTGTTTCCTATGGCCCCCCAGTGCCAGTTGTGTCAACCGTCCACCTCCCAAAGAGCGGCAGGGCACCCTTGGGCGAGGCGCAGGTATGCCATTGGTATGCCCCGGATGCCCACAGGACCCTGAGTGTGGCCTAGGAGCGCTGGCACCCATGGTGTGCGTGCCGGGTGGCCACAGCACTCCTGGCTAGGCACCCCTGGATGTGGGCGCTCAGGTGGAGCAGGCCCGTGGAGAGCTGCTGGAGGTTGGAGTGTTCCTGGTACCACTCCGCACATAGCCCCAGGAGCAGCCGCCATGCGCTCCTCTGGCCCATGGCGGATCGTGTCCGCAGTGCAGTCCAGCGTGCAGTTCTCCTGCCCATGTCCCGGGCCAGCCCCTGCTTCGTGCCCTGCTCGTGCACCTGTGGGGCAGGCTCCGGCGCATCTGTATTGGCCACGCTCGGCCCACCCCACTGCCAGCTGGTCAGGGGCTGCTCACCTGTGCCGGTGGGGCCTGCCCTGGGCTCCTTGTGCCAGTTGCGCTCGCCTGCCGGCTGGTGTGTAACTACTGTAGGTGCCACCCCGGGTGCACCTGTGCTCCCGTTATGGGGGCTCATGCCCCAGGTCCGCTTGCGCCTGTTGGTGCTGTCCGCAGCTGGTTGCCTGTTGTCATCACCTCCCTGCTATCAGTGCTCGCTGGACAGTCTCTGTGGTCTGTTGCTGCAGCTGTGCTGGGTCTACTCCCCACGCATTGCTCGCTAGCCATTCCATGTTGTGGCCTGTGGGCTTATTGCGTGTCCTTGGAGCTCCCCTGCTTCCCTCCCCAGCCCACATGGGAACGTGGGGTCCCTCTTTCCTTGCTGGGCAGACCCTCTGTCTGCAGGACCGTGGCCGGCAGTGCTGCCCCAGGGCTCCTGCACCCCGGATCGCCTGACTCCCCCATAGCTGAACCTTGGCCCTGGCTGACCTGCGGCATTCCATGCAGCTGCTCCTGTGCTGCCCGGATACCCTCCCTGGTGCCTATGTGAGTCTGAGCTCCGACCTTCGCTACTTTGACTATGAGGCCAGCGCTCGTGAGTGCCGGCTCCATGCAGAGGCACTGGGCCTCCATCCCTTTCTGGATGGGCACGTTCCGGAGATGAGGTGCTCGCATGCGGCCTGGTCTGCAGCGGAGACCGCGTCGCCCTCTCGGTCAGGGGATCCCTGCCATATGGATCTGCCTTGGACCGCTCCTGTGCCTTCCCCAGATTGGTTGCCCTCCCCCTGTGACCCTGCTCTGTCCCTGTGGGGACCCCTGTGATGTTGGCCGCCTGTGTTGCTGTTGGGTGGCCCGTGCTGCCTGTGCTGTCAGTGGGGTTTTGGGTGCCTTTCACTGTGTCCTGGCCTGTTCCTGGCCCGGTCCCTTCCGCTTCCATGGCCCAGGGCTCCCCACCCCCGTGTCCATGGTGCTGTGTGTGTTGGCCTTCCCGAGGTGCTGTCCCCATTTCCCCCTCTCCGTGCTGCTGCTCCTGGCTGTGAGCGGCGCCCGGTGTGCATGTCCCTTCCTGGGTGTCTGTCCATTCCCTGTCCTGTGTTGTTGTTTCCCTGTGTGCCCCGGTGTACTCCCCACTTCCTTCCTTTCCCATTCAGGTGTGTTTGCGCCCGGATGTGTGTGTGTGGTTTGTGTTCTGCTGTGTCCATGGCTTCCCTGTCCCTGTTGTGTGTGCTGCCTCTGCAGCTCTCCTCCCTCCTCACCCTCCCTTCCCATTTCCCTTGTGTGGGCATTGCCTTTTGGCGCTTTTGGCTTCGTTTGCCCTCGGTCGGCCATGTCTGCCTCCTGCCCCGGTGGCTTCTGACCACGGTCCAGAATCGGCGTAACATCTGTTGCGCTGCCCTGGGTCATGGTCCGGCTGTCTGTTTCCTTCCCGCGTTCCCACTCCCGTCATGTCTGTTTGGGGCTTTCCTGGACCATGGGAGGGGGTTAGCCAACTCACCATGCTTGGGAATCCACTGTGGTGACCCAGGAGCACGTAACATCTGAAATTACCCCAACAAGAGACCTTTTTTGGAGAGGAGGAGGTTGCAGCTTGTCTGCATATGCTCCCAGCATCCTCGGCTGTCATCGCTTGAGGACACTGTAACTCTCCTGGGGTTTGGCCTTTCTGCCACCCCAAGCTCCACCGACCAGTGGGCCGAGAACTGGTGAGGTTGCAGCTCGTCTGCATATGCTCCCAGCATCCTTGGCTGTCATCACTTGAGGACACCATGACTCTCCTGGGGTTTGGCCTTTCTGCCCCAAGCTCCACCGACCAGCGGACTGAGAACTGGTGAGGTTGCAGCTCATCTGCATACGCTCCCAGCATCCTTGGCTGTCATTGCTTGGGGACACTGCGACTCTCCTGGGGTTTGACCTTTCTGCCACCCCAAGCTCCACCAACCAGCGGGCCAAGAACTGGTGAGGTTGCAGCTCGTCTGCATATGCTCCCAGCATCCCCGGCTGTCATCACATGAGGACACCACAACTCTCCTGGGGTTTGACCTTTCTGCCACCCCAAGCTCCATTGACCAGCGGGCTGAGAACTGGTGAGGTTGCAGCTCGTCTGCATACGCTCCCAGCATCCTCGGCTGTCATCACTTGAGGACACCGCGACTCTCCTGGCGTTTGGCCTTTCTGCCACCCCAAGCTCCACCAACCAGCGGGCCGAAAGGCGTGCATCGTAACTTTTCTCCATTTCTTTTCTACTGTATTTCCCCCTCCTATCTTACTCACTAACATGTCTGCCCTATTTTCTCGCCTTTTCTTTCCCTCCTCCCCTTCTCCTCTTCCTGTCCATCTTTTTCTCCCTCTACTTTTCTCCTCCCAGCTTCTTCCTCCCCACAACCGATCACCACTCTCTAACCTCCCCAATACATCATTTTCTCCCTTGGCTACCTTCTCTCCTTGTTCCCCTTCCACTCCTCCTGTCTCTAGTCTTCCTCGACGCTCCCCTTCTCCCAATCTTATCCCTATTCCTCCTGTCTCTAGCCTTCCTCGACGCTCCCCTTCTCCCAATCTTATCCCTATTCCTTGCCTCCCCCCTCATCAACTACCATTTTTCTGCTCCCTCTGGAACTGTCGCTCATCTATCAGTAAAGCTCCCTATATCCATGATCTTTTCCTCTCTCGCTCCCTCCAGCTCCTTGCCCTTACTGAAACTTGGATCACTCCCTCGGACTCTGTCACGCCTGCTACCCTCTCCTGTGGGGGTCTCTCCTTCTCTCACCAACCCCGCCCTGAAGGACGGGGTGGTGGGGTGGGCCTCCTTCTTGCTAAATCCTGTCAGTTCCAACCAATTTCTCCTCCCCCCTCTCTCTCCTTCCATACCTTTGAGGCTCACTCCGTGCGCCTCTACTCCCCCCTCCATCTACGTGTTGCTGTCATCTACCGTCCCCCTGGTCCTCTCTCTTCCTTTCTTTCTGACTTTGAGTCCTGGCTCACTTTCTTCCTCTCTGTTGATATCCCCACTCTCATCCTTGGTGACTTCAACATTCATGTTGATGACCCATCTCAGCCCTCAGTCTCTCGCTTCCTCTCCCTAGCCTCCTCCTTCAACCTCCACCTTTGGACCAACTCCCCCACCCATACTAATGGCCATTCTCTTGATCTTGTCCTCTCTAGAAACTGCTCTGTCGCTGATCTCTCCTTCGATCCTCATCCTATATCAGACCACTTCCTTGCCTCTTTCAACATTTCCCACTGTCCCCCCTCCTCTTCCCCTTCTCTACGCCCCTTCCGTGACCTTCAAGCTATTGATCCCCTGGACTTTGCCTCCTCTCTCTCTCCCCTTCTTCCTACAGTCTTCTCTTCCTCCTCCCCTGACTCCGCTGTCTCTGCTCTCAACGCCTCTCTCTCCTCCACACTTGACTCCCATGCCCCTCTCTCTTCCCGCCCTGCCTTCTCCCACAACCCCCGTCCTTGGCTCACCCCTAGTATCCGCCACCTCCGTTCTTGCACTCGTGCTGCTGAACGACTCTGGCGCAAATCCCATTCTCACGCTGACTTCCTTCACTTCAAATTCTGTCTCTCCACCCTTACTTCTGCTATCTCCCTTGCTAGACAACACTACTATGCCTCCCGCATTGAGTCCTGTTCTCGGGACCCTCGCCGCCTGTTCTCTACCTTTGACTCCCTCCTCAAGCCTCCCTGTCCTCCCCCTCCTTCTTCCCTTTCTGCTCAGGATCTTGCCTCCTTCTTCACCTCCAAGATAGACAAGATCCGCCTCGACATCGCTTCCCACTCCTCTCTTCCCACTCCCACCCCTCTCCCTCCTCCCCCTCCTTCTCTCATGTCCTCCTTCTCCCCTGCCTCCCTTAAGGAAATCTCCTCTCTGCTCTCCTCCTCCAACCCTTCCACTTGCCCCCTTGATCCCATTCCTTCCCGCCTCCTCACCTCCATTACTCCCACTGTCGCCCCTTCCTTCCTGCACATCATCAACCTCTCCCTCTCTACTGGCTCTTTCCCTTCTGCCTTCAAACATGCCACAGTCTCTCCTATTCTCAAAAAGTCCACTCTTGACCCCTCTGACCCTTCTAGCTATCGTCCTGTCTCACTCCTTCCTTTTGCTTCCAAGCTGCTTGAACGTGTTGTCTACTCCCGCTGCCTTGACTTCCTATCCTCCAACTCCTCCCTTGACCCCCTCCAATCTGGCTTCCGCCCCCTTCATTCTACTGAAACTGCTCTCGCTAAGATCACCAACGATCTTCTGGTGGCTAAATCTAAACGTCTCTATTCCATTCTTGTCCTCCTTGATCTCTCTGCTGCCTTCGATACTGTTGACCACTCACTCTTGCTGGATTCCCTTCACTCCCTTGGCTTTTGTGGCTCTGTCCATAACTGGTTCTCCTCCTACCTCTCTGACCGCTCCTTTAATGTGTCTCTCTCCAACTCCGCCTCCTCCTCCTTCCCCCTCTCAGTTGGTGTTCCTCAAGGCTCTGTTCTTGGCCCTCTCCTCTTCTCGATCTATACCTCATCCTTAGGCAAACTCATTGCCTCCCATGGCTTCCAATACCACCTCTATGCTGATGACACTCAACTCTATCTCTCTACTCCCTCTCTCTCTCCCTCTGTTCAAGCTCGTCTCATCAACTGTCTCTCTGACATCTCTACCTGGATGTCTCAACGTCAACTCAAACTCAACATGGCTAAAACTGAACTCCTTATCTTCCCCCCTCATCCTTCCTCTCCTTCCTCACTGTCAATAACTATTGATGGAGTCACCATCCTGCCTGTCCCCCAAGCCCGTAGCCTAGGCTTCATCTTTGACTCAGCCCTTTCTTTTAAACCCTACATTGACTCTGTTGCTAAATCCTGTCGCTTCTCCCTCCATAACATTGCTAAGATTCGCCCTTTTCTCTCTGTCTCGTCTGCCAAAACTCTTGTTCATGCTCTGGTCATCTCTCGCCTCGATTACTGTAACCTCCTTCTCACTGGCCTTCCCCGGTCTCACCTTTCTCCCCTCATCTCTGTCCAAAACTCTGCTGCCAGGGTCATCTACCTCGCCAGTCGCTTCGACCATGTGCAGCCCCTCCTCTCTTCGCTTCACTGGCTTCCCCTTCCTGAACGAATCCTGCACAAGCTCCTAGTCTTCACCTATAAAGCTCTTCACAACCTTGCTCCCCCCTACCTCTCTGCACTTATCGCCCTCCATACTCCAGCCCGTGCACTTCGCTCCTCCTCTGTCCCTTCTCTCACCCTTCCACGCCTTCCCTGCTCCCCTAAGCGCCTTCGTCCCTTCTCACTTGCTGCCCCCCATGCCTGGAACTCCCTCCCTGTCCACATCCGCCTTGCCCCCTCCCTTCATACCTTCAAATCTCTCCTTAAAACTCACCTCTTTCGCTCTGCTCTGTCTGACTCTTTATCCTGCTGAGCCACTATTCCTATACCTACGATCGGTTTACCCTTATCCTTGCAACATGGACCTGCCTGCTGTCATTCTCATCGTAACCAAGCCAAGTACGTGCACTTGAGAGTGACCTTGCATCTTCATGAATGTTAGACCCCTCTGTTCCCCTTCCTATGTCTCTCCCCCAGCTCCTGTCTCTCTGATTGTAAGCCCTAGTGGCAGGGACCGTGTCTATTTTATTACTTTGTAAAGTGCCAGGCAGGTACACTGCTGGCGCTATATAAATGTTTGTTAATAATAAATAATAATAATAATTCCAATTATTGCTCCAGCAGTAGGAGCCTTAGCTTAAACACACAAACAAACATACAAAAAATATACAGCAAAAGTGGAAACTTTAGGTAGCATAAAAACACATTGATCCTAATATTTGTAATTATGATATGGACTTTCGTGCAAAAAGATCTAAGACAATACTCTTACTAGGCATAAAACCTTTGAGATAACTTCCTAAACAGCTTTCCCATCAAGAAAAGGTTTCTGGGAGCTGGAGGTTTTATGCAGGCATCTGAGAATTCTTTATGACTCATCAGTATTATACCCATTGGCAGCATGGACTTCATTCTGGAGAGGAGTAGGTCAGATAGTTTAATAAATAAGGCATCCAGTTGCATAGGAGAATAAATGATGAGGTTTCAAGATTTAAGAATGGTGATGTACATAATGAGAAGCATAATGACAGGCAGGTCTACCCAAATACTGCCACGGGAATACAGAGGGAGGGGAAGGGGGAGTGAGCAGGGCTTCTCCCCTCTGGTGGGGCCATGGGGAAGGCAATTCCCTCAGGTTCTTAGTTGAGCTTTCCCTCAGACACTGAAGGCAACCCGAATCATCATCGGGAAAGAGAGGATACAGATGCTCACTGGGACAGGGCAGCCACAAACAAAACACTTATGGAGTCGCATGGTCCCAGGGAGTGGTGGGTCGTCAGGTACGGGCAGGAGGGACCCTGGAATTCCACGGTGCAGTAGGGGAGGGTGGAAGGGTGGAAAGGAAATGGGTACGAGGAGGGGCTAACACACGGGTAGGGGGGACGGGAGGTAACAAGGAAAGACGGGTACCGGAGCTGTGGGGGGATGCAGGCACTCACAAGACAGACAGAGAACAATAGCAAGGGCACGCTAATGGGAACAGAGAGACTAGATACAAACCAAGGGGGTATAAGACAAGGCACACAGAAACAAGATACGAGGCACAAGGTAGAAGGCACAATAGAGTGAGCTCAGTCAAGGGGCCAGCCTCTCTTTCGATTACTGGCAGGGATCTACTGCCCTGCTGCGCCCTATAACCTCCCTGAGCCAGGTGGGAGCACTTCTTCTAATTACCTGCTCCTCCCTCTATGCACTATGCGGCCCCGCCAGCCGTGTGCTGCGTCTGGGCGAGGCTGTGTCTGCGGGTCCTGCGGCGGCTGGCTGTACAGGCTGTGCTGGGGCTGCTGCTCTGTCCTGGCTACAAACGGGTTGCCTAACAACCCAAGTCATGCGCCGCCGAAGGGGTAAGCGGCGGTGTGGTGTGACAAATACTTGCAGGACAAGGGTCCCCACTCACCCTTCTGCTGCCTCAAATCACTGCTGCCTATTCCATGGTTGTTCTCTTATTGTCCGATAGAGGTGTCTCTCCTCACTATCAGCTGCCATCACCATATTGCCAATGCTCAGCATGAATTTCTACTCTTTCTCTTCCAGTCTCCTCTAGGAATCAGTCTGACGTCTCTGGCAGCCACACCTTTTAGCTACTCCCAAACGAATCAAGAGGGGTCTTGTACTCCTCCAACACTGGGCTCACAGGCCCATCAGCCCTATGCTGGTTCCCATGCTGCTCCTAGCTGGATCACCAGCTATCACCCTGTTTGGCTCCCCATGCAGGCTCCAGTGTTGCCCCAAATATTACACGCTAGGGGCTCCCAGGGCCCCTGCTATTCCATAGCAGCCTCTCTGGGTGACTAGTACTTCCTGTGAAACACTCTCACAGCAAAAGTTCAGTGGTATTCCCTCACCTTGGTAGTCTAACTCTGTCTAGACGCCCTCTCCTTAATCAGCCCCAGCCCTTAGGTGGCCATTGGTTCTGTTCTATACAGGATAGTCCTGTTTTTTTGAAGGATTTATCCATTGTCCTTTATTTACACATTTTTGTTCTGTATTTTCTACATGCTGCTGACGCTGCCACTTTCACACCCCAGAAGACATGATTAGGCCTATGTATTTTTCACGTGTGTCATGTGGGTCACGTTTCCCATGAAATATTGCCCCCTCCGTGACTTTTTACCTTGTCCCGTGACTGCCGTGAAAGCTATATTTTTTCCCTTCTTGAGCTGCAGTGCCGTTGTTTGAGGTGGGGTGGGGAACTCTTCCAAAGGTGGCCTGGAGTATCCAGGGGCGGAGTTTAGCATGTTGCGTTGCTCAGAGGTGGAGTGGGGGACCGCTGACAGCTCTTCAAAAAGCATCCTGGAGCAGCAGGGAGCAGACGGCAGCTTTCCCTCTGCTGTAGCTTTTCCTCTGCCACTGCTTTCCCTCTGTCTCTCCTTCTTTGACATAGGCTTACAATCTAAGTGGCTTTGGAGGACTTTTCCTTTGCCACTCATTCCTCCATTTGAGGACTTGTCCTCTGCCACTTTTTTTTAAAAAGCCCTGGGGCTTACAATCTAAGGGGTTTATCCCCCGTTTGAATGCCCTGGGGCTTACAATCTAATGGGCTGACCCCCCGCTTCAGGGAAATATATATTTTTTTAATTATAGCTAATAAAGTTTATTTATTTATTTTTTAAACCCATGACTTTTCTGTGACTTTTTGCATTTTTTCCCATGACCAAGTCATTCGTTTTTTAGAAATTTGCCATGAAAAATATGTAGCCCTAGTCATGATCTTATGACGTCCGGGTGGGAACAATGGCATCGGCAGTATGTGGACTCGGAGGTGAGCCAGTGGTCCCAGTACAAGGGGGGTGGGGTGGGGTGGGGAGTGCTAAGGTTATCATAGCATCCAGATTTTCAGGGAGATGACCACTTTTTGATCCGCCCAACCCCATCTAGGTGGATTTTTAAAATATGCACCCATGGCCTGGGTTTTGCCGGTACCATTGTATCCCATTCCCCACCCTTTGCCCAGCACTTGTTTCTCAGACTGGCTGGGGGAAGGAGCCCTACCACCAGCTACACTCTTCCTTCCCCCATGTCCTGTATTCTCTCCCCTCATGTCCTGTATCCTGGGTATGCATCCGTGGCCACCCTACTTGGCCGTAGCACATTAACCCCTACCTCATCAGGCCAAGGTGTGGCCTCGTGAGGAAGTAGCAGAGTGCTAGCTAGCATGGAACCGGTGCTAAGGACTCACCCACACAATTTATGATCATGACATGTACATTGCTAACAGAGCTCACCAATCTATAGATCAAGGGGAAATGCACTACTAGAAGTCTGGTGTGCTAGAGACTGGATGAAATACCTTGAACATGAAAAAGTAACTCTGTATGGACTATAGAAAACCACAGAGCGAGACATTACTCAGGTAAGAGCTAATGATGGGCAAGAGAGCAGCAATTGCTTTGTGGAGGATGCTACACACACTTGCCTATTCTCTGACCAGAATATATCAGTCAGAAAGGGTTTTACTCACAGCAGTGAGTTGCCAATGGAGACCGTTTTCTGAATCTGGCTGGGCTAATCTGAGTTCTCAATAACTCACACTTCTGCATGAAGGGAAAGAAGGAGCCTTCCTCCCACCGCATACTGATGAAATGTAATGGTGCCTCTCTGATCTTAGGGAATTTCTACCAATTCTGCTTGTCTTTTACTCCTATGACCAGTGAGACTATATCCAGGTTATAGCAACAGAGAGGTGCATGTTAGTTAGTTCAAATGCCACCTTACAAGAGTTATACGCAGACAGAATACGCAGCCTGGGAAAGACTGAAAGCATGGTGGAGATGTCTTTTACAGCATGACAACAACGCCTCTAACCATTTCTCAAATATTGTTTAAATGCATTGGGTTATGCACACTTTTTAGGAAATCAGAAGAGAAGAAGCAAAAAAGGTTACTGCATTTCACTAGTATTTCACCAGCTGGAAATGCTGCATTTCACCAGCTGCTACAGGCATGTTATTGGCCTGTGTCTTGGCACTGCAGCAACAGAGGAGGCAGAAAATATTTCCTGATATCCAAACTGCTAAAAGTAGTAGAGGACAATCAATTAAACATTTCCTGATACCCAAACCTCTACAAGTAGTAGTAGAGGATAATAAATTAAACATTTCCTGATATCCAAACTGCTAAAAGTAGTAGAAGAGGACAATAAATTAATCAATCAATCAATCAATCAATCAATCAGTAATCACTAGTATTCCTGATTGATGGTTTCCTAGCTGCCTGAAAGATCTTGAATCCATGAATAGGTTGGGGAGGAAATGAGCAGATGTTTATTCAAGCTATTCATTCCCTTTATTTATAATTTGTGCAGTTACTATTTGGCCCTTTCCGCACAGACACTCTAACACTGATAAAATGGGTGTTACATTTTGTTATACATGTTGCAGGGCGCCTATAGAGCACAACATGCATAATAAAAGGTAACACCCATTTTATCAGTGTTAGAGTGTCTGTGTGAAAAGGGCCATAGTTTTGGGCAAGGATGGATGCCTTTAACAAAACAGCAGCAACATAATTATCAATATAATACTAGAAAGTTGCAACATTATTCACCCGGAAGTTCCCCACAAGAGAACTTGGTTTACCTGCTTACAACTAAGAGACAGAAAAATGAAACAAGTTTAACTTGTCAGGATTCAGAGGAAACAAGGTGGCCAAATGGAATTGAATTCCAAGGGCGTGGAGAATGACAGTGGGAACTCAAGGATATTTGCAATTCCACCTGACCACATGCTGATAGTATTTCTAAAATAGACCAAACTCCAAAGTGAATGGGTCACACCCAGTAATCCTGAAAGAGATGGCTAAGGAGATTACAAGCACCCTAATGGGTACTTTTGATGACTCCTTGGAGCAAGGGGTGGGATGTTTAAGGAAGACAAAGTATAGAACCATTATCTCATGAAAGAACTACAGTAGGGAGGAACCAGGAAATTACGGACTTTCCCTAGAGGGACTTGGATTTCTAGAAACATGAGTGTAGGCCATAATCACAAAACAACTAGAGCAATACTGACCAGTCTGAATGCATGATCAGTTAATTTCATCCGACAGGGAACAGACAAGAATAAAATAATATTTGAATTTCAAAAAGACCTGCAAGTAGTAAATTAATTCAAAGGACTAGCAAATAGAGATAAGGAACTGGTTATGTTACGAAGAACTACCTGTAGTGTAGAATTTCTGGTATAAGAAGGAAAGATATATTGAGAGGGGTTATTGTCTGGGAAATTGTACTTAGTTGAATGTCTGATAAACTTGCACGTACTATTAAATGATATGGGCCTGCACATAAAAAGATGGTGATGAAATGCAGAGAGACTTTAATTTAGAAATTTAGAAATATGGAAAAACGACTATCGTCAGTTTCATCTAGTATAAAACCTGTGCAAGATCTGGCTGTAAACACCCTGGAAGTTCAGATTCTGAGGTCCTGCTTCATCCCTTGCATTGATTTGTAGGGAATAGAATGGAGCACATAAAAACCACCAAAACAGGAGTAGTGTTTAACATGGAAGCCCTGCACTGACAGCAAATCAGAAGCATGGTTTTTCTAATACCGAGGTATGCAAGCAAGGAGCAGAGATTAGCCTAGAAATTGATATGCACATTTTATATGAAAGAGAGCAACCATTAGAAATAAAATTTTAGGGGGTTTAATCAATGAAAATGAATCCTAAACCAAACATTTTGAGAATTAAAAAGACTTATTTTGAAAAATAATTTGGAAACAAAAATCCATTTTGATAGGATTGAAATAAAACTACAATTTTCAAATTGTTTCTCCAGGAAAAGATGGCCAGTTCCAATGTCTTCCATTAATGTGTATAATATTGAGATACAAGCAAGGGCTGATGCCCTTTAAATTAAATTTTGGGAAGTATAACCACTGTAAAATAATGGCTAAGACATTTACAAAAACTAATCTTCTGGTACCATCTTGTGGCTTACTAGGGAATTGCATGACTCTTGAAAATTGCCTTCAGCTATTCTCCTTGACTGTGGCCTTTCCTACTGATTTCCAGAACATTGCTTTAGACTTCTTAAGCTGTTCTTTACTGACCTTCCTTTCCAGACTTCCTCCTCCTCTTCCCTGCTTTCAAGCTTTCCTCCCAGATGCCTGATTCCAAAACTCAGTCACTTGCAGTTCCCTTTGTATTCGTGTGAAGTGTCCAAGGGCTTGTTTGCATGAAATGCTTCTTACTTTGGAAGTTCACTTTAGGTAAAGTCACCCAAGTCTAGTTTATTGAGGGCATAAATCCATTCAAGAGATTGCTCCTACCTGAGGGTTACATTATCTCCCAGTGACCATAACCAAAGAGTGCAGTCACACAAACAGTTAGCATGTGGTGGGTGACCTATCCTCAGGGATAAAGTACTATAGATCACCCCACAGGAGCTATGAGGGAATGGCTCTACCTCATGGATTAGCCTTACTTTGTGGTAAAATGAAATATCCCTGGCTACAGAGCATTTCATGTAAACACACCCTTACTCTTCCTAGCTATAGACAGATCTCAGACAGCTTTTGCAGCCCCTATATTCTTTTTTGCTTCCATTTACATTTCCCTTTTCTATGGCTCCCAGAAATGTTTAAGGTCCCAGCTACAAATGTCCCACCACCTACTTGCTGCTAAGACTGAGCTTGGAGACAAAGTAGTTCAAATTATTTCTTTTACTGGACCAACTGTTGGTAGAATTGTGCAAGCTTTCAGATCTTGTCACTTGGGACCAAAATGGCAACCACACTTTCTCAGGACTAATTTTTTGACAACAGGCAAGTAAGTAGAAGGCCTGGGTTGCTGTTGGCTGTCCAACTCAGGACCACACAGTCTCATAGCTAAGAGGAGAGCAGGAAGTGAAATAAAGGGTAAAACCAGAAGTGACGGCTGTGCAGCGGTGGCCCAAGCCAGCCCAGAGCAGGAAGCCATGGCGAACATGGTCCGGACTAGGTCAGGGCACCAGACACGCCTGCTGTCAGGAACGTGCAGCCAGCTGGTCCTCCACCTGCACTGTGCCCAGTGCCTCCCCCCACATCAGATTAAATGTATTTCACTGGTTAAAACGGTAGCAGGGGGACCAAATGCTCGCCAGGGTAGCTAACTGGTGAGGTGAGGGAGGCTATTAGAGCCAGAAAAGAGTCCTTTAAAAAATGGAAAGCTAGTCCTTGGAAAATAGGAAAGAGCATAAGCACTGGCAAATTGGATGTGAATCATTAGTAAAGCAGGCCAAGAGAGAATTTGAACAGAGACTTGCTAAAGAGGCAAAAACTAATAATAAAACTTTTTAAAGTACATCAGAAGCAAGAAGCCTGCTAGAGAGTCAGTTGGGCCGTTAGATGACCAGGGGATAAAAATGACGTTTAGAGAAGATAAGGCCATTGCAGAGATGCTGACTGATTCCTTTGCTTCAGTCTTCACTATAGAGGATGTTGGTGTCACCGGGATGGGGGGAGAAGGGGGCACCCACACACTCACGCACCACTGATCTGACCTTGCCACAGGGCACGCGCCCCACGGGGTAAGTGCCCGTCAGGAAAGTAGTTAGGCCCTTACCTCTAATTAAAGAGAACGGGCCTCTATCATCATAGGGCGAGGTATTGCAAGGAGACCAGGGTCTGCCCCAACAAGTCTTAGTACACACACGTGGGGGAAACGGAGAGGGGAGGATTGCACATTGGGGACTTGTGCTGGAGGGGAAGGGTCCCAGACAAGGTGGGGGGAAAAGGGGATTCACGCAGAAGTGCAGCGAACCCAGGGGAAGGAAGGAGAGAAGTAGGGGTACTCACGAGTCTCACCAAACACAATCACACTCACACACAGATGCTTCAGGTCCAGGGGTCAGGACGGTCCACACACAAAATTCTAAATCTCTCTCTTGTCCAGGTAAACACGCTATCACAGCTCAATCAGGGGGCCGGTTTCATTTGAAGTCACCAGCGCCGCTGCCCTTATGGCGCTGGCTTTTAACTTCCAAGCCCTGCCCCTGTATGTGCCCACAGACGCTGTGAGCGCCGCGGCAGGGGTGGGGGAATCCCCACCTGAAGCCCCAATATCGGGGGTGTGGCCACAGGCTGCGATCAGCTCCCAGCTGGTGATGTCCCAGCCAGAAATCCCGCGTCCTGCGTCCCTCCTGGGGGTGGGGTCAGACCACGACAGGACCCTCTGCCCACGGGAACAGCCTGTGCAAACCCGGAGGCCTCCACGGGCAGTGGAGTTGACAAAAAAAACCTCTCAAGGCCGTCGACCAGGGGGCCTGAGGGGGCTAGGCCGAGAGGGATGGTGTAGGTGGAATGCCTGCACCGACCGGGGGGCGTGAATAAAGGACGCAGATTCCCAGGAGCGATCGTCAGGGCCATAACCTATGCAGTTTACTAAATACTGCAATTTACCTCATGACAGGCGAGAATCCAGGATGGCCCGTACCTCAAATTCTGGGTCAGAGGCCGACTGGAGCATGGGGCCAGGTGGTGAGGACGACACCGGGGAGGATCTGGGGACGGCCTTTTTTAGGAGAGAAATGTGGAAGGTGGGGTGAATACGGACATGCGGGGGGAGCTGAATGGTGTAGGTAACCTCATTGACTTGACAGAGGACAGGGTAAGGTCCAATGAAACATGCATCTAGCTTGGGAGACAGCCGAGCAGAGGAATAACGCCGGCAGTCTATCCATACAAGGTCCCTGGGGCAAAGAGGGACGGTTTCCTGCCGTTTTTTGTTGGCTTGGTACTTGTATCGTTGGCGTACTTGCTGGAGTACACGTCGCGCTATCGTCTGAGTCTCATGAACACGTTGGATCAGGGCTCCTGCCACTGGGACTGGTGTCAGAGGGGATTCCATAGTTCCAATTTGTGGATGAAAACCATAGGTGACAAAGAATGGTGAGGTCCCAAGTGAAGCGTCTGGGGCATTGTTATACGTGAATTCCACTAATGGAAGCCATGTGTGCCAGTCATCCTGTAAATAGTTTATATAACAACGTAAATATTGTTCCATGTTTTGATTTACTTGTTCAACTTGTCCATTGGCCTGTGGGTGAGAAGCTGTAGTTGGTTTCAAGGTTACTTGAAGTGTCTGAAAGAGCACCCTCCAACAGCACGATGTGAACTGGGTGCCTTGGTCACTTGTGATCTCTCTAGGGCAGCCATGTTGCTTGAAGACGTGACGTATAAACAGGAGGGCGATGTGGTAACCCCTTGCAAGCAATGAAGTGGGCAAGTTTCATGAAATGGTCAACCGCGAACAACACTGTTGTATACTGCCGAGACAGAGGGAGGTCTACGACAAAGTCTAGTCCTACGCTATGCCAGGGTCCTGGGGGTATGGGAGTTAATTGTAGTAACCCGGCTGGGGCCCAGCGGGGTACCTTGGTTCGAGCACACATAGCACAGTTGGCTACGTATTGTTGCACATCACAATTGAGTGTAGGCCACCAAAAGCCTCTTTGGATTAGTTGCCGTGTTCACTCCGCTCCGGGGTGTCCTGCTGTGGGGGCTTCATGGTGTGCCCATACGACCTGACCTTGGCATGACGGGGGCACCACTATGCGTCCTTGACGCAAGTGAATCCCTTCTTGCACTGTGATCTCGGCGTCCGTGGCAGGGGAGAGTTCTTGTTTAGAGGCTTCTTGCAGCTCGGCGAGGGATAAATAGGTAGCAGCGAAGTGTTTGTCTCCGAGGATGCATTCAGTGGTTGCAAGGGATGCTGGATGTTCCTCATTATACCGCGATAAGACATCTGCTAAGACGTGTAAATGTCCTGGTCGATAGCGTATGTGAAAATTAAAGTGGGCAAAGAACAGCACCCAACACGCGTGGCGGGAATTTGTGATGCGGGCGGTTTGCAGGAAGGTGAGGTTTTTATGGTCCATGATGACCGTGATGGGATGGCGGGCCCCTTCTAAGTAATGATGCCAAACTTTGAACGCCACCTTGATGGCGAGAAGCTCCCTATCCATAATGTTGTAGTTACGTTCGACTGGGGTAAGCTGTCGAGAGTAGTAGGCACAGGGTAGTAGGGTGTTTGTATTTTCAGCAGGTTGTAATAGGACTGCTCCCAGTGCTCGGGCTGAGGCGTCTGCCTTCACATGAAATGGTTCTGTAAACCGAGGATGTTGCAACAGGGGTGCTGTCATAAAGGCCTTTTTCAGAAACTCGAAACTAAATTGTTGATCCTCGCCCCATTGATAGGGCTGATTCTTTTTTAAAAGCTGGGTTAATGGTGTCATGATCTCAGCATAATTAGGAATATATTGTCTGTAATAATTGGCGCTACCCAGAAATCTCTGAGGGGGTTTTACTGCCTTGGGCGGCGGCCGACGTTGCAATGCTTCGACCTTCTGGGGGGTCCATCATCACCCCTTTGAGGCTGATGATGAACCCCAAAAAGCCAACAGAAGTGAGGTGGAAGAAGCATTTCACACGTTTACAATATAGCTTGTGGCGCCGAAGGTGACGCAATACCTCTCGAACGTGTTGTATGTGTTGTTCCAAGGTGGGTGAGTAGATAACGATGTCATCCAGATAGGCCACCATGTAGACGTCGAGAATATCCTGAAACACTTCATTGATGAGGTGCTAAAAGGTGGTCGGTGCATTGGGAAGGCTGAACAGCATTACTCGATACTCGAACAGTCCATAGCGTGTGCGGAAGGCAGTCTTCCATTCATCACCTTGACGAACTCGCAGCAAATTGTATGCTCCTCAGAGATCCAGCTTGGTAAAAATCTGTGCCCCTTGAAGCCAGTCCAATAGCTCCGGAATGAGCGGGAGCGGGTACCGGTTCTTAGCAGTAATACTATTGCGACCCCTATAATCCACACAAGGTCGAAGGCCATCGTCCTTTTTGGTGACGAAAAAGATTGGTGCTCCCGCCAGGGAACTGGAATGACAGATGAAACCCTGCTGAAGGCTTTCATCTAAGTATTGTCGTAAAGCCTGTAACTGGTTCGACTAGGGCGTAGATTCGTCCGAATTGAGGTTCTTTTCCTGGAAGGAGGTCAATCGGGCAATCATAGGTGCGGTGGGGTGGCAGTTCAGATGCTCGCACCTTTCTGAAGACATCTTGATAATCTTGGTAGACCTCCAGAAGATTGAGGAGATCCTTCTGGGTAGGACGGGGGCTCGTGGCGCAGCCTTCTAGTCGTGGTTTGGGACGAAGACAAGTGCTTATACGGTGGGGAGCAGTAAACTGAATGACCTTCTTTGACCATACAATGGACAGGTCATGCTTTTGTAACCAGCGAGCGCCCAGTACCACTTGAAACAGTGGGGTACACACAACATCAGAAGCTAGGTGCTCTGAATGATTCCTCATGGCACACAACAAAGATGGGGTACACGAGGAGACTGGTCCGGACACCAACGGGGATCCATCAATGGAGTGAACTGGCTCTGGGGAGGATTTGGGACAAACAGAGATGCTTTGTTCCTGGACAAGGTCAGCGTCTATAAAGTTCCCCGACGCTCCAGAGTCAATGAGGGCCCACATAACCATAGAGCTATGAGGAGACAGGGAAAGGGTAATGGGAACTTGCCAATTGGGGTCTAAGAAAGGGGAAGTTACAGGGGCCTGGGACAAGTTCAAGACCAAGATGGCCCCTGTCCGTCCCGGCCTCGAGCATTTCCCAGCCCTCAGCGCTGCGGGAGCAAGGAGGGACATTCCCCTATAAAATGAGATGGTTCCCCACAATAAAAGCAGGCGCAAGAAACTCTCTGCCGCTCATGTTCCTCCTTGGTTAGGGGTCCCCTAGAGGCTCCGAGCTGCATAGGCTCTGGGTCTGGGAGCCTTGCAGGTCCCAGGAATACAAAGGGTTTGGCTGGAAGCAGGCATGTCTCTTGGCGCTGCTCCCGTTTCCATTCAGCCAAGCGCTCCTCTTTCTGTAGTGCTAAATTGGCCAGGGTTTCCCATGTCTCGGACAGATTTACAAAGGCTAATTAATCCTTAATCTCCTCACACAAGCCCTTTCGGAACATTACCTTAAGTATCTTGTTGGGCCACTGAAATTCTAAGGCAAGTTGCTGAAATTACGTGACATAATCCAGCATATTACCTCTTACTTGCTGGAGGTTTAATATCATGGTCTCTGCATCCCATGTACGATGCGGGTGATCGAATAAAAAGGCAAATTCCTTTATGAACCCCTCATAAATGGCCAACAAGGGGCTATCTCCCTTTAGTAGCGTAGTAGCCCAGTCCAAGGCAGTACCACCTAGATTCCCTATTATGAAAGCCACCTTGAGATTATCCGAGGCATAGGTGGTATAGTTTATTGTTGGCCATAGGCCGTAACAAAGTTCAATAAAACAACACAACAATATATAGACAACAAAATTGAGGAAAAAACCCAATCGCAATAAATTCAAACATAATACAATCAAAATTTGGCTTACCCTTCTCGGGGATTATGCGGCCAACATTTGTCCCCTGCTTAATCATTCCCTTATATTTAGGGGAAATTCATCAACAATCATAGGCCGGGGGCAGGGACAATAGCCCACACAGACAAAACTGCTTAAATAGATCACAATTACTCATACCTTCTAGCAGGTCTAAATCCCCTTATAGCCACAGGACCCACAGGGCTCTATAGACAACCAACCCAAATCTAACACTTCCCCCATTGCAACATAAAGGAGGGGTCCTTATTTATGCTCTCGGCCTATGGCCAATCAAAAAATTGGGGGCCCAGGTACCAAACAAACAAAACCCAGCACTTCTTAAAGTAGGGGGCAAGATGGCCTACACAGCCATCGAACCTTTTAACAAGAGTACACCCCCTCCAAATGAAGCTACTGCTCTGGAGCGGCTAGAATGAGCTCCCCTCAAAAGGCAACACACCCTTAAAGCCTCTGGTAAGTGGCGTGGGATTTCATTAATAAAATAACTCAGGTGTTTATCCCGCAGGGCCGTAAGACCAGGGCAGTATAACAAAATATGGGCGACAGATTCCAAAACAGCCATATCACAGTTCTTGCAGAGTCTCATCTCTTTAGGGATCCTCGCATACCACCCCTCCAGAACAGCAGAGGGGAACATATTGCATCGAAACAACGTCAAAACTCTCCTCTGCTGGTCTTTTGCCCAATTAATATATCCCGGCAGAAACACATTGCAGGGATAAAGAGAATACTCAGGGGCTACCCTCTGGAGAGACAATGCTGCCTGTTCTGCTTGGATCTCTTGGTCCAAAAGTCTTTGTTTTATAGCCCTAAAGGCCTGCTTAGGGCTCCAGAGTCTCAAGGAATCCCTTGCAAGACCCAACTCACTATAGGCTTTCTCGATTGGCCTTGCCCAGAGTTCAATAGCCTTATCGCCCGAAATAAAGGATTGGACTTCTGGGGAAAAGACCACCACCCTCAACCAGAGCTTGAATAAGGCCATCCTGGCCTGTACATGGACCGAACGCATTGCCAATTCGGCTCGCAGGATTACTTGTGGAACACCTTTTGGGAGGCCAAGGATGGTATGCAGAAAAATGTTCTGTGGCGTTTCAAGTTTAGAAATAACTGCCTTGCCCCAAATAGCTACAGCATACAGAAGCTACGCTAACACCTTCGCCTTAAACAGGCGTAGTGCCGGCTCCACCAATTTACCCCCCTGAGAGAAATAGACTTATTAAGGCCTTTGAGGCCTTCTGGGCCTGGAACATCACTGCCTTATAATGGACATGCCAACTACCCGAAGAGGAAAAAATGATTCCTAAATATTTAAAGCGGAGGACCTGTTCAATTCGTTCCTCACCAATAAACCACCGGTGGCAAACATTTGATCTACCTGCTACCAGGACCTTGGTCTTCGTATAATTTATACTCATGTTCTCATGACAGCAGTACTGGGCAAATCTTGACATAGGCCTACCTGGGACACTGAGACAAGAACCGTGTCGTCAGCATAAAGTAATAGAAACAGCCTTCTACCACCTAATGTGGGAGGGTGCAAATCATCAAGGGCCATATAAGGGACTAAATCATTAATGTAGATGTTGAAGAGGGCCGGGGCTAACAGGCAGCCCTGGCGCACTCCTCTTTCCACAGAGATTGGTTTTCACATAGGAAGGCCAACCGCCGAGCGTACCTGCAGGGAATTGCTAACATGGAGGTTTATTATCAGAAAAAGCAGACGACCATCGACAGATGAGCCCCTGAGTTTACTCCAAAGATGCTCTCGGTCGATGGTGTCGAAAGCAGCTCACAGGTCCACAAAACAACAATACAAAGAGGTTTTGGGCTGGCCCACAGTATATTTAGAGATCAGCAGCTTTAGAACCAATGTGTGATCAGTAGTAGACTGACCTGCTCTAAATCCCACCTGCTCCGGAACGATGACATTACACGTCTCCATCCAGGCCAAAAGTTTATTCAATAGGAACTTGGAATATAGTTTACCCACGATGGACAGGAGGCTAATAGGCCTATAATTGGCCGGATCCGTGGACTTCCCCTTCTTAAAGATGGGCACCACCAGGCTTTTAGCCCAGTGCTTGGGGATCCGGCCAGAAGCATTGATGGCAGAGAATAGTGGAGCCAACACCAAGGCCCACCACTCCAGCTTTAGCTTTAAATGTTCTGGCAGGATAAAATCACACCCAGGAGCCTTACTGTCCTTGAGTGATATAATCAGGTCCAGTATCTCCGATCCAGTGACCGGAGGTCACTCTTGGAACCTGTCCATAGGGAGAAGTTCAATTAACCTGTCCATAGGCTGGGGGCAGGCAAATAATCTAGTGAAATAATCCTGCCTCACTGACTCACTGATGGGCCCGATCCCTTAGTGGTATCCCTATGGCACACGGCTCCAGCTATCAGAGCCCAAAACCGCCTCGTGTCCCTGGTCTGAACTGCTTGGTGTAGAAACCTCCATTTAGAATTAAAGAAGGACAGTTTTTTTGTCCTCAACAGGCTCCGGTAGGCCTTCCAAAGGGAACTTACTCGGGTCCTGTTGACCTTAGAAGGGGCCCGTTTCATAAGACCAGGGGCAAGTGCTCTGTCTCAATAGTGGCCAAAATTCTCAGCTCCAGAGTCTCATCCAAAAAACAATCTTGAGTCAAAAGATAGTCAATAACGCTCATCCCCCAGTTAGAATAAAAAGTAAAGTCACCCTCCAAATCCCCTGGCACTACTCCGTTCAAAATTACCAAACTCAACACTCTCAATAGATGGGAAAGAACAGGGGCCCGGAAGCAAGATACCCGATCCCTAGATTTCCGCACATTATTAAACGGGGGGATTACAGTATCATCCAAGCACACTAAACTCCCATTTACTGCAGGGTTACCTGTCCTGGTGTTCAAGTCCCCCTCTAATACCAACCTGACTCCAGGGAATCGAGTGAGTTTATCTGCAATGGATGTTTCAATCGATTCCCAAATATCTGTAGAATAATGTGGTGAAGCACAGAGGGGCACATAAACACTGGCCACCAAAAGTTCCCTTCCTGAGGGGAAGGAGCTATGCCAAAGAGCAAATCGAGACTGTACCGAGCCCAACAAAGTAACCTTTGCTGAAAGGGAATCGCGGATAAGGAAGGCTAAGCCCCCACTAAGCCTCCCTCTAGACTTGCAAGATCTAGCAGGCGAAACATAGACCTCAAACCCTTGATACGTAAGAATTTGATACGACCAAGTTTCCTGCAGGAGAAGAATATCAGAGCCCTTAGCCAAAAGGTTGAAATCCAAGCTCTGTGAGCGGGACTTCCACCCTGCAATATTCCAACTAATAACTGAGAGAGAGCCTACCTCGCCCTCAGCTAGTCAATTGGCCTGGGGAGTAACAGGAGCCGTAATATCAAGTAAATCTAGTCCTGCTTGTTCCTGCATCTACTGTCTCAGTTCCCCTGATGGATCCGGGGGAGCGTGTATCAATGCAGTAATTTCTAGAGGGTCATCTATTCCAATGAGTCCAGCCCTCCGAGATAAGTCTTTAAGCACAGTACCCACTAAATTTGAAGGGAGGCCCCACCCCCCGCTCCGGGCCACTTCACTAAATCGTCTCCACCCAGCAGGGTCCCCACCCCCAGCTGTCACTTCCAACGAAAGGGCAAAGGGAGTAATCCCTTCCCCATCCTGTCTGCTTTCCGGTAACATCAAAGGGAGCCGGGGCTCATGGAAACTGGCCACCGACCTGCCACCAGGGGGGCAGGAAACCCACACACCCCTGTCAAAAGATAAAGGCGAGGGAGCAGGGGCTGCTGGTGGGTGTTGAGGTTGGAAGGGCAGTAAGGCCGGTGAGCCGGTAGGCGGAGCCAGGGCAATGGTAGGCAGAGCCAGGGCAACGGTAGGCAGAGCCAGAGCAATGGTAGGTGGAGCCAGGGCAACGGTAGGCGGCATAATCCAGCAGCAAGGAGTTCCAAGGGTTAATGTTGGATGGATATTACATTACTTAATCAAGCAATTTCAGTTAGGTTAGGTAGGTTTAAAAGCAGACAGACAACCTTAAACCTCACTTACAAGCAGTTTTAGCAAAGACATACACACACGCAGCAGAGGTTAAGAACGCTTCAGAAAGAAGGGACTTGCTGTATGTATGTTGGAGGGACCCCAATCCCTGCTTCAGAAGTCCCTTCTGAAGGAGTATTTTTGCCCTCTGCTGCATGTGTGTGTGTGTGTGTGTGTGTGTGTGTGTGTGTTGGGGGGGAATTTCAAGGCCCATGAATCACCGGACTCACAGGTACCTCTTGGGATCTCAAAAGCACCCCATTTCCAGCATTGTGAACACACCTAACTTCCTAAGATCGCCAGACTGCCAGTTACATCTTAGGATTTCCAAAGTACCAAATTTCCAGCATTGTGAACACATCTAGCTTCCTAAGATCGCCAGACTGTCAGTTACATCTCAGGATTTCCAAAGATTTCCAGCATTGTGAACACACCTAGCTTCCTAAGATCGCCAGACTGTCAGTTACATCTCGGGATTTCAAAAGCTCACTTTTATCAGAAGCATCACATTTACAGCATTTAATACTCCACATCATGACATCAAGTGAACAAAAACCACTGGGAGGAAAAGCCTATGGGGATGGGGTGCAGGGAGGGAAAAAGCCTATGGGGATGGGGTTCAGGGGGGGAAGAGCTTATGGGGATGGGATGCAGGGTGGGGGGAGAGCCTATGGGGAACTGGGGGGCAAAAAAGCCTATGGGGATGGGATGCGGGAAAGAGCCTATGGGGATGGGATGCAGGGGGGGGAAGAGCCTATCGGGATGGGATGCAGGTGGGGGAAGAGCCTATGGGG